>CP139505.1:220363215-220958723 GCA_021014915.2 Artemisia tridentata subsp. tridentata | reverse complement strand
CCTGGCGAACACTGGTTGTTTAAGGCTATCCTTCTCGCGTCTTTCCTTTCGGTAGCGCGGTGGGGATACTTCGTACTCAGGGTCAAAGTTGAGCCTGGCGTGCAGACTTTGGCTTGACCTCTTCTTTGCCTCCTCTTGCATGAGCGCAGCCAAGGCTTCGTAGTTTTGAGATACGAAGTCACTTGGCGCTAGTTCAGGCGTGACTCCTTCTAGCGCGATGGAGTCTGTTTCCAAAACAAGATCCTTGTTTCGGACAGGCGCATTTGGTGGCTCAGTGAAGTTCACCTCTGGCATAGCGAGAGGAGTGCGCTGTGGGTCTACCGCGCTAGTACTTGTTGTAGTAGCATTGGTAGTCATAATGGGTGATTCTACTGGAGTAAGGAGAAAATCTGAGTACGCTCCAAAGCTTCTAGGCACACTGGTTGTTCCAGACGTCTGCTTGGAGGCCGCATCAGTTTGTTGTTTCTTCCCTAGTAAATCGTCATGCGCTTTCTTCGCATGCGGAGTCCGCTCCTTTCCGTGTTTCGTCATTCTAGTTCTTAGCAAAGCTCTTAGTGTAGGGTCCCACGGATGGCGCCACTTGTTGATACAAAAGTTGGGCGTTCCTTGATTCCGTACCAATTCGATCTTAATGCTTGAGACCTGCGCACTAAGAAAACAGAAAAACACCGTTAGGCTTATCGTGGGATTGTCTCCCACGATTATCCTCCGGCGTGAGAGTAGGTAATCGGTTTTAGGGTTTGTAGAAGAGTTAGGGTTGTGTAAGTCGTACCTTTGTGAGGGTTGAGATGCCCTCTTTATATGGACACGAAATCCTTATTGGTTTCGTGTTCCCCAATCTTCGGTTTATCCCGCGTAGGGCAGTTAGGCGATATATATCCCATAAATAAAAGATATATTATCGCAGCCATAAATAGCGTTGGGTTTGGGCCATCGTGAGCCCAAACCGTTATCGCAATAGCCCCTATCGTGACGGGCTAAAGTCCATTCGTGATGGACTTAAGTATGGGCCGGGTTCGTGACCCGAATACGGACTATACGTCATCAGTACCATAAATAATCTTTCCCGTAAAGATCTTGTTAGAGGGATGCCCAAACTAAAATATGAGAAAGATCATCTCTGCTCTGCATGTCAACTGGGCAAAAGCAAGAAACAAACCCACAAGCCTAAAACCATTAACACCAACTTGGAAGTTATTCATACCCTCCACATGGACTTGTGCGGTCCAATGAGAATACAAACCATAAATGGAAAGAAGTATGTTCTGGTGATAGTAGATGATTATTCTCGGTTCACATGGGTAAAGTTTTTGAGAACCAAGGATGAAACTCCAGAGGTTATCATTAAACTGATAAAACAGCTGCAAGTAAGGCTCGATAAAACTGTCAGAATCATCCGCATTGATAATGGTACTGAGTTTGTTAACCAATAACTCCGCAATTTCTATGAAATTATTGGCATCACGCATCAGAAAAGTATCCCTCGCACTCCTCAACAGAACGGTGTTGTCGAACGAAGGAACCGTACTCTGGTGGAAGCTGCAAGAACCATGCTTATATTTTCAAAGGCACCGATGTTTCTCTGGGCAGAGGCTATAGCAACAGCTAGTTTCACCCAAAATCGATCTCTAATTCATCCTGTTCATGAAAAGACTCCCTACGAGTTAATTCATAACAAGAAACCAGATCTTTCCTTTCTCCGTGTGTTTGGCGCACTTTGCTATCTGACTAATGATAGTCAAGACTTGGGAAAGTTAAGAGCTAAAGCAGACGTAGGTATTTTTGTTGGATATGCACCAGACAGTAAAGGGTATAGAATCTATAATAAGAGAACCCGTAAAATCATGGAAACCATTCATGTCACGTTCGATGAGCTGAGTGAGCAACTTGCTTCGGGACAAATTAGTTCTGGACCCGATCTTAAACTTTTGACACCTGACCCATTAGTTCAGGACTTGTACAGTATTCCACGCCTACGGATTCTTTTGTACCACCTACATGTGAGGAGTTGAAGAAGTTATTTGATCCTATGTTTGATGAATACTTTGAGCCAACGAATGGAACCAACCCAAGAGCACCAGCTGTACTTCCTATGGCTGAGGCTCAAGCCCCGCAAGGCACAGAAGACCCAACAGCTTCAGTATCAGTCAGTCTCAATGCTCCAGCTGCCAGTCAATCGCCTTCATCATCAAATACTCAATCCTCTCCAGTACTACAAGAATCTGCAGATAACCATTCTTTGGAAGTTAATCCTTTTGCTCCTATTGATGAGGTTCCTTTTGAAAACATATTTGCTTCTGAACATTCATCAGACACATCTTCTCTTGAAGAACACAGCACTGCTACATCTGTTCAAAATCCTCAACCTCACGACCATCTCAGAAAATGGACCAGTGATCATCCAATAGACAACATCATAGGCAATCCCTCACGTCCAGTATCCACACGTAATCAACTAGCCACTGATGCACTATGGTGCTTTTTCAATTCTGTACTGTCCAAAGTCGAACCAAAAGATGCCAAAGAAGCAATGACTAAATATTGCTGGTTCCAGGCTATGCAGGATGAAATCCATGAATTTGATCGACTTGAAGTATGGGAATTAGTGCCTCCTCCAGAGCTTGCAATGATCATTGCTTTAAAGTGGATCTTCAAAGTGAAACTTGATGAGCATGGTGATGTGTTGAAGAACAAGGCACGGCTAGTTGCAAAAGGGTTCAGACAAGAAGAGGGCATTGATTTTGAAGAATCGTTCGCTCCGGTTGCTAGAATTGAAGCCATAAGAATCTTCCTTGCAAATGCTGCTAGTCGGAATATGATAGTCTACCAAATGGACGTCAAAACGGCCTTCTTGAATGGAGACTTAAAGGAAGAAGTTTATGTGAGCCAACCCGAAGGATTCGTGGATGTTGAACATCCTACTCATGTTTACCGCTTGAAGAAGGCTCTTTATGGGTTAAAGCAGGCGCCAAGGGCATGGTACGATACATTGTCCAAGTTTCTTCTAGTGAACGGGTTCTCCAAGGGTGTTGTTGATCCCACACTATTCACCAGGAAGTCAAGAAAACATCTACTACTTGTTCAGATTTATGTAGATGATATCATCTTTGCTTCAACAGATCCTAGTGAATGTGATAGATTTTCAAAGGAGATGAATTCCAAGTTCCAAATGTCCATGATGGGACAAATGTCATTCTTCTTAGGATTACAAGTTTCTCAAAGTCCTGGAGGCATATTCATTAATCAATCCAAATACGCCAACGAGATCTTGAAAAAGTTTGGATTCGATTCAAATGAGCCTGTTGACACTCCCATGGTTGATAGAACAAAGCTGGATGAAGATCCTTCAGGGATTCCAGTGGATATAACAAAGTATCGAAGCATGATTGGATCTTTGATGTACATCACTGCTAGTAGACCAGATCTTCTGTTTGCTGTGTGTATGTGTGCTCGGTATCAATCCAAGCCAACCAAGAAGCATGTTGAATCTGTGAAAAGGATCTTCCGATATCTTCAAGGCACAGTTCATATGGGTCTCTGGTATCCTAAGGACACAGCAATGGAGTTAACGGCTTATGCTGATGTTGATCATGCGGGATGTCAAGACACTCGTCGTAGTACTTCAG
Organism: Artemisia tridentata subsp. tridentata; assembly: GCA_021014915.2. Classification (NCBI taxonomy): domain Eukaryota; kingdom Viridiplantae; phylum Streptophyta; class Magnoliopsida; order Asterales; family Asteraceae; genus Artemisia; species Artemisia tridentata. The sequence goes on along the minus strand of CP139505.1, from coordinate 220,955,097 downwards.
GAGGAGCTCAGTTTTTAGGGGAAAAGTTGGTTAGTTGGTCTTCTAAGAAGCAGATGAGTACTTCCATATCATCTACTGAAGCTGAGTACATTGCCATGTCTGCTTGCTGTGCACAAATCCTTTGGATGCGATCACAACTTTCGGACTATGGATTCTCATACAACAAAATTCCCCTATATTTTGACAACAAAAGCGCCATTGCTCTTTGTTTTAACAATGTTCAGCACTCCAGGTCAAAACACATCGACATCAGGCATCACTTCATCAGGGAACAGGTGGAAAAAGGAATTGTGGAACTATACTTCGTGAGGATAGAGTTTCAGTTAGCTGACATCTTCACCAAGGCTCTCCCAAGAGAAAGGTTTCAGTTTATTCTCCCACGCCTTGGTATGAAGAGCATGCCACCTGAAACCCTCAAGTGTCTTCAGGAAGAAAAGGAGGAGTAAAGGATTGTCTTCTTATATCCTTGTACATAGTTGTATATATCTTAAAACAAAAAGAAAATACAAAAATATAAAACCTATAAAAACCATAAAAATCGAAAAATCAGAAAATACCAAAAATAGTCCTACGTAGGCATGTCTTCTGTTTATCGATAACATTTACAGATCTAGAAATGTCATTCAAAAATGACACGGATCTTTAAATGAAGCTCGAGCAGAAGTTATACTAATAAGTTAAAACATGTCTTAATGGCTTGCTATTACTTCAGATAGCAACCCACGCTATAAATTGAGGAAAGCTTGTCGCCAAAAAGACAGTTGTTCCTCCAACTGGGTGATGTTCACTTGGGCATGGATTACTTTATATCCATGTTTCTTCGATCTGATGTACGTTTCAGTACATCATTTCTTGTATAAGAAGAGAAGTCTTCTTTACATCAGACTCTTTATCTTGTTTGATTCTTCAAGAGAGTCTTGATGTTACACAAGGTGGTAAATTGAATTAAATTTTCACAAATACTCGTCGCTCAATTGAATGATTACAGCTCTTTTAATAGAAAACGGGTCATTAATTGAGGGGGAGAATATTTGTTCAAATTTCTGACACCTTGCCAAATTTGTGCAACATCAGCAGTGACACTCTCTCGTGGTTTAAGGGGGAGCATAGTATGCTCCTAAATCAGAATACATTTAAACCTGACCACATTTTCTCCCAAATTTTCTAAACTTATTTAAATCAATTGGGATCAAAAATCTCAAATGGTTTGCAATTTTTGATCGGGGGAGAGAATGTGATTTAAATATGAAATTCTGATAAAAAGTGATGATTTGGAAATAAATGTAAGCTCTCTCGTATGTGCTAAACTGCTTTGTATATCAATGCACATATTGAGGGGGAGCAAAATGTTTTGGACGTAAAAGCAAGCTCTCCCATATGTGCTAAACTCTTTCGTATATCGATGCACATATTGAGGGGGAGCAAATGGTTTTTAACAAAACATAAAGGATTGGGCATCTTATGTGAGCAAGGCTCAGACTTCACCAATGAATTGATGATAGCTAAAGTCAGTAGTCGAAAGGACATGTCCTGGACGGGTAATAATTTCAAGCCAGTTTATCTGGTGATGTAAGCGTGTCTCGCAAAGGACGTGTCTGAGTAGAATGTACCGATTTCGAGCGATCTTCCTTGAATGTGATCTGGACGGGTAATAATTTCAAGCTAGTTTACTAGTGATGTAAGCGTGTCTCGCGATGATCATGTTCTTGGAAAATCAATCAATTCAAAAGTGCGAGCTTCACCTGACATGTGCAAATTTATAAAACAATCATTTGAGCACATGTTGAGGGGGAGCATTTGAAAAATATAAAACTCTTAAGTGTTTGCGAAAATGTGTTTCAGAATCACGAACACTTTGAGAGATTTTTCAAAGATTTGGTTTGGAAATCGTGGATGAATACCAAAGACCGACCATTTTAATTAATGCATGGAGTTATAAGGATGGTTAGGTTAGGCTCAAGTTCCCACGATCCCGCCAGAGCCGGAGGTATCTACCCAGGGACGATCCACTAGTTAGTGTAGAAGTCCTTAGGTATGATTAAAAAGGAGAAAAGTGGATAAGGGAAAAGTGCCGACTGAGATGGAGCTAGTACTGGAACAAACCCAACAAGGTGCTAGTTATGAAGTCTCGGTAAGCACTGAAGGGGTTAAAGAATGAAAAAGAATTGTAAAGATAAAGGGTGAAAAGAAAGAAGCCCTCCTTACAACTTAGGCAGAAGCCGGGTCAATTCATATGCTGTCAGAATCACTTAGATGATTGCTGGCATTGAAGACAAAGTATCATGGACCCAGTGATACACTGCACAACCCTCCCTAGCCACTCAAGGTCCCTCAAAGGACTCTTGTTTCAATTGTCACGGAGCTCAATACATTTCTATCGTCTCTCTCACTCCGAGTTAGATGATATTGAAAAGGTGGCAGTCCTCTCCAGCCTCCGATCACCAAATCAAAACGCACAATAGAGTCTAGAGCCACGAGATGCATAATAAGATCTCATAGGAACACATGCTACTTATACACTGGTTGTTCAACATTAAGGACACCATTTGTAAACTTAAGAGTCCTACGCAGATCTTAGCAATCTGCCAGAACATTTATGAGGGAATTTACAATTGTAATTCTCAATGATTGAATGGAAATTCCTGCCAGGGTCAACATCAAGCAGCCCTGAAAGCAGGTCACTTCGGTAATTCTTTAAGGATTACGCTTAGTGGTCACGGCGGTTTCAAACGGTCTACAGTCGTGGAGTGATCTCCAGCGACTCACCTAATCGTTGATGTGCTACGGTTCGATCTTAAAAAGCCCTCTGTGGGTTTTCGATTAGGAACGGTCTTGGTAAGGATTAGAGAGAGTTTTCACACTATGCTGTTAACAATCTCGAAGTCCGAACCTGTAAGTACCGGTCGATTTGTTGCTAACTGTCGTATGCAGGAACTTCTGGCGATTGTAGCTGTGGAATGCTGTAGCTGGTTGCTGTTGTAGCTGGTTGCAGAAAAGATGCCAATCCTCTACCACATGTTCACACTACATCATCATCTTAATCAAAGAAGTCATGACAACCTAAATGACCTTCAACATAGCTTCTGCTAACTCTGATGCTGAAAGTCATGACCCAGAATGGAGTGAGCATGTCGGTTCAAAGAGTACCACATCACATTGATACATATCACTGAAAGATGACATGGAAACACATGGTGGATGATAACTCCAACGAATCAACAAAGATCATCCAAGACAGAAGAAAATGTCATCTGAAGAGTTGCTGCTGCACAATGATCAAGGATTGTGAAGAATCATTGTTTAACGAGCTATGAAGTCAAGAGCCATGGATGAAGTGCAAAAATTCTGAACATTACTTCAGGGGTGACCTCCCTTAGGGGGAGATTGTTAGGAATATGAATATTCAGTTGAAGACTCGGTCACCCCGACTACTTATTAGCACATCATAGCTCGTAGGATAACTAGTAATATTAGTAGTAGCGTAGTTATTATTATTAGTATTGTGGAGTGGGTCGGGTCTTTACCCTCTGTCAGCTCTCTCCACAGCCCGCTAGGGGCATATTATGTAAGAACTATATATACCCTTTCCCACACAAGGGAAAGGGTGGAACTTCTCATTATTTCACAAGCTAATACACACTCTTTCTCTCTCTAAGTTCCCATCTCTCTCTCTCTAAACTCTCCTCCATTTGATCCATACTAGTCCCAATCTTGTGTTTATGTGTTAGTGAATATCCTACACAGTAAACTGCAATGGTATAGTCTTTACTAGGATAGCTTATGTAAATGGTCTAAAATACAATTTGATAAGTGTCAGTCAACTATGTGATGCGAAATACATAGTTTAGTTTGATGATAAACAAGGAATCATCTTCAATGCTGATAAGGAAGTTGTCCTTATTGCACCAAGAAGACATGATGTTTATGTGTTAGACATTTCCAGTCTGACTCAGAATGGAACTTGTCTTTTTACCAAGGCCACTGATACTCTCAACTGACTTTGGCATAAGAGACTCTCCCACCTGAACTTCAAAAACATAAACAACCTTGTAAAACAAAACAAGGTCCTTGGCTTACCATCTCTTGTGTTTTCAAAGGACAAACCATGCTCAGCTTGTGAAAAAGGTAAACATCACAGAGCATCCTTTAAAACCAAAACCAACTTTTCCATCAGGAACTGCCTTCATCTTCTCCATATGGATCTATTTGGACCAATTAGTCCTATATCCATTAACCATGAGAAGTATACTCTGGTCATTGTGGATGAATACTCAAGATACACTTGGGTATACTTCCTGATCAAAAAGAGTCAGGCAGCTGAAACAATTATGTCCTTTGTCAGGAACATTGAAAATCAGAATGACATCAAAGTCAAACAGATTAGGACTGACAATGGAACAGAGTTCAAAAATTATGAACTTGAATGTTTCTGTGATGAGAAAGGCATTTCACAAAAATTTCCTCACCCTACACACCTGAACAAAATGGGGTAGCTGAAAGGAAAAATAGAACACTCATTGAAGCAGCTAGGACAATACTAAATGGATCAGTCCTTTCCAAACACTTTTGGACTGAAGCAGTAAAGACTGCCTGTTACACACAAAACATATCCATCATTGTCAAGAGACATAGCAAAACTCCTTATGAGTTATTCAAGGGAAGAATCCCTGACATCAGCTACTTTCATGTCTTTGGGTGTCCTGTATTTATTCATAATAACAAGGATCACTTAGGAAAATTTGATGCCAAAGCTGATGATGGATACTTCCTAGGATACTCCCTTGTCTCAAAGGCCTTCAGGGTGTTCAACACTAGGAGACAGCATGCTGAGGAAACATTTCATGTTACCTTTGATGAGAGCACTGATGCAATCAGTGTCTCTAACAACTCAGTGGAAGAGATAGGTATTGATGAATCATCAACATACCCTCCTGATGAACATCATGCTGATAATGGTCCTTCCACTCAGTACCATGTAAATGCTGACATCTCCTATTACATCATTCCCCACAACCTTCCTTATCCAACCATCACTGAGTTTATTGAAACAAAAAATACTAATGAATTCATTCAGTCAGTACAAAGTGCTCAGGTACTAAACAATCTCAGTGATGTGTCAACCCACTCAGACACTCAAGATGCTGAAGAACATCATGTGTCTGATCCTGATCCTACCCATCAGGCCTCTACAAGTTCTAATCAGTTTCCAAGACCTCAGGATAGTTGGACTAGGTCTTAGGATATAGAACTTGTCAATATAATTGGTGAGCCTACTGAAGGCATGCTCACAAGAAGCATGGTTGCTGAACTAAGAGCAGCCTCAGCCAATGAATGCCTATTTGGGACTTCATTTCCACAATTGAACCCAAAAGTGTTAAGGAAGCACTAAAACATCCAAGTTGGGTTCAAGCCATGAATGATGAACTGGAACAATTTGACAGAAACAAGGTAATGACCTTGGTCAAATGTCCTGAAGATATTTCAGTCATTGGCATGAAATGGGTATTTAAAAACAAATCTGATAAAAATGGCATAGTCATTAAAAATAAAGCCAGACTTGTAGCCAAAGGCTATAATCAACAAGAAGGCATTGACTATGAAGAAACATTTGCACCAGTAGCAAGGATGGAAGCCATCAGGATCTTCCTTGCTTTTGCTACATTCATGAACTTCAAGGTGTACCAAATGGATGTTATAAGTGCATTCTTAAATGGCTCACTGAAAGAAGAAGTTTATGTTCAGCAACCTCCTGGATTTGAAAGCCATGAGTTTCCTGACCATGTCTGCAAGCTTAACAAAGCCCTTTATGGACTGAAACAAGCTCCCAGGGCATGGTATGAGACTCTTTCAGCCTTCCTGATCCAAAACAAATTTGTCAGAGGCAAGATAGACAACACATTGTTTATTTACAAGACAAATAATGATGTCATACTTGTACAAGTGTATGTTGATGACATCATATTTGGCTCAACAAATTATAAACTTTGCAAACAGTTTGAAAAACTAATGGCAAAGAAATTTGAAATGAGCATGATGGGAGAACTGACTTACTTCCTTGGTCAACAAATCAAGCAGACTGATAAAGGAACCTCTATCAGTCAAGAGAAGTATGTCAAAAGCCTACTGAAGAAGTATGAGCTCAGTGACTGTGCCTCAGTCAAGACTCCCATGGTACCCCCAAACAACCTTGGTTCTGATCTTACTGGAAAACCAGTGAATCAAACTCATTTTAGAGGAATGATAGGATCATTGATGTATTTACTTGCAAGGCCTGATATCCAATTCTCAGTCTACTTATGTGCCAGATATCAATCTGACCCAAGAGAGACTCATATCACTGCTGTGAAAAGGATATTCAGGTACCTGAAAGGTACTCCAAACATTGGATTATATTATCCAAAATGTTCAGGCTTTGATCTTAAAGGATACTCAGATTCTGACTATGCTGGATGCAACATGGACAGAAAAAGCACCTCAGGCTCTTGCCAAATTCTTGGTGGTAAACTAGTTTGTTGGAGTGCTAAGAAGCAACAATTAGTTGCCATGTCCTCAGCTGAAGCTGAATATGTTGCAGCAGCAAGTTGTTGTGCAAATGTACTCTGGATGAAAAGTCAACTCAGTGACTATGGAATTCAGTACAAGATGGTTCCCATCTTTTGTGATAACACAAGTGCAATTGCCATCTCAAATAACCCTGTTCTTCATCAGCGAACAAAACACATTGATATTAGATATCACTTCATCAGGGACCATGTCATGAATGGTAACATTGAATTACACTTCATTCCTACTGAATATCAGCTAGCTGATATATTCACCAAGCCATTGGATGAATCAACTTTCACCAGACTGAAAGCTAAACTAGGAATGTTGGATATTGAGAATCAGTCCACTGATTGACTCCATCCAAATATGTGTAAATTCTGAATCCCTGACTCAATGTGTTCTTCAGTGAGAAAGGTCACTGAACTTCAGGAACTAAACCCAAGTTCATGAACCCTTAATCCTCAAGAATTAAACCCAAGTTCCTGAATTCTTGGTCCTCAGGAACTAAACCCAAGATCCTGAACCCTGAACCTCAGGAATTAGACCCAAATTCCTGATCACTAGAACCATCAGTGACTAAACCCAAGTCCTGACAATCAGGTTCACTGAATGAAAAGTCATTCAGGGTCCTCAAGAGACATTAAATACTGACTTAAATGCTCTAAGTATCTAGTTAGTAAATGTCCGAGGTTGGTAACTGAACTCATATTTAATTTAAGAATATTTGTTCTTTTTTGCCTTTCTGGCCTCCACCTCTGGGCCCCCACATTCCCACTTGGCATTAAATGCCTCTCCAATCACATTACAGATATTTGATGACTCATCTCTGCAAATTATACTTTTGCAGAACTGCTCAACTGTTCACCTTGACTGTTGTGCCAAACCAGGAAAAAGTAGAGTGTTGGCATTAAATGCGGATCGCAAAACATTTTATTCAAAACAGTTTCCAAAAATTCTTTTTGAATAAATAAAATCCGCTTAATGTCTAAAATACCCTCCACTTCACTTCCCTATAAATACCCCAACCAAAATAACATCACACACGTCTATTAGAAATTTTAAGCAAATTCTGCCCAGTTTTTCTCAAAACTAATAGTGTGTGTGTTCTTAGCTTTAAGAAATCCCAACCATCTTTGTTACCCAGACTTACCAACAAATATGGCTTCTTCTAAAGCTGTGACATACGCCCCTAATGTGGATTTCACATTGGAGGGTGTAGACCTCACCAAGAACAATGTGGTGGGAAACTTTTCCTATCCACAAAAGTTTCATGCTTACAAGAACGTAATGAAATATCTTCAAAACTGTTTTCTTGCAAAAGCATTTACCAAAACCCCCTCAGTCATCTACCATGACTACTTGAGGGAATTCTGGTGTACTGATGTGGCTACTAGCCCAAAAGACACCAAAGAATCCATCATCACTTTCACAGTGATGAATGGGAGAAGGACCCTCTCCCTGGGTTACAATGACTTCATCAAGGCCACTGGTCTTGATTTTGCTGAGGCTTTTGTGCCTAATCCTACTGACCAAGAGGTCAAAGGAGAGTTGATATTCTTAGGATCTCATGACCCTAAACGTCCTAAGGAGTCCGCTGGAGCCTTATTAGAAAAGGCTCCAATTGTCAAAACCTGGTTCCACCCAGTCTGGAGGATCCTGATGACATTCGTCATTCAGGTCCTTGGGGGAATAAATCCTCCACTGAGCAATTGAACTCATCACAACAATTGATGTTGTTCAGTCTCTTGGAGGGTAGAAAAATAGATATCGGAGGTATAATCTTCCGTGACCTTGTTGCTAAGCTCTCAGGAAAATCTAGGCAAAAACACTTGTCTTATCCTAGGTTTATTTCCTATGTGCTTCAGGACCTTCTTGGTTCTGACTATGTGAGGCCTGACGTCTTAGGTATGAAACCTGACGTCTTACATAAGACCAATTTCACTAGTGGCATCACTGAGGTACAACCCATTGCCCTGACTAACTACATGCAAGAGGTTATTCAGGGGGAGAACGCCGTTTCTCCAGTACCTTCACCTACAAAGAAGGTGAAGAAGACAAAGAAGGGTCAGTCCAGTAAGGTGGTTAGACCCAAACCACTCGCCACTGAGACCGATGCCCAGAACCAACTCAACCTTAAAAAAGGGTTGAATGTGGCCCAGACCTCTGAGACACCCACTACAGAGACCCCCCTGACCACAAAATAAAGGCTAACGGAGGGCACTGAGCAATCATCCTCAGTGTCCTCGGGCAAACCCCCTCTTCCTCATGATTCCACTGACATAAACAAGTCATTAGAGTCAGGAACCTCAACCCATTCACATCCCAATGAAGGCACTGATAAATCACAATCAGAGCCTGAGGGAGAATAGGGTCCTATATCCTCGGTTGGGCAGCACTACTCAACTGAGAAGGGGACCCACACCCAATCACATCCCAATGAAGGTACTGACAAATCACAGTCAGGACCCAAGGGAGTCAAGGACCCTAAATCCCCAAAAGGGCAGTACAACCCTGATGAGAAGGGGGACCACCAACCATCACAAAGAGTGCCTAGTGATACTACTGGAAAACACCCGTCTGTAGTTGAAGGCGCTCAGGGGGAAAAAGACTCAAAGGGATATAAACCACCCGCTGATACGGAACCCACAACCACCTCAGGCGGATCCAGTCTCTCAGGAACTGCCCCCAAAAGTCAGGCTGAGAAATCAGTTATTATGACTAGCCAGGCTGAAAAAACCAAATCAATTATTATGGCGGGGTCAGGACCTGGCCAAAACCAAGGCAAGTCCTTTTATGAGGAGGAGCCGGTTAACCTTTTTGAGTTTGAGTCTATGTGGGATGTTCAGGCTCTTCTTGATTCTGAATATTCTGATAATCAGCTCAAGGAAGAAAGTGAGGAAGAAATCTTTAAGGCTGGTGAGGATATGGAAACTGATGTACAACCTGAACAATCACATCAGTCATCTCCAAATCCAAGTGAAGAATCAGATTCTCAAGCTGCTGGTTCTTCGGATACTGACAACATCCTCAGCAAGTATGACAACATTCTTCCTCTCACTGAGAGACAATTGGTCAAGTTCCTACTAAAGACCAACAAGGCTCTCTTCCAAGGTCTGACTGAAGAAATGTTTGACCAGCACACTGAAGTAGCTGTTCATTATGTCAACCTGAAGGAATCAGTGGAATCATATCATGATGATGTAAATGAGTACAAGTCATCTATCTCTTTCTCCCTGACAAATTGATGAGTGTGTAAATACTCATCATTTCTTTTACATTTGAGCTACAGAAACAGTCAAAAATACTTTAAAAAGTCTAAAAATGTATAAAAATATCATCTGACTGTGTTTTTATAAGTTTCAGGGAAAAACAAACAATAAATGTCATAATTTGCATTTTAGTCCCTGAACTTTCAGAATTTGGCAAATCTAGTCCCTAGAATCTAAAAAAGTGGAATTTATCATTCAAGGTCCCTAAAATAATCTTAATTGTCAAAATTGGTCCTTGAATGATTGTTTGGGCAAAAATTACAAAAAGGTCCTTCAATTTTGAAAAATGTCAAAAATGGTCCCTGGGTTATTTTAAAATGGAAAATAAATAATTATAACCCTTGTATTATTTTTCTTGGCAATATTGGTCCTTTGGAGTAACTTTGGAAAAGTGCAACTCAAGCCCCTCAACTTTCAGCAAATTACACTTTTGGTCCTTGTTGTATTTAAATTATAAACCAAATCCGGATCCAACAACATTAAACCCAAAATAAACAAACCTGCCCAACCCATTACTAAACCCTTAACCCATTTACCCAAGCCCAAATTAAACAAGCCCAAACCCTTATCTGAGTTTAAAAACTCAGTCAAACAAACCTTTGACCCGTCTCTTTCCCACTCACCCCGCCATAACCAGTCATCCCCCCAGCTGGCTCATCCACCTCATCCCCCCTCCTCAACACTCCACCTAACATGCCAAAACCAATTAATGCATCCCTCCCACTCCCCAATAGCAAAATCAGAGATTAATCACCAATTTCCACTTTTCCCGCCAAAAGTGCCAAATGGTCGAATCTGATGAATTCTTGGAAATCAATGGCTCAGATGAGGTGGGAAGTACTCAGAGATGTCGACAAGAAGGTTAGAGGCTATAAAGAGCAGAGGAGAGAGTGTGTATTGGGATATCTAGTGTAATTTAGTTTTATTAATGTCGAATTATTAAATTTCAAGTTCTTAGTGTAATTTTAATCTTTCAAGTGTTGAATTTAGTTTGTTCCAGTGTAATATAAACCTTTTCTAATAATTAATTTCAAGTTTCAGTTGTTATCTCAGTTTATGCCATTTCTACTTTTATCTCAAAAATCTAATTAAGCTGTATTGTTGTTGTTGTTTGTTTATATTGACTCATAAGTAAACATAAGCTCCCATATAGCTTATTAAAGCTATTAGTAATCAGTAAAACAAGTTTAGTAATCAGAAAATCAAAAATACAAAAACAGTCAACAAAAGTCAAAGTTTCATGATCATGGTGATTAATGCTGGAGCAGGGTAAATATTGGATTGCCCTGGGTTAGTGAACCTGAGGAGGTTCTATAGGAGTGAATCATTGGTCCTTGTTCTTGGATTTTAGCTGGAAAGCAGTTGTAAGCATTTTTAAGGAATTTTGCATTTTACTTTTTAAGTTGCTTTTAAGCTTTGATCTTCACATTTCTGTGTTTCTTAGTTGTTGTTAAGTAGGATTATGCCATAAAACACTTTGCTTGTTCATTAAAAATCTTAGTTGTTAAAAATTTCATTTTGGCAGTCAAAATTGCATATTTGTTGTTTCTGAGTATCATGCTTGTATGGCTGTTGGTTTATGTTTCTTTAGTCCTAAGATATAATAATATAAGTTCTCAAATCATAGTTGTGGTTTAAATCTCTGAATTCACTTGAAAATCACCATTTCTGAGTTTGAAAGGGGTGTTTGGATTTGCTGAATCAGTAGGTCTATAGGGTTTGTTTGTTGTTGTTTGCTGTTGTAACATGGTTCACTAGGGTCTATTAGCTCAGTTCTAGCATAAAATTCAGTAGTCAAGAGTTAAAAAGTCAAAATTGTGTTTAAATCTTCATCACAGTTAACTGTGATGAGATTTGGGTTCATGATTGTTCAAAATCATTTCATAAGTGTGTAACCTTGCTTGATCTAGCTTCTTTTAGACTTATTACATCAATATCAGTCCATTAGAACTAATCAAATCTCACCAAAGTCAAAACTTCCATTTTTCTGCAAAAGTCAAAAAGATCAGCAGCAACATGATTTTTGGTTGCTGATCTTGGGCAAAATCAGACTTCAATTGGGGGTTGTATGATGGGGCTTTTGTGTTTTCTAGATAGCTCATAAGCTAAGCTTGCTTTTGCCCCCCTAATATTGAATCTCAGTGCTTATTCATTAGCTTAAATCTGCCCTGCAAGTTGGCCTGTTTCATGCATTTTCTGTTTTGAATTTTACAAGCAGCCAAGGATCAAATCTGTTAATCACTTGTGCTAATTTGTAGTTTTAAGTTGTTTTTAGCTTATTATAGTGTATTAAGCTTGTTCTGATCATTTGGCCAATTTTACTGCTTATTTGCTTATTTTTGGCTTATTAGCTTATTGCTTATTAGCCCAAATCTGCTTATTGGGCCTTGTCAGCTTTTCATTTTATTTTTCCCAGCTTCCTTATAATATTTTAGCATTATCTGTAATTTTTCATAATTTTCTGATCAGTTTTAATATTTTTAATCATTTTAAGTAGTTTTTAATAGTATTTAAATCATAATAAATAGAAAAATAATCAAAAAAATATAATTCCAATTTTCATAATTTTCTTTTGTCATTTTTAATCTAGGAAAAATATAAAAATATTTTTAGGACTTAAAAACAAACGAAATAGAAATATAGTGATAGCTTCTATTTAATAGAATTTATCTTTTTAAATTTTAATTAAGTAATTTTCATTTTTATAATTTTCTTATCTTTTTATTACCTTAGAGTATTTATATAAAAATTTTCAGATTTTTTTTTGATCTTTTAGTATTTATTAGAATTTTAATTAGTTTAAATAATAATTAAATAGTTTTTAATTAATAATAATTAATTAATAAGTTAAATAAATAATTTTCTTTTTCCAATAAATTTCTTTTATTATTAGGATTGTAAAAATATAAATTTCATATCCGTAGGCTGTTTATTTCTTAAAACTCACTTTTTATTTCGTACGTTTACGTTTATTTAAATTTAAACGTACGCTTTTAGGTTTTTATACGTTTTTAGTTAATTTGGTTTCCTGTTCTTGTTTATATAGCTTGGTTAAAGCTATTTTCTTATCTCATTAGTGTAATCAAAATCATAATCCCTTTTCTGTTCAATTACATTTGATCACGATCCGTTTTTAAGCACAATTTCGCATCTCGCTGGGACTTAAACGACCCGGGGATAAAACTATACTCCTTGGATTATTGCATTGTGTCCTTGATAGTTTGACTTTGTTTGACCACATCCGTGGTTGATATTAGTTGACTGTTCGGAACCAATCACAAATCTTGATTACAACTTTAAAATGTTCAACGAGTCTCTCACCAACTTATAAAAGAGCGTTGACACTATTCAAGAGTCAGTGAAAGATGACCCTGAGCTAAACAAGAAAATTCTTCAGGCTTCAGAAACTTACCAGCAACAAACTTCTCAGTTGGCTGAACTGGTAACTGTGCTAAAATCCTCCAATCTTCAGGGACTCAACTCTTCAGTGGACTTCATCCGATCTTCCCTGGGTCTTATGGAGTCCCACATGGCATCTTTGGCATCGTCTTCTTCCTCCCTGGCTTGGAATCTTGGGCCAAGGATGACTGCATTAGAGGCTTCTCAGGCTTCTCTTGAGACTAAGGTCTCAACTCTTCAGGAGGACACCTCAGACATCAAGTCCATGATGACTGAGATCTATGAGGCCTTCAAAGGTCAAGCTCCCTCAACTTCAGTGAGCGAACCAACTCTTGCTCTCACTATGGGTCAAGCAACAGTTGAGGGGGAGAAAGTCACTGAAGAACCTCCACAACCTGAACAAGAACAACCTCCTTCTCACACTAAGGGGGAGAATCCTAAAGCCACCTCATCTTCATCCCACCAAGACAAAGGCAAGGGTATTCTCACAACCATTGAGCCTGAGCTCACAATCTTGGTACCTGCCTCCAAGGAAAGAAGGCCAGACCCTGATGAACCAGTCAGGGTTCCTTTGAAATCAATGGGGTGATGGAACTTCTCACTCATGCTGAAATTCAAGATCACATGGAGAAAGAAGAGGCAATGAAGAAAGCTGCTGAAGATGAAAGGCAGAACAAGCTTGCTCTTATTTAGGTTGCAAGAGAAGAGGCTGAGAAGATTGGGATTAAGGCAAATGACCTTGCTAAAAGGGAAGGTGGTAAGAGCTTTATGGAAGCTCAGAATGCTGAAATGGCTGCCCTCAGGCAGAGAAGGGAAGAAATAATGAAAAGGACTAAAAGATTAGGCAGAACAGGATTGCAAGATATCAGTGGGTCATGACAAACAGGTTAAAGCCAGAACCAATCACTGATGTCAAGATTCATAAAAACTCCAAGCTTGCAATTCTAACTGTCTACAGAAGTAATGACAAGAGAGTCTTTGAGGTTCATAACCCTTTCAGATTCGCAGACTTTGGGATCTCAGAACTGGATGAACTGGGTCCACTAATTGAGAAGAAGCAAAATGTTGTTGTGCCAAACCTGATGAAAACCCTCAGTCTAAGGTATAAAAAATTAGCTGCTACACCTCAGGAACTTGGCATTCCCTCTCTTCTTACAGCTTTAGCCGAACAGCCTGCCCCTTCTCAGTCTTCTTCAAGAAAAAGAAAGAAGATTGAAGCAGAGCCTGAGATAAAGGTCCCTGGTCTGGACTGCAACAGAGCTCTCCCTGAAGGTGTTCCATTCAGGAGGAATGTGGTCATCGAACAACCTGAAAGAGGGTTGTTCTTCACTGATGAGTTCGGAGACCCAGCCTTCCAGAGGTGGAATGATATTGATCTATCAGGGATCAAGGCAATGATGGGTTTCCTCATGATGGCCTCTCCAATCAAGAGTCCTGAGAATGTGAGGTTTTGTCAAGAACTGAAAAGAAAAATCCGAGAGCACCCTGACCAACATGAGCTGCAGTCAAAGAAGTCTAATCTTGAAGCCCTTGGTATAAAGTTGAACCGATGAATCTGCCTGAATACCACCACCACCTTTTTTTTGTACTTAGTTTTGATAGGACTTGTAATGATATTAATAAGTTGATGTTTTTATTTTTTCAGTGTCCTTATTTACATTCTAGTGCATTCAGTATGAGTAGAAGTCATTAGCTCACTCATAACTGATCAAAACACTTAGGAATAATTTATATCCAAATAGGGGGAGATTGTTGGGTCCATCAGTACCCAAGAATACTTAAAACAAGATTTGGACACAAATTAACTAAGTGTAAATTAAACCGAGAACAATTCAAGTCACTGAGTGAACAGTCTCTCAGTGAGTCATCTTCAGGATGCTTAAGGCGAATTCAAGAAGAAGGATTCACTACTCAGGAAGGTGTTACTCCCTGAATAGGACTTAAGCCAAAGAAGAAGACGATGGTTCAGTGAGTGTTGGACAAGAACTCACTGAACCCCAGTCTCCTCAACAACATTAAGTGATTGAAGACTGAAGAACTCAACGCCTGAAAGAAAGGCGGGAAGATCTGGGAAGAGTTTAAGATAAGATCAAATCTTATCTTGTCAGGAAGAAACTTTCCCTAAGATGGCTAAAAGTCATGTAGTGTCAGACCAACCACTCCTAAAGACTTTATAGTCCATTCCCATTGGTTTTTGGAAATGACAATTGCTGTTGTAATTGTCAGACACGCTTGCTTCAACAAGTTGTAGTTTTTTAATCACTTTTACTCTTTTATACTTGTGTATAAATAGGTTCAAAAGGAGAGAAGTTGTGTGTGTTTTGTACATTGAAAACTTAGACTTTTACGAAGCAACTTCTCTCCTACAAAGAGTAACGTATCCCTGAGATAGCTCAGTGGGTCGAATTGTTACCACTCAAAGCAAAGTTTGAGTTTAGATAGGAGACACCACCATACCGTGTCTGTTCAATTCCGAGTGTTTGTTCCACAAAACACTTGGGTAATAGATTCTTTGATTCATTTCTAATAAGAATTTAAACGTTGAAAAATACTTGTGTGTTTTTACTTTTACGCTTTCATTAATCTGTTAGAATTAATCATAACATTGTATTAGTCATAAACACGAATAGATTAACTTTCTAGTTAACTCTAAGCGTGTTAAGGGAACAATAGACACTGATCAAATTGTATTTAAGACCATTAACATAAGCTATCCTAGTAAAGACTATACCATTGCAGTTTACTGAGCCATAACCTTCAGTGAGACATGATGAGTTATCAACAAATATCACTTTGGGTCCTGATTCATCCACATACTTGTGCAGATATTCTTTAACACCTGTCATGCTCCTTGAACATCCACTATCTAGATGCCAAACAGGATCCCTGGCATGCCTCTACACAAATGGTAAATTGGGTTAGTTCTTTCTAGGACTCTACTTTTTGGAGGGCTTAAATTTGGGGGTCTTTCTAAAATTGACAATTGATTCATGGTCAGTGGTGGAGTGGACTGAGCTACCACAAATTTTGCATTTGATAGCTGAGGTAGACTCAGTAGACTGAGAGGATGACTTGTTCATACCTCTTCTGGCCTGAATGACCTTATCATGTCCTGAGGTGTCATGAGTGGGATCTCCACAAATTTTACAGCTATTGTCCATTAGACAATCCTTAGGAAGGTGGTCATTGAATCCACAATGAGGGCAAGGAGCAAAAGGCTTAGCCTTTTGTTTCTGTTTCTGTATAGAATCATAAGGGTATTTTAAAGCCTGATCTTTAAAGCTTGCCATCTTTGATGTGGCTGTGTATGTTTTGTGATCAGAGGTCCTGTGATCATCCATTTTGCAAATCTTGCAGTAAAGGATTCTATAACAATCATCAGTGTAATGATTGGTAAAGTGACACAGCTCACATCTTTTCAGGGGTTTGGAGGGTTTTGGTTTGTGCTTGAGGAAGCTGATTTGGGTTCCTTCTTCTTGGATTGAGAAGGTTTCTCAGAAGATTCAATCTTCTCACTCAGCTTCCTGACCATTTCAGCCAACTGATCAATTTTTGAATCAGGGCTTTCAATATTTACTTTAGAAGGGACTGAAGTTGATGAGTCATCAGTATTTACTGAGACTTCAAGGGTTTGCCTTTTCAGGATGGTTTTTCCCATTCCTGGATTCTCCTTTGGAGAATACTGAGAGTAGACCAATGGTGGGAGGTCTGAGCTTGGTGCAGCACCCTGAAGGATATTCAGAGGTGGGAGTGGTGGATATGATTCTGATTCAGGCTCATTTACTAACTCAGTACTACTGAGTTGGTCAGAGAGTCCAAGCATATTTTCAAAGCCTGACTTTCAGGAAGCAAGATTTTTCCAGTCTCAAAGTTTGGTAACTTACTGACTGGGTTGTCCCTGACAATCCAGTCATTTGAATTGGGTAGCATTTCTTGCTCAAAAGATATGCCAGATGGAATAAAGGTCATTTCACTGTGACTCTCACTAGGGTTTCAGTGAGATGGTCAATTCCTATTGTTTTCTTAGGAATCAAACCCACGGTATCAAAGACCTTGGGGTTCTTTTTAGTCCAGCCTTGAATGACAACCTTTTCTTTGTTAAGTTCATGTTGTAGGGCTTGGTTTTGTTTCAAAATCTCAGTGTTATGAATTTGTAGAGTAATAGTTTCTAACTTGGCTTGTTTTAGTACAAGCAATTCATCTCTACACTTATTCAATTCTGACACAAGATTGTTATATTTTGAAAACAAGTTAAGCCTTTGTTCTTCCACAAACTTAAGATCTACACAAATATAATTCATATAGGACTGCCAATCAGAATTATCATCCATAGAAAGTAAAGTGTTTACCTTCTTCATGGTTATGTTCACCCACTCTCCATTCCTTGCATGGCTTTTCCCAACAGCCACCTGATCACCTTCAGAGAGTGCCATCAGTGTACTCACTCTAATTTCCTCATCTTCTGAGGAGACCTCTTCTTCATCCCAGTCATAAGCTTCTGCTACAAGAACCTTGTTCTTTGTCTGAACAGGTTTGGGTATTTGAGCAGCCTGAGACATTGAGGGATTAGTTTCAAGAAGTGCAAGTTTAGCCTTAGCTTTTCTATATTTTGCTTCAAAGTCTTTTTGACCCTTTTGAACATTATTGTTTTGAAAGTTTTGGGTCGATTGAAGCATTCTAGGTTGAAACTTGCGAGTTCCTGAGGAACTATTTCCTGAAAATTTATAAGAGGGTTCTAAGATGGTTTTAGAATAATAGTCTCTAGCAAAATGACATTTTTTTTACCACAATTAAAACATTCAGTGGTTTCCTTTGCTTTGGCTTTTGAAAAGTTGGACTGATTTCTTTTGATGAAACGTTTTGAATTAGCAAGGAGTGCCCTTTCTTGGAATTCCAAGTTTAAATCATTTAGGTACTCATCACCAGTTCTTTCATCAATCTCATCTTCAGAATCCTCTTGAAAATCCTGCACAACACCATTAGAATAAAAGGCAGTTGATATGGGTGTGGAGGTCAAGGCCTTTTTGGTCTCAAGAGCTTTTGAGTCTGGGTATCTCCTTGAGATTAAGTTGTCTTCATAGACAAACTTCCCATAGATCTTAGGGAGCTCAAGGGTCTGAATGTGATTAGCATTCCTAAAGCCTTGTGAGAAGTTTAGCCACTTCTCAGGGAGACTGTTGACAAAGCCAACATTTGTCTCATGCTTAGACAAAACTATACCATCATTTGATAGTTCGTTTATCAAAGTCTTGTATCTGGTATAAGTCTGAGAGAGACTTTCAGAGTCCTTTGCCCTGAAAGTATTGTACTCAAGTTTCAGGTCCATTATCCTGTTTTTCTTGGTATCTGAGGGACCCTCAAAGCTATTGATCAAGTCATCCCAAGTTTGCTTGGCTTTTGAATAGTTGATGACTGATTCCATTATATCGTCAGGAAGACAAGATATAATGATGCTCTTCAGGCGTTGGTCTTGATTGACCACCCTCCTCTCATCAATGGTCCATTGAGCTTCAGGCTTGTTTAGCCCTTCAGCAGTCTTTAGGACATAGGGACCATCTTTGACACAAGTGATGTAGTATGGTTCCATACCAGTCAAGTAGCAAAGCATTCGCTTTTTCCACTTGCTAAATTTACCAGCTTCAAGTCTTGGGGCAACAGCTGAAAAGCTTCCACCCTTTTTATCGACTAGCTGGGGAACATTAATATCAGCCATAGTAGGATCTTGGTTTTAAAAACCTTGAGCACTTTAGTTTTTGAAAGATTTTATAAACCAGAGGCTCTGATACAACTTGTTGTTCCCTTTACACGCTTAGAGTTAACTAAAAAGTTAATCTATTTGTGTTTATGACTGATACAATGTATTTGATTAATTACAACTTATAAGTAAAACGTAAATATAAAAACACAATGTTTTTCAACGTTAAAATTCTTATTAGAAATCAATCAAAGAATCTATTACCCAAGTGTTTTGCGGAACAAACACTTGGGATTGAATAGACAAGGTATGGTATCTCCTATCTAAACTCAAGCAATGCTTAAGTGGTAACAATTTCGACCCACTGAGCTATCTCAGGGATTGGTTACTCTTTGTAGGAGAAAAGGGGTATTGTGAAAGTCTAAGCTTTAATTGCACAAAATACCTAACCCACTTTTCTCCTTCTGTTTGCTTCAGGTTCTTTAGTCTTCAGTCTTTAATCTTATTGCTGTTGAGGAGACTGGGGTTCAGTGAGCTCTTGTCTAACGCTCACTGAACCCATTACCTTCTTCTTTGTCTCAAGTAACACTTCAGGGAGATCCGCCTCCCTGTGTGGTGAGTCTTTCTTCTTAGACTCGTCCTGAGCATCTTGAAGGTAACTCACTGAGTGACTGTTCACTCAGTGACCTAATTGTGTTTTCGGCTGATTAACACTTAGCTTAATTTGTATTCAAATCCTGTTTTAAGGACTCTTGGGTACTGAAGGACCCAACAGTAAGCGGCTAGCCAGCTCTAAGTAGTTTAGTTTTACCATAAAAGAAGTTCGAAAAATTAAGTGAAGCACATTACAGAAGTTCAGAATATACCATTTATAAAACGTAGCAAAGCCAAACTACCTAAAGAAAAATAACCCATAACAATGATTATAATAACAATAATAGATTTGATAAATACGGACATATATAAAGTTTGGGCAATAATACTAACTTAGCTTATTGTCATTCCATGCTTTGTATAAAATGTTGAAGAATAATTGACAATTGTCGACAGAAGATCAACGTGTTAAATTAATTAAGAATTATAGTGATTGCATTCTTAATGATGTACATTTATTAAATTATTTTGGAAATGAGAGAAAATCAGAAAGATGTATATTTCACCAACACCAACTAGATAATTACTTTTAAAATTGTAGCATGGTGCATAAGTGTAGGGAGGAGACCATTCCATTATCAAAAAAAAAAAATCGCATTTACGCGTGAGCAAAATTATATAAATTATGGTCATAAAAACCTTTGTGCATCGCACGGGTCTTGAGTCAGCCCAAGTTATATATGACGAAAATTAGTGCCAAACATTACGCTAGGAACACTTAGATACAGCCCGTGTGCATCGCACGGGTCTAAATATCAATTTGAGTTTTTGACTCGACCTGAATTAAAAGTGATGAAATAAAGGCACCAACATTACCTAAAAATTAACAAAATCCTACCGAAGCAGTCCAAGTTATACATTGTTGTATATTTTATCCTCACCATCACGTTAACAACTACGCTATGAACATTTAGATACAATCGGTGCAACGCATGAGTTGACAAAGCCTCGTACACGAGGATTTGAGAAGGTTGAGTGTCCTCGAACCATGCTCATTAATACGTATGACTTTGGATTTGAGATGTATCTTTGAGTAGTGACTCCTGCCAAAATAAACACAAAGACACCGTTTCAAACGATATGCATATTGACTCATTCAAAGATTTTTAAACGACGGGTTAAGTGGGATGGGCCTAATAATTCTTTTTCGATACTCGTTGAAGGGAAATTTGAAGACGATGCAACTCTATTCCTTTGTTTCTGGAATGACTGACATGAAGTTTAGCATAGTTGATAAGTCAATAAGTTTGACATATCTAGCTTTTATACGGCTTACAAAGCTTTCTAACGCCCTAATCGGATTTAGAAGGTCCATTGATAGAAGCTTCTAAAAAGGGCTTTGTATGATGTCAATAAGTTTAGCATAGTTGATAAGTCAATAAGTTTGACGTATCTAGCTTTTATACTTAATATTTTTACAATTTGTTGGCAACTGGTGCTGTTGTTAGAAAAGGGCTTTGTATGATGTTACCAGTTCTTTATCTTGTATATATGTTGTGCACTGCTAATCTACGCAAGTTTAGTGCTAGGAAAAAAAAAACGGTGTTTCACATTGTTATCTTATATATATTCAGTTAATGTTTTCAACTTTGAAAACCAAAAGCTCCAAATCTTCGGAATTTGAGATGGGTGTTTCTTTTCCACTTAATGAGTGGCCCAAACCCTTGTTTGTTTTATCTTAATGGGGAGATCAACAAAAATCTCTCTATCAATTAATTGCCTAATCTAGTAATATATTTAGTAAACAACCACAGAAAGTCCATAACAAATCAAACCAAGTTTAAAGAAGGTCCTTTTCCACTCAAATTTCATGGTTAATCAGCTTTAATTTGATAATGAATCCAACAAGTAACCACTAAAGTGAACTTTTTACCTACACAAATACAAAAAGATACAAAGATTCCAATAATCACGAGTCTGGCTTCTTCATATTGAGACAGTTATCTGCAGCTTCATTGAACAGCTCCTGCACTTGCTTCAATTCCTTCTCTGATATCAAAAATAACATCTCAAAATAATTAAATCAGAAAACCACATTCTCTATATACTCTTATGTTAGACACTCTAGAAAGGAGTTCCTTTCGACTTTTTCTTATGTCAATCATTTAAGCCTAGAAGCATTTTTTATTACTAATTTGATTCGGGGTTTTCGTAATTAGCTTACTTTTAGTTTCTAGTACCAAGAAAAATTTTTCCAAGTTGGGCAGCACACATAATATACAAGAGATGTTTGTGCAGAGACACAAAAGGAGATCTTCTGAAGCATACTTATTATGATAACAATCCATAAATTGTTAGATTTAACATACAGAACATTGCAATTCAAAGAGACACGTCAACAAATCAATTATCGTGATATTAAGGGTAAAGAGGGAGTGCTCGTTTTATGGCCGACATAAGTTGGTATTCCTAAGTTCCAACTTGTTGTCAAAATATCATCTTCCCAACTCCCAAGTCCCAACCACTTCATCCCCAAAGATGTCAATTTACAACCTAAAAGTTAGCCTAAAGACATTGTCTTGCAGACTTTACCTAGAGGTGGCAATATGATCAGGACAAGTGATGGGTCAAAATGGGTCAGTATCAAAACGAGTCCTACAGTACAGGTCACTATGGGTGTGGTTGACCCGTTAATGTTTTTAAAACTTTCATACAATTTAATCTTTTGACAAACACCATTCAATATGTGATAACACCATTTAAAAGGCTGTAAGCATTTGAATACAATTCGGAACACTTTGTAACCTTTTTAAACGGTTCCTTTTAGGCTTTTAGCTATTCTTTTTTATATCATTCAATTGATCCATTAGCAGTAATAAAAAGCCCTACTTAACCGATACTTTTGCACACAATATACAGCCTCTAAATATGCCTTTAGGTTAAATAGATGGGGGTGTTTCTTTTTACCCTTAGATAAGGGATTGGGTCCACAAAAACATTTAATAGTATTTCTTTTTTAAGTAGGACCCACTTACTTCTCTTACTTCCTCTATATCCCCAAGGCAAGAAATGTTAACTCCTCCCCAATAAGTGGCTCTAATAGACGTGGACCCCACATATATTTATAAGCCTCTTAGTCTGAATGAAAAAAAAAGGAAAAAAAAAAAAAAAAAAAAAACCCTAACACAATGCCTCACCCAGACATCTAGAAACATCACATTTCAGCATAAGTGCATAACTTTTGATTTAAGACAGAGAAAATAAAAAAGTTCTCATTTTTCGACAGAGTGTTAAGTTACTCGTATTTTATCTTTCATCATCTGTGGCACTCTTTCACACAAATAAGCAAAAGTGAAAAACAATATCTCATCCAAGAAAAACAAGAAAAAGAACATATATCATGGTTCGATGAAAAAAAAATAAGGAGCGTATCAAGACATACTTTAGGTGGAGGGTAAATAACATTAGCTTCATTAGCTATAGAGAAGGCGATGTAAAAGAAAACATAATGATTGATGACAATCTGTAGTTCTTCTATTTCTTCTGTCATTCAGTTCATTACCACTGATTGGAAGTTAATGGGTGAAAAAACCATAATCTTAAATCGGCTCATATCGAATCTGGTAGTTTTTATTACCACAGTTTGTGATCCTGTTATATCAGACCTTGGTTTCCACACAAAAAATAAAAAAATAAAAAAATAAAATAAAAAATCAAAACAGAAACCTTGACCGCAAAGAATTCAAATTTTGTGTCATACTTAATTTTTTGCAATAAATCAAGATGTGCTGAAGGGAATTTCCCGCAACGGGGTAATCCACTCAAGCTGACCCTTGACCTGTTTTAACA
Organism: Artemisia tridentata subsp. tridentata; assembly: GCA_021014915.2. Classification (NCBI taxonomy): domain Eukaryota; kingdom Viridiplantae; phylum Streptophyta; class Magnoliopsida; order Asterales; family Asteraceae; genus Artemisia; species Artemisia tridentata. Next base: position 220,931,745 of record CP139505.1, on the reverse strand, counting down.
GGTTTTAAAATCCACCCTATTCAAACCGTTACCCGAACACAATCCACCCATTTTGCTAGCACCAACGAGCAAAAGGGAATGTTCTCACTGTTTGAAAATTGAAGCACTTTGGATGCTAAAATACAATAGGATTGTGTTCATATTAAATGAATTTAATATGTTATGACCAAATAAATAAGATTCGAAAAAAGGTGAGAAGTTGCTGCAGGAAAATTACTTTTATGAAGGATTATCTAATTCAAGAAGTTGCAATAATCCCTTTAAAAACAGAGGAGTTTTAGAACGGTCTTTTTTAACCTACTAACCTGCCCACTTGACCGGCCTACTCGCCACACCTCTACAATTTTTCTACAAAATTTGACCACAAGCCAATATATACCGACCATGATTAGGAAAGTAAAATATCCGACTTATTGTAATTAAATTTATTTGCGCTGCATCAGAACATGATTAGGAAAGTAAAATATCCCCTAAAAGGTCGACCTGCCAAAATTGACCCTTGACCAGTTTTAGAATCCGCCAATTTCTGTACCAAATCCACACAGCCTACAGGTATTACGACCTCAAGCAATGCGCAAAAGCAAATGTTTGAGTATAGATGTTTAACAAGGCTAGCAGATGTGCAAAGTTTGACAAGACTATTATAATTTCTCCAAAGTCGCACAAACACTGCTCGGTTAAACTGTTTTCTATCATCTGATTTTCGAGGTCGGTTTAAATCGGATACGTAAATACTAGTAAGAAGTCGTTGCAAGAAAATTAATTTTCTATGGGTAAAGGAGAACATCTAATTCAGAAAATTGCAATAATCACTTTGGAAACACAAATGCAACTCAGTATTTTGAACCACTACCCTACCAACCAAACACCCAATTGTAACCTATACAATATACATCTTCACACAAAATCAGATAAAAGATCAACTTATAGTGACCAAATGCGAATCCTCTCACTATAGCAAACTAGCCCTATAGTCAAATGTAGTTGTCAAATATTTCAGAGCTTACAAGTTGAGATTCAGAGATTGTCAAAGTGATTTTAAGCATAGGAATAACCCTAAAATACCGAAATGGTGAGCCATGGGCAATAAGAAAACAGAAAGAAATTGTAATCTATGCGGAGATAAATATGGGGAGAAGTGATTAACCTGCAGCCTCAAGTTGCTTTTGAAGTTCTTGACCAACAAGATCATTTTCAGCCTACAGACAAAAATTCATGAGAAGTAGTTCTTCTTAAATCATTCTAGTATGACCGATCCAAAAAATTTTGATGACAGTATGAACTACCTTAATAGATACTTATGACGGGCTTCACTACAATACCAAACTTAAAGTTTATTTATTTATTTATTTATTTATTTTTATTTTTTTTAACACTATGTAACATGAGATCTTTCATGGGTAATGCACGTGTGTGGCCATACTTATATGTAAATTTGCGAACTGCCAATGATGCTTATTCTGGAGAACAGGCGGTGTGGAGTAGTTGTGTAAGAATTATACCTGAAGTTCTGCGATTCTTTTCAGTTGAGCTTCCTCACCTCCTTCTGACAAAGGAAGGGCAGCTACGAGTGCATCAAACTACACATGTAACAACTTATACCAAGTTAATCGCAGGCGCATCGAATTAATAGACGACGGAGAAGTGCTATACAGGGAGCATGATAGTTAACGGCTTTATTCACAAAAATATAGAACGTATCTTTAAATTTCACATTCAAAGTCTTGCGACTAGAACTATGATGCAAATATATAACTCTAGTATGTCCTATGTGTTTTTGCCAATTAACCATTTCATAATGTGCGTCTCATTTGTATCATGTGACAAGAAATGAAAACGTATCTATGAAGCCCAATTTCTTTATCTAAGGGAAAATGAAGATAGGCCCGCAAGATGGAAAATGAATGAGCATGTCATAGGCGAATAGAGCCTAACAGAAACTAGACACATACATATTTAGGCTTGTACGAGGGAGGTATTGGCTTACACAGCACTAGAGAGTCCAAAGAATCCTGATTCCAAAGGAGGTGCTTATATCGGCGCTAAACTGACAAGCAAGGTACATGTAAAATTACCCAACTATCAAAACTAGAGGAACAAATTATCCACGCCTAATTCTCGAGTTGCAATAATCACTTTAAAACATGCATCGAGAGCACCCCTTAAGAAAGAGACTTCTTTGGAAACCAATTAATATCAATAATCAATTCAAAACCCAACAAATATATATCGAAATTGTACCATTACCATCCCAACTTACAACAACAACATACCCAATCCCGCCGGGGAGGGGTACAGGGGAGGTAGAATGTAAACAGATCCTACCCCTACCCCAAGGAAGACCTCCGGCAAGGGTAAGTGTGCGGGAAACAGATCCTACCCCTACCCCAAGGAAGACCTCCGGCAAGGGTAAGTGTGCGGGTGAGAGTGCTAAAAAATTAGTGCATGTGTGAAAGTGAGAAATAACAAGGGTAAGCAGTCTAAAAGACATAAGCCTAGAAACAAGCATACAAGCATACAAAGCTAATAGGCAGAATACCATCAAAAGAACTATCAAATTTCAACTTCTTATAACGAATTATCAAATTTCAAAATTCAAAGTAGAACTCATACAACTGAAACATTAACCATAAGAAAACAACCTTTCCAATGTCACTAAACTAAACAAAACACATCCACAACAACGAACTTATAAATATCAAACCAACAAACAAAAAACAGCCACTTTATATATCAAAACAACAAACCCAATAATCTTTTCCACTTTAATAACAAACCCAATAATCAAAACAGCATAAAAATCAATTTTTCAAAATAAAATAATTTTTTTTAAAACAATCCTAATTCCTAGATACGTGTTTGGATGGACATTACACGTAATGCCTAACTACTGATAGTTAAGCAACTGATCCTAATTCTCGAATCTCGAGTCACAATAATCACTTAAAAACACACAACCAAACACCCTTTACGGAAGTAACTTTGATGGAAGCTATGCATTTCAATTATCGAGTTAACACCCTTATATAAACTTTTCGTCTATCACAAAGAACATAGTCATCACAATTAGCATCCAGAATTTCTAGAACAATTCATATAACATACGCATCAAACCAAACAGCATTTCCAACATCACTAAACTAAAGTAAACAAATCCACAATCTTAAACATATCAAACCAACAAACCCAATAATTTTTTATAACAAACCCAACAAACAAAACAACGTACCAAAAAAATAAAAATAAATAAATAATCTTTATAATGAAAAAAGACCCACCTGTTTAGCAGCTTTAACAAGTTCAGCACTAAGAACCTTAGGAACTTCAGATATATTATTATTATTATTGTTGGGTGATTCTTCAGTGGTGGTGGCGGCGCCGTTAGCGGCGGCGGGAGTGGCGGCTGGGGTGGCGGTGGGGGGTGTGGGTTCAGGGTAACTAGGAGAAAGACGAACAGGAGGGGCGTCTCTTTGTAAAGTGCCGAATGTGTTGAAGGAAATTGCTGCTATTGTGTTTACTTGTTCTTGGAGTTGTGATATTATGTCCATTTTTTCGTTATTCGAATTTGATTCTGTTTCTCAACAAATAGGAAGGCGTCCTATTTAGGCATTTATATATTTAAAAAAAACAATAAAAAATAAAAATAAAAAATACTGTGAGTCTAGGACTGCTCTAGGTAGATGGCTAATGGGCTTTGTTTGACACTTCAGGTCAAGAGTTCGAGCTATTTGCCAGCATTCCTTCTTTTTTGATGTGGTTGGGAGTTTTCAAATTCGATTCTTTTTAAATGCATATTTTTATTGCTTACACATTACTGTTTTTTTCTAGAATATTGCTTACACAAAAGTTATTTTTTGATGTATGTGGGTGGTTAGGAGGTTTCAAGTTCGATTCTTTTTAAATGTGTATTTTTATCTTGCTGTTTTTTCTATGTTGCTTAGACAAAAGTTCATTACGGAACAATATTTATCTAAAAAAACAATCCATGCAATTTACCATTAAATAAAAAAACTTATTTTCATATATATATATATATATATATATATATATATATATATATATATATATATATATATATATATATATATATATATATATATATATATATATATTTTAAATTAAAATATCTCGCAAAACGTTAATCGTTACGCGAGATTAATTATATCAAGGGAACTCACAAGTCAAAGATTGCAAGATCGACTTACTCATCCAACAATATGAGAAGTTCTCAATCTCGGATGAAGAAACCATTAATAGTTATAATATATTCAATGCTATCATCACAAGTCTAACGGCCCTAGATCCTAGCTATAGTAACAAGAACCACGTAAGGAAGTTTCTTCGAGCCCTTCCGGTGAAGTGGCGGCCGGAGGTGAGGGCTATTGAAGAAGCCAAGAACTTGGCGGAACTTCCACTTGACGAGCTAATCGGCAACCTCAAGATGTATGAAATGATCCTTAAAAATGACAAGGTTGTTTCCAAAAACAAGAAGGAGAAGGTCAAGTCTTTAGCTCTTAAAGCTAAAATCACTAAGAAAGAAACTAGTGATTATAGAGAAAGCCAAGAAGAAAGTGGTGGTGATGAGGAAGAAAATGATGAATAATTCAACCTCATAGCAATAAACTTTAGGAACTTTCTTAGAAGAGGTGGAAAGTTTAGGGGTGGTAATCGGTTTGGTAACCGTGATAGTGATCGTAGAAATAAGAATGTAAGAGGTAGAGGTTATGGAAACAAAATTGGTAAAAGCTCAAGACATGAAGACGAGTGCTTTAATTGTGGCGCTAAAGATCACTTCATAAGTGAATGTCCAAAGCCTAGAGAATACAAAGCATTCATTGGTGGAGCATGGAGCGGTAGTGTAGATAGTAACCAACCGGACAAGGAAGCTACATGCCTTATGGCAATCGAATCTCACAAGGTACAACACAACCCTTCTATTTGTGAAAATAATCTAGATACTAGTGAATTGCAAAATGAGAATGAGGAACTACTCAAAAACTATGAAGATGTGTTTAGAAAATTAAAATTAACCATTAAAGAAAAACGTTCTCATGAAAAGGAACTTTCTAAACTACTTCATAAAAACAATGAACTTGAAGTTGAAATAAAGAGACTTGTCACTCTCCAAGAGAAAGTTGAACCATGTAAAAGTTGTGAAAGTCTCACACTTAAGGTTACCTCTTTGAGTGAAGAAGTGTCCGAACTCCAACAAAAGTCGTTGAGTTTTACAAAATTTAAAAAGAGTACAAATGATTTGAACGATATGTTGAGTCGTCAAAAGGTTTCCCAAGATAAGGAAGGTCTTGGATTTTCAAAACATGTGAAAACAACCTCCGAAAGTCTAACCAAACCTATAGTATTTGTAAAAGCTAACCAAAATGAGACTCCTAAATTTTTCGAGCCTGACGCGCTGGGTGACGCGCCGACACGCCAGCAGCGCGCTAGGATTCTGAAGAAAAGAGGAGTTTCATTGAAAAGTTTTATTAAACCTACCACACCTCAAGCTCCTTTTGTAAACTGTTACAAACGGTAATTTTCCACTAATATTTTAATAATAAATGTCAATTTATTATTACTAAACTGTTAAGCTGGGCATTTATGTGCTTACATAAATATTACGGGAAAACAAACCCGCACGCTGTAACACACAGTAACTCACCCAAAACTATTTAATCTCACCAGAAATAGTGAATTTTCCCCATTCTCACATTTACAAACTATAACATAATAAAAACAAGAGGTTATCTCACTTTTACTGAAAAACGAAACCACACGCGTACCGATACCACATCAGTAACGAATTATTCTCAGGATTTATTTTTGAGTCAACAAACTCTATTTTATGTAAGTTTTATAAAAACGTCTCTGAAACTTATTTTTCCACGTTTATATCAAATCCGGGAAAACCCGATTTCACCTCAGCTCAGCGGGACACGGGGTACGCACTATACATTCTTTTAATAAAACAAACCTTAAATAAAATTTCCTTATCTCTTCCCTATTCCACCGTCCCCCACTCACACGTTCTCCCACACTTCCTTTTATCTTCTTCTTCTCTTTTGTCTGCGTTCCCATCTACCCAGAAAACCCACTCGATCCATCACCATCAATCTATGGCGCCACATACTTTCTCTCCAACCCAAGAATTAACCATCCCTCTCATATATGCATTCCCCATGGGTCAACGGTATAGGAGGCAGAGGATGACGAGGATGGATAGAGAGTTAAGCCTTAAATGGGAACTCCTCAAACCCCAAGCTCGAAAGAAGATTGAGAGCTATTCCAAGTTTTCTCTTTTTAATGGCTAATCCAAACCCAGTCGATCTACACAAATCTACTCACTCACTTAAAGCTTTATCAAGATTCAAAGGGGTTCGAATGGTAACACTTTCGGTTGGAGGTGGATTGGCTGGGGTTCGAATTAGAATTGCTAGGGTTGGATTTTTGGTTGTTCGAATTGCTTCTGTGTTCTAAATCCTTGGGTTATCTTGTCGATTCATAAGGGTATAAATCTCTTTTCTTTATAAACAATCTCATTTAATTCATTTCTACTCGAATGTGAATCGTTGTTATTTCAAACTCAGATGTATATTAAGGTTTAAATTATCGAATGAAACCTGGAAAATGTTATGGTTGTTGTTGTTGTTTTTAGTGGCTTAAAAGACTTAATGAAACCTAAAAGTTGGCTCACTAGTTTGGAATCCATTCTTGTTAATTTGTTCGAGTTAAATGACTTCGGTTGCTGTTGGTAGTTCTTAGGTTGAGAGGTCTCGAATTGAAACCTGGATTGTTGTTGTCGTGTCTACTTTGGTGTCAAAACCCTCTAGAATTGGTGTGACTAATACCTAGAAACTTGGTCTAGGTTAAGACATGTCATGGCTTTCTTTGGTTCGAGCAAAAACACACCCACAAAGGGTGTGTTGAAGCTGCTTTAGTCGAGTAATACCACCCCTCACAAGGGTGTGTTATGTTGTATGTTTGGTCCTGTTGGAACTCACCAAACAGCCACCCAAATAGGTGCTATGGTCATTCTCAGTCGAGGAAAAACCCCACCCAAGGGGGTGTGATGTGATTGATTTTGGTTCGGTGTACTCATTCACTTGGCATCCTAATTGAGTGATCAAAACTCGATGTTGAGTATGTTGGTCGAACTCCTCTTTGGCTTAAGAACAACCCATGTAGGGCTGTTTTGAGTTCAATCCCACTAGAACCCCAATGGGGTGTGTGTTTTACACCATTCAAACTCAAACCCATAATGGGTTGTCGAGTTCAAGTCTCATACGAAACCCAAAAGGGTGTGTTGTTGTCCAGTTTGTGGTCGAAACTCAAAGGGAAAGTTGAGTTGTTTTCCTACTATTTCTAATACCAAAGTCTTGAATCAAGACTTTGGTTAAGTGTGTCGTGATTAATGAAACCATGTTGTCGAACCCAACCCATCATCTCGAGTGAATCTGGATGGCCATTAAGCCGAGTTGTCGAGTGGTACTCGACCTCGACATGAAATCCTTTGTGTATTAAAAACCATTTTTTGTCAAACGTGTATCTTTGTATTCCCAGCAAACACACATGCTCCAATTGGGCTGTATATGTGTTCGATTAGAAGATCAACTCAACCCACTCAAATTTAGTTTAGCCCATTCGATATTTTAGTCCAGTCCAGCAGCGTATAAATTGTGTTGCTAGCTACAGCTTACCAGGGCCAACATGGCGCCTTGGTGGTCAATACCTCGGCCCAGTCCATCAAATTTTCCCCCTCCTTTGACTTAAGTTGGGCCATAGCCCAACAAAGAGAAAAGGGCGTTTATATAATTAGTCGTGTATCAATATATTTATAATCGAGAAAACAAAAGTTTATATCATGGCCGTTGTTTAAGATATGTATCGTCGTGATCTTGTAAACAATTAATTTCACAACTCAATCTCGGATTATATTCTTTTCGCATAATTTTGTCATAAACTCACAACAATTTGTGACAACATTAAATTTTCAACACAAACATTATGTGTGTGTATATATATATATATATATATATATATATATATATATATATATATATATATATATATATATATATATATATATATATATATAGGGGAGAGTTAATGTGAGATCAAACTTAAAGTCGTAAAAATAAGATCTAGTCTAAACAACCATTAAAAACATTTATAAATAACCATATTAGCAATAATACACAAAAAATAAAATATTAATACGAATTAACATTTTAGCAACTAATAACCAACTGATACATGAGTTTGGATTAGTGATACACAATTATAAATTTACATGTCAAATCAAAGTGTATCACCTTAACCTGATACACATTACATGTCGAATCAAAGTGTATCACCTCGGTTTCGTCAATTTTAAAAAGAAAACCATCGAAACTTTAACAATTCTAGTTGTAATTAATAAAAAATTTAATTTAATTTTAACGAGAGTATCACTTGTCAAATTTTAGTTGGATCTCATTTTTACAACTTTAAGTTTGATCTTATTTGATCTAGATTCTATATATATATATATATATATATATATATATATATATATATATATATATAGGGTGGCGTTATTGTGGTGTACACCCTTAAAGTAGAAAACAATAGGTACACTTGTGGACCATTGGATCAAACCTTATTGATGAGATTCAAAATTAATTAGATTGGTGCATAATTAATGAGTTTAATGACATTAATATTAATAAATATAAGTTTGAGGGCATTTTCGGTAAATAACATTACTATTAATAAATATAAGATTGACACATTATTTATCACACTAATTTTCTTGACACATTTGTAAAGACACGAGTTTTTATGACACATTTTATGAGACAAACTATGCCTTTTGACACACTTAGTTTCACAATACATTTTTAGTGACACATTAAGTTTTTTAAGTGACACACTTAGTTTTTTAATACATTTGTAGTGACACACTAATTTGCTCGATACATTTATAGTGACATAATGACTTTTTTGCTACATTAAAAATTTTTAGCAATGACACACAAGTGTATTACGAGTAATAAATATATGTATCAATAGCTAGTACACAACTACGTGTTCTATATAGCTAGTACATTATACACAAAAACGTGTTCTAATAAATATATGTACCAATAGCTAGTACACAACTACGTGTTCTAATAAATATATGTACCATTAACTTATACACAACTACGTGTTCTATATAGCTAGTACATTATACACAAAAACACCTAGCTGTTTTTCATAGTTCCATAAGTACACATCATGATGAGTCTTCGAAGGTTTGAATTTTTAAGAATCAATCTACCAGTCAAAGGACCCATTGTTTAACGATCTTAAAAAATTTATTAAAGAAATAAAATCCAAATATAAAAAAATTGCCACACAAGATCTACGACCCACTTCAATAAAATCACAACATAACCACAAATCCCATTGTATACATTGATAAACAGTTAAGAAAATTAAAATCTACATAAAAATATTAATATATAAACTGGATAGCCATGTGATGCATCTTATGAAAATAAAATTAACCAATCCCTTTTATTCAACTAAAGCTTATCTTGTTTCATTAAATATTAAACAAAGCAAATAAACAAGTCTTTCAGATCCGAATACGACGTTAGCACTTCTTTGATGCCGAAAGTATATCAGATCTGGTAACTTATGTCACATCTTGTACACCACTTACCGATATCAGATATTTTACACGACCAAAACGATTCCAACAGCCCGTTTGTGGGTTTTATTCTTGCCGAAATTAGTTAAACAAAAAAATGGTGTTTCGGGCTGGATTAAAATTTGTGACACCAGCAAAACGGGTTTTATTCTGGCCGAAAATAGTCACACCGGAAAAACACGAGTATAATCATTAGTTTTCTTGACAGAATTTTGTGTGGGAGAGAAAGGTTTTCAGATTTGTTTCTAATGAGAGAGAATGAGGGCAGTTGCTAAGGTTATGCAACAATTCAGGGAAAAGCAAAATATCCAAAATACCCTTTTTCTTTGATTAGAGATTTAATTTAATTTTTATTTTTCTTTTAATATTAAAGCCACTTGTCGTAATTCTATTGGTACCTATTGTTCATCACTTTAAGAGTGTTCACCACATGAACGCAAATATATATATATATATATATATATATATATATATATATATATATATATATATATATATATATATATATATATATATATATATATATACACACACCCATTATTGTAAACATTTATACATTTACCACGCAAAAACTCTCGTGAACAATTAACTTACTTAAATCGTTTATCAAAAATTGTGAACACATAAAATGGGATTATAGCAAAATTATACTTAAGTTTTTATAACAAATTTTAGAACAAATATTTTCTAAACACATATAATTGTGACAAACCAAGAAATCAACATACGTATACGAGTCATGCCTAACCTTTATTAAATAAATGTACTTATTATATTTTATTTAAAACGGGACAGACAAAATATTTTACGTACAACCATTATACGTTAGTTTCCAAATCACAAATCATTTAAATAAAGGTCATCACCTACACATAATTTTCCTATATTTCAAAACATATATAACTATATTTTATAACGACGAATTTTACATATCCTTAACAATAACATTCCATATCTCGACAATGTCTAATATTGTTCATAATGCCTTACCATTCATCGCCTTTCGGTTATCGTCAGTCAAAATCTTATTCGTCTTTGATATCTTCATTGTCATACACTTATGCACTTCCAAGAGCCAATACCCACAAATACTTAGAAAAACTATTTTTAAACTCATTGACTGTCACACAAGCAACAACAACATAAACATTTTAAAACTTTTGAATTAAATTTCGTGGAGACTTAATTTAAACTGTGTACTAAAACATGACTTATTAAATCTAGGTCGCGTGTTGGTGCCGTACACTCTCTGAATTCACTGTTTACTCTATTAAGGTGAGTTTATAGCCCCACTTTACTTATACTAGTTTTACAACTATGGGGTGAGAAACATGCAAATTGTTTTATGGACCACATTACTATTTATTTTCTCAAAACTATTGCATAGTTAGCCTAAGCCCTAGAACCCACTGTTACACCCACCTTCATGAACCGTTAATTTCCTTTGGGAAGCTCGATTGTTATAGATAGATCTATTGGGGTGACTCCCCCGTTCGGTTGGCCAGACGGGTCAATGCGAGCGTATATCAAGTCGGACTACGAGTGTATTGGGTTAAACACTCGCTATGGGCCCTTGATTGTTATTTATGTGCTATAGATTAGCTCACTAAACTGTCGAGCCTTGGTTGCATGAACTTAGAGCTAGCGCGATAAACTATTTTGTATGACATTATATGCGTTGTAATGATCGTACACAAAACTATTGGTCCAAACTTATTGTTTACTGCTTTAATTTAGGCCAATGAACTCATCAGCTTTTTGCTGACTTTTAGCATATTTTTCTCAGGTGCATAATTTGATCGATTATGGCAAGGTACTGGCAAGGCAAGGGTCATAGCCCTTTCTTAGAAGTATTGGCGCACATAACTAAGACTTGTTTTTGTAGGGGACCGCTAAAACTAATGGGCCTATTTTTTTTCTGAACATGAATCTCTTTTGTAAACTCTAAATATTTGATTTGATATATTTAAAACGGAGTATGTATTCCATTCTTTATTTTCCTTGTGTTGTGATTTCCAATTATAAGTAGCACCCTCATGACCCGTATGCTTCCGCGACTGTTAAATTTGGAGGTGTTACAGATTGGCATCAAAGCCTAGGTTATAGAGAACTAGGTACATATAAACCCTAAACTATAACCGCTTTTACAAAAACAAGTCCCTATGACCGCTACTTGCCTTGCTTGCCACTTTACTTGCTGTTTACTTGTCTTAACTACATGCTACGATTTACTATTCGTTGATTCTACATAACTACATGTACTATAATATATATATATATATATATATATATATATATATATATATATATATATATATATATATATATATATATATATATATATATATACACACATTATATATAACAGGAGGCGTTACACGTAGATAATGCCACATAAGTCCACGTCATTGCCATGTAATTGTCATTAAAAGCCATGTCATCATATTTAGTCCACCTAAGCAACTATTGATCAACCTTAAATGCCATTTCATAATTACACATAACCATAATTTGGATGGATTAAAATTCGGACTAAAAATACAACTCACAAGGATCGAACCCTGGATCCTTTCAAAGGAAATTTAGAAGCAGCTCAACCATTGGACCATTTCAATATTTGTGATTGACTTTGCATATCAAAACTAATAACGGATCGACCAATTCAAACAAACCATAGAATATCTCTTATTCAAATCCTCTCCCATATTTATCTTGATTATTTACGGCATTTGATATTCAAATTCTATATGAAAATCACGATTGATTTTATACACAAAATATTATCTCAAAACAAACCTACTAAATCATTCACAGAAGCCGTGCTCTAGATCATTCACAAAAAACACCAAAAAAAACCCTATGGTGATCCAAAAACAAACCTACTATAACATAAGAACATGATTGTAAAGGTATGTTTAATCGTTTAAAACATGGTTTATGTTTTTTCTCTTATTTGATTTCCAAGGTATTCAGCATATGTATCCGTTATGAAGAAATCATCCATCATGATTATTGGTTTCTTAATTTGGTTAACTATAATTTATCAAGTTTTCATAATGATTTTTGTTTGGCTATATTTTATCACATTTTATTTGCACCTAATGAGCCTAATATGATTAATTATTCAACATGTTTGTGGCTTTTAGATTGTTGGAATCTCACAGACCTTATGGAAGAAGCAAGGCTACATACTACAACATACAATAGGTAAGTTTATCTTTCATATTAGGTTACTTTAAGTTTCAGGTTTGTGTCTTTTTCGGTTGTTGTTTCGAGTGAAGATATGTTGTTTTTTCGGTCATTCTAGACTGCCTTTTGGGGGCATCATAGGTGTTAAGTTAGGTCATTTTTGGCTTTGATATTGGGAAAGAATAATAGATTGCAAGTATACTTCGAACATATATGATAAGAAAAATGAAATATAAGCACCAATCTGATAATTATCTTTTTTGTTTCTGTTGTCATTATAATATCATCTTTTTGCATCTTATTTTGATATGTGACAGACTTGGATGCACTCAACCTTGGTAACTCAGATATTGAACAACTCTCCCAATCCCAACCACCTTCACAATTTTGGGAGACTCTACAAACCCAAAAGAATGAGGCTGAAGCAGGTGATGGTGTTGGTCCCACTGGACCAGTTGATTTGCCAGAGTATCTAGACCATTGCAGTATGAAGATTATTACTCAGAAATTAGGATGAGATATGTGATGGGAGTACAGATAATTCTTGAACTGCAGATCAAGGACCTGGTTGATAAGTTCAATATGTCCCCCATAATTGTTGACCTGGTGGAGTCCACTTGGTCAAAATTTGTGGAATCAACGGAGCTATTCGCCGATGACTGGGCTGATGACGTTATTATTGAATCAGAATCTCAAGTACAAGGTATATATATTCTTTAGTTGTATCTGAGAAAACATAAATGCTACATTATTGTGCACCCTGCAACTATTTTGTTGATGTTCCTGGGCATGTCTGCTCAAAAAGGCCCTTACTCTATATTTTCGAGTTTATATATGCTCTAAATGCTGTAATCTCTTGAGTAAAGGAAAAAAAGACTTTTTGCAAAAACAAATGTTTGCAATTAGAAACTATTTAAGAAAATTTCTATTGACTTTTCAGATGATTTTTTACACTCCTGTTAACGGGCATACTCTTATCATGTTTCAGGGGAAAATGAAGGTGTTGTACGTAGGCCTACACATGAAGGCGAACATCATAATTTACTTGGTAAACGAAATGTAATGATATGGTACCAATCAGTTAGGAAGACAATACCTTTATGGTACTCATTAGTAATTTCTTTCTTAGTGTGTCATTTGGCAAGGGAGCCAAACGGTTTCTTCAATAGAAGAACTAAATATAATTGGACAACAATCTTTTCATATCGGATGATGTTCGATTCAGATGCATACCTGAGTTTGGTTCCCAAGAATATAAGTCAACAATCATAGACAACCCGAAACAACTGTAAGTATATGTTCACACTTCCATATTTAGCTATAACATAATTTCACCATGCATTATTCTTTATCTGTTAAACTTTTTCTTTTTAATATGATGATTTAATTTGGGTCAGCCATGTTACTCGGAGCCTGATAAGTATGAGTTCAGAAGCTGAAAAGTGTTTTATGACGCATTACGCAACATCTCAGATTGAGGCTCATATTTGTCATCTCACAAAGTTGACTATTATGTCACAAAACGCAACTGAATGATACTTTTTGTAATGGTTATTTCTACATTTGGGTTATATTAAGTGATGTAGAATTGTTACTTTATACATAGGACTAAAAAGGGAAGCTGAATGGGGACACCTAAAAGATTTGCACAGAGCCATAAAACTATGTGAGCCCGTTTTAGTAACCGGAGACCCTTCTATCATTTCACTTGGACACTTTCAAAAGGTAAGATTTTTTTTTCATTCATTGATTTATAATCAATCCTTCTCGAGTTCTAAATGGGGCCCCACCTCTGACATTCATCGTTTTCTAACAGGCATATGTTTACAAAAACAAAACCGGAGGCTGTGCAGCTTTTCTGGCGAATGATGACAAATCTGCTTTTGCAAAAGTAAATTTCCGGAATAAGCATTACAATCTGCCTCCATGGTCGGTCAGCATCCTACCCGACTGCAAGAACACTGTTTTTAATACTGCAAGGGTGAGAAATATATCATTACAGATTCGTGTAACTTCAAATGGCTGTATATGTATGTAAAATTAGAACATCATAACGCGTAAAGTGGTTGATTAACAGGTAGGCGCACAGACTACAGTGATGCAAATGAATCGAGAACCGCCAGGATTTGCTTGACAATCATACAATGATGAAACAAAATATTATGATGACAATAAATTTGGAACAGTTGGATTATTGGAGCAGTTAAATGTGACTAGAGATGCTTCTGACTACTTGTGGTACATGACTGAGTAAGTGCATGACGATCTTTATTCACAAATAATTGTTAGATGTATAAAAAGAAGTTCAAAACAATTACGAAGTAATAAGTTTGCCAGACTATTGATTGTTATTTTTTGTAATTAGTGTCAAGATTGACGCCAATGAAAGGTTCTTGGTAGGGGGAACAGCCTATGCTTACCGCCTTATCTGCTGGTCATGCTTTACATGTTTTCATCAACGGTCAACTATCAGGTTATAACAACTTCCATATTTAATTTGAAGAAACTTATCTTTTGGTTTCGGGAATCTTACTCTAATTAATTTAACAGGAACCGTCTACGGAAGTCTAGAAAATCTGAAAATAACTTTTAATGGCGTTGTCAACCTAAGAGCTGGCCTTAACAAGATTTCGCTGCTAAGCATTGCTGTTGGTCTCCCAGTACGTTCATTGATCCTGATTTGATATCGGGTTTTGTGCTCAATGGGCTTCTTTTATACAAGAGCTTCCTAGAAAAAAGAACAATAATGTTAACGGTGATTGTTCATTGAAGATAACTGCTTTTGCTTCACCTTCAACTCACCACCCTGTCGAACTCGGGATAATGCATGAAAACTTGTCACAATCCGCTCACGAAATTGGTATTTCATTTGAGCTTGAAGTTGTGAACTTTTACTCTTTTGATCCGAATTCATTTTCAGTTTCGGACAACGAGGCTGTCGCAGTGAATTTTCCAGTATGGTCAACTTTGACTCATTTATTTGCAATTCCGTCACTTCTGCATTTCATAAAACAACTATCACCGAGGGTAGTGATGTCACTTGATCGCGGGTATGAAAGGACGGATCTATCGTTCGCTCAGTATCTTCTCAACGGCCTCCAATACTATGAAGTTTTATTGGACTCCGTTGATGCTGCTAAGGTTCCTTTGCACACGACTAATAATATTGAAAAGTTCCTATTGCAGCCTCAGATTGAAAGCATGGTGATGGGGAAACTTAAGTGTCCGGAGCCAATGCCACATTGGAAGACACTCTTTACAGCTGGCGGTTATTCACCTGTTGTGTTAAGCAGTTTTTCAGAAGCTCAACTATCAGGAGTTAAGGTATACTATCTATATTATATTTGTTGGGTTCTTTTAATTAACATTTCTGATTCAATGTAGCTATATTAAACACAGAACCCACCATTCTGATATTTCCAATAAGCATATATATACTAAACACTTGGTTTGGGCTTATTTGAGTCATATAAGCTAATAAGTTCATAAGCCCATCATATAAGCTTTACCCAAACGCCCCTTTGTTATGAGTTATGGTTGTATCTGTTGTTGCGGCTATATTAGTGAAGTTCAGGATATGATCTATGAGTTTGGTGTTGAAAAGTTATAGTACCTCCGTATCAAATTATATGTCTGCTTGCAAAATGCACACTCATTGTTTTTTGAATTTTTTTGTTAGGTTGTATTTTGGAGGTGAACCCTTATATGCAATGGCGATGTGGAAATTTAGTTTGAGATGGAGGGAAGCGCAAGTATTTCAAAAGCATTTTGTTCCATTTAGTTTGTTGATGACTTGATGGTGTGATGTGTTTATAGGAAATTCCTGAATATCATAGAGCAGATAAGAGTTGTAATTTTGTGCCTTTTGCTAATGCACCATACCAGAGTTTGACAGTTGAAAAGGCGTTTTAAGCCACCTTTTTATATGTTTAACACTAAACCGCTCTCAAATGACCCATGTGAAACTCCTCATGTGTTTTCATTTGACTCGATAAAGAATATGAATGACCATGAAGTTCTAACTAATTATGTTCGCATGGCTCCACGTGGCTTGGCGAGTTGTGGGTTAGCTGGTAACCATTCTGCAGATATGGTATCAAGAATTGAAGTTTTAAGTACATATATATAGGTGGTCATTCGGAGTGTTATATGTCTAACCAAATCTAGTCACAGGATCTGTTGCTAATTTTCTCGCACTATGGGGATATATTGTCTATCAGTCTTGCGAAGGATGAGTGAAACACGTCTCTTGGCTATGGCTACATTACCTTCTTAAGTGCTGAAGACGGTTTGTTTTTCCTCCTTTTTATAAATTTGTTTTTTTTAGTTACAGTTCTTTCTTTTTTTAATGTTTTTCTTGTCTGTTATTTAAAAGTATTTTGTTGATCACAGCTACACTTTGTAAAGCGATGCTCCATAATACAGAGCTGCATGGTTCGGTTGTGCGAATTGGATCTACTCATGAAGGCTGCAGTAGCACGAACAGCAACATTAGCAGTAGCAGAAGTAGCGGTGCCTCCCCTTCAAAGCCATCTCCTCCCAAAAATGGAATAAGTTACAAGGTTTGTGCATATTCTTTTTTAGCAAGATGACAGTTTTCACGAATTTTTAAAGGTTGTTGTACTTATTAGCTATGTATTGATATCAAATATTTGTTTGGTATTTCAGATGCCAATTCCAAAGGTTCATATCAGTATTGTGGTCATTGGGCATGTCAACTCTGGCAAGTCTACAACCACTGGTCACTTGATCTACAAGTTGGGAGGTATTGACGAGCTTTCGATTGAAAATTTGGAAAAGGAAGCTGCTGAGATGAACAAAAAGTCCTTCAAGTACGCTTGGGTGTTAGACAAACTTAAGTTGGAACGTGAACGTTCAGGTAGGTGAAGGTAATGCTGAAGTCGCTCTTTCATATTGTCAGGCCATAATTATGAACCTTTGCTACATGAACAGGTGTTACAGACTTCATATGAGACGAGATTGGTAATAGGTTCAATTCATCATCCATAACCAAATGTTCATTAAAGCGTTCAGTTGGAGCCACTGAATGAGATTCTGTACAACCACAGAGGTACGTTTTGACCAACAGAATTTTTTTTGTCCAGTAACTTTTTAGTGCCTCGATTTAACTTATGTTATTAATTTATATGTTTAAACTTTCGTAATATCTTGCTGTACATAACTGATTTACTGTTAGTTGAGTACTTATATGGGTGTTTGGAATAGCAATATATACCAATTATAGTGACTTATGTTGGAGACGACTTTTGTATTTTATCTCCGGTGGATTGAGTTGAGAGACGAATATAATACATAGTTACACTTCTTTTAATTCTCCCATTTCAGTGGCAAGCTACAAATATCAGCGGCTTGCATTGGATTTGGGTTATGTAGTAGTAAAATATTTGGTGGTGTTGGGTTAGATGATTGGGAACGATTGTTATCTGATTCCTGTGGCAATTTACAGGTGCCGTGGATATCCGGTGATGTGGATGACACTTCTATTACCCTCAAACAACTATTGCAGAACAACCTATTTGACCAAAACCCTCAGTTTCCCCAACCGGTTATTCGAAAGCCCCCTGCTTTCGATCGGAGTCATGAGTATCTACTTGAGAAACAGAACTAGCATCTGTCACTCCACCAACAGAAGTCGATGATGGCAGCTATGGTGAAACAAGAACCACCAACACCTGCCCCTCAACTGTCACACAACCACCACCAGAAACAGCATATCTGTGACCAGCTATACGCCGCGTCTGAGCTAATGCTATGTGGAAACTTTTCCCATGCGCAAGGGATATTGGCGCGGCTCAATCACCACCTTCCTTCACCTATCTCAGCACCTTATAAAAACCCCATCCAAAGATCCGGTTTTTATTTTAAAGAAGCATTGCAAATGCAAATGGCTTTTGGTATGTCAAATTCAATCCCGACACCTTCGAATGGTATGCTTAAGATGTATGCTTATAAACTTCTATCTGAAGTTTCACCAATTATACAGTTTATGAATTTTACTTAAAATCAAACATTACTTGAAGCTGTTGGTGATTCCAGTTACATTCATATTATTGATTTTGATATCGGGTTTGGTGCTCAATGGGCTTCTTTTATACAAGAGCTTCCTAGAAAAAAAACAACAATGTTAACGGTGGTTGTTCATTGAAGATAACTGCTTTTGCTTCACCTTCAACTCACCACCCTGTCGAACTCGGGCTAATGCATGAAAACTTGTCACAATTCGCTCACGAAATTGGTATTTCATTTGAGCTTGAAGTTGTGAACTTTGACTCTTTTGATCCAAATTCGTTTTCAATTTCGGACAACGAGGCTGTCGCAGTGAATTTTCCAGTATGGTCAACTTTGACTCATTTATTTTCAATTCCGTTACTTCTGCATTTCATAAAACAACTATCACCGAGGGTAGTGGTGTCACTTGATCGCGGGTGTGAAAAGACGAATCTATCGTTCGCTCAGTATCTTCTCAACGGCCTCCAGTACTATGAAGTTTTATTGGACTCCATTGATGCTGCTAAGGTTCCTTTGCACACGACTAATAATATTGAAAAGTTCCTATTGCAGCCTCAGATTGAAAGCATGGTGATGGGGAAACTTAAGTGTCCGGAGCCAATGACACATTGGAAGACACTCTTTACAGCTGGCGGTTATTCACCTGCTGTGTTAAGCAGTTTTTCAGAAGCTCAACTATAAGTAGTTGAGGTATACTATCTATATTATATTTGTTGGGTTCTTTTAATTAACATTTCTGATTCAATGTAGCTATATTAAACACAGAAACCACCATTCTGATATTTCCAATAAGCATATATATACTAAACACTTGGTTTGGGCTTATTTGAGTCATATAAGCTAATAAGTTCATAAGCCCATCATATAAGCTTTACCCAAATGCCCCTTTGTTATGAGTTATGGTTGTATCTGTTGTTGCGGCTATATTAGTGA
Source organism: Artemisia tridentata subsp. tridentata (assembly GCA_021014915.2). Classification (NCBI taxonomy): domain Eukaryota; kingdom Viridiplantae; phylum Streptophyta; class Magnoliopsida; order Asterales; family Asteraceae; genus Artemisia; species Artemisia tridentata. Next base: position 220,911,920 of record CP139505.1, on the reverse strand, counting down.
AGTTCAGGATATGATCTATGAGTTTGGTGTTGAAAAGTTATAGTACCTCCGTCTCAAATTATATGCTTGCTTGCAAAATGCACACTCATTGTTTTTGAATTTTTTTGTTAGGTTGTATTTTGGAGGTGAACCCTTATATGCAATGGCGATGTGGAAATTTAGTTTGAGATGGACGGAAGCGCAAGTATTTCAAAAGCATTTTGTTCCATTTAGTTTGTTGATGACTTGATGGTGTGATGTGTTTATAGGAAATTCCTGAATATCATAGAGCAGATGCCGTTAGTAGCATGGTGTACGAAGCAAATGCAAGGCTAGAGACCCCGTGTATGTCTGTGTAGACACAATTTGTCACCTTCGAAAGCAAGTGAGCTCCAAGCATAATTAGCGAAAGCACAAGCAGAGAGGGTCAATTTGCAATGTCGACAATCCAATATTCTAACTTTGATACGTATGCAAATGGAACAACCACCACCAATCTCACATCCACCACAACAGCAAAACGTTTATGAGAAAGACTTTCCCTTTTTTTTTCCAACTATTGTGTTTATAATAACAGTCGCAGCTGACGGGCTCCCTGTTCAATTCGTGACAGAAAATTACTCTTGCTTAAACGTGGCTACTCCTATAAGTATTATGTAGGTGCAAGTAAGTCTTCCTTAAACTTTTCTTCTAAATAAATTCAAACCATAAAAAATTTCTATCTTCTCTTTTATTTTACGAGAGAGTGTTTGGATTTACATTTGTTTCTTGAATTTGTGTTACACATTATTGATGATCTTATGGGGTGTTTGCACATGCATTTTAGAGGTGATTATGTGATATAGTGCTGCATAATGTAGTGTTTGGTTTTTGCTTGCAAAAAAAGGTAAAATTGGAAATATAGAAGAAGTGCTGTAAAGTATATTTATATAAGAGATTGACTTCTCATTGGTTCGGTCAGCTCTTAGGCAAGGTATTTGTGTCTCGGCATTTTTTGTTTGAGCATATTAAGATTGACTTCTCATGGGTTCTGATTTATCAATTATAGTATATATTTCTCCAAAGGAAACACAAAGGAAATATGTGTAACCCGAGTCGTTTGTCCCGACGAAGATTGAATGGAATAAGTGATTCGGGATCGTGATTCGTGAAGTGAATGTGAATAAGAGTGATTGATTTTGGATTACACTACTAATATTAAAATAACAAACAAGATAAACTAATTAAACTAAGCTAATGGAACAATTAAACTAAGCATTTAACCTAAAAACGAAAATTGAATTTAAAAACGGAACGCGACGTAATTTAAAAACGCGAATAAAAGTGAAATTCTAAATTCTAAGCCCTAAAATTTTGAAAATAATTTTCCTATATTAAAACTGATAAAAGAAATTTTTTGGAAAAAGAAATATATTTTTTTTGACTTTTTAATAATTTTTTATGAATTAAAAACTAATTAAAACTATTTAAATGATTTAAAAATATTAAAACTACTTGGAAAAATCTGAAAATTTTTGAGTAAATTTAAAATCAAAGAAGTAATCTAGGAAAAATAAAACCAGAACCAGAATAAGCTAAAATAAGCAAAACAGCCCAATAAGCAATTGTGAAATAAGCACAAAATAAGCAATAGCTATCCAAAAATCACAAAAAGCTCAGAGATCAAACAAAGGACTATTTCAAACTTAATTCAACACAGAATAACCGAATAAGCTCATACAATAAGCTGTAAATCTGCTGAACAGCTTATTTCCAAATCAGATTCAAAATGGCTTTGTGACCTACTTTGCAGCTGAAAATTAAGCTAAACCAGAGCTTATTTGGGGAATCCAGAAGAACAGGAAGAAAGCTTATATGGAAATCTACTCTAAAACCCAAGATGCCCAAAATCTGAGCTTATTAGCTTATCTAATTTATGCTAAGATCAGGTGCATTAAGACAAAGAAAAATGATGCAGGGCAGATCATATGTGATTGCTGATATTGCAGACCTTAATTAAGCCACTAAATAAGCTGAAAAATGCAATTCCAAATCACAACCTAAAATCCTATACTAATAGCTATAATCAGAACCAATAATCAGGCAAAGGCTCAAAGGGATAAGCAGTTATAATAAGGCTCAAAAACTGAGTTAAAACCAACAAAAGTGCAGGTCTGCAAGTTAAAAACCTAATGCAGCAGACAAAGCTAATGACCTCAATATCTATCAAATCTTGATGAGACTAAACCATCAGTTGTAAACTCACTTAACACACTAAATAGAAGTCAAATATGACAAAAACACTAACCTAATTAAGCTCAGCATGATGGGGACTCTAAAGGCAGTTATGATTCTAAGTTCCACCCTATAAGCCAAAAACTTCAAAACACATTAAACTCACTAAAATCCTACTGAACTCTGCTTGAACAACCTTATTTAAACCAAATCCAAACATTATCTAATAACAAATGAATAGTAACAGCCAATTATGACCCAGTTTAACCCATGAAAATGCTCAGTTCCAAACAACCCTTAATCTGACCTGATTGAGGAATTTTAAATGAAACAGTATATTTAAGCTATAAGACTGAACACCAATGACAACTTATCTTATTCTTAAACTAGAAAAGAGATTTTTAAAAGAGAAAAAACTGTGAGAGCAGCTAAAGCTTATTTTGACTTTATCATTGACTTCAAGCTATTATAAAGTAATTAAGAAATTTCTGAACACTAATCAATATCCTAATATCAGACATCAAAAGCAATAACAAATAAGCAGAAAATTCAAAATAAGCACTTACATTAACAAAATACGCTGATGAACAGTGGTCTTGACCGAACTTACATTAACAAAATAAACTGAATTAAAGAGTATAAATGATCTGGAAATTGAAATGAAATTACAAAGAAAGCAATAAACTACATTAAACTACACTAATCCTATTCCTAAACCTAAAAATCTAACTAAAACCTAACAGCCTCAAATCGTGGGTGAGAGAGGGGTATTTATAGGCTTCCCAGGAACCTTCCAGCACTCTCCTCGATCAATATCAACCATTAGATCCAAGCTTGCTCTCCACGCTTTGATCTTGGCCCTTGGATTAGATTGTGTGAGGTGGCATCTCCAATAAGTAAGCTTCACGTGTCCCTGGCAGTGTCAGATGCTTCCAGAATGTCCCAATCATGAGGTAATTATTTAGGTACGAGGTAATTTTTTTGGGAATGGTAACTAGGGTTCGTATGGTGAAATTTTAGGGATAATTTTGGCGCGTGTGTGTGAGTGTGTGTGTTTATCTGGTGTTTATTTAGATTTTGACCGGGTGTGGGTTTGTGTGTGTAGCGGGTTGTGGTTCGGGTTTTATAATAAATGGTTGGGCTATTGGGTTAAACTTGGTGGGCTGGGTGTTTTTAGGATGGGCTGGATGTTGTAGTAGGTTTGTGGTTTGGATTGGATTTTAAAAGATTATATCCGGATTATGTTTTGTGTTCAGTATAGAGTTTAGGATACAAGGACCAATTGTGTTAATTTCTGAAACTCTAGGGACTAATTCTGCCAAAACTTCAAAAATGATCCAAGGGCTTATATTGACATCTTGATGATTCTTTGAGGTTTGACTTTGACTTTTTGCATCCCGGCTTCGGCTTTTGACACTCTTCCAAATCTCGTGCTTGTTTTTCCCGTTTTTGCTTGATTTTGTCCCTTTTTCTCGATATCCGTTCCTGCACATAAACAAACACAAAAACACAAATATCTTTGGCATTTTGGTTAGTTTTTGGTCATTTAGGTCTTAATTTGGTAAATAAAAGGTATGTGAAAAAGCACATACCAAAATCCCCCAGACTAAGTCATTGAAGTGTCCTCACGCAATGTTATAAAAACACGTTTTTGAAACCGAAAATTTCTAATCTCTTTTTACTAACTTTGAAAATTAGCAAAATTTTCAAAAGAGATTAAGAAATCTTAAGTTCTAAAAACTCCCCATTTTTCCTTTTATTCTATTTTTGTAATTTTCTTATTATTCATGTGACGGCTTTGTTGACTTTCATTATTTCTCAATAATTTTTAGGGTCTTCGAGCAGGAAACACGACTCATAAAGAAGTGACCATACGGATAAAATTCGTCGTCCCTGATTTTTCACAAGTCCCCAAACTAAGCTTAAAAACGAAATCATTGCTATTTACAAGTTAGATTGCCAACACTACTCATAAAAGCTAATTGTGGACTCCTTGTTCCCAAATTCCTATTTTCCTCTATTTATTTTATTTTTGGTGAGAAATGAATTTCTTCAAATTCTCGTTTCGATAATTTTTATTCCGATAAAGATACCTAGTTTAGACGCTAAGTAGTTTCCAAACCTTCCCTCGAAAACCGTTGCATACAAAAATGAGGTTCACATCAAGGTTTCAGATTTAACACGATTTTGAGGATATCCCTTTTATATATGACCGAAACAACTCATCTACGAGTCCAGAGACAGAAGCTTTTATTAGGATATCCCCGGAGTCGAAGTTTGGCATTTTTAACATTATTTAAGCACATTAACGTATTTAATCCTTGGCCCTTTATAACAATCACAACATCGGCTGCGAACCGGCAAGATGTGATAGTCTATTATGACCTTGGAATTTTTCCTCTGCCTTTATTAGAAGTCTACAACATCGGCTGCGAACCGGCAAGATGTAGAAAACTTTTTATGGCTTTGGATTATTATTATACATTATCATATTTATTAATTATTTGTGTTGCTAAACCCCAAGTCCTACGGCTTTTATAACAATCCCAACATCGGTTGCGAGCCGGCAAGATGGAATAGTCTATTACACCGTAACACTGACAGTACCTTGATGTGTACCCAACTTTCATAAGCAAGAATTCTCTAAGGAAGAAATAAAAACTAATTATTGCCAAAACCAAAATACCTTTAATTATTCCTAGATTACTATTATTTGGTGAAACAAGCTTATGGGAACAAGAAGCCACAAGTAACTTCGATGAGCTCTAAAGAGATCCAACTACTCCACGTTTAGCAATCTAACTTATAAACAACTCTATCATTTCTCGTTCTTCGCAAATTTAAAATCTTAAATAATAAGATCCGCGAATGCTTAGCCAAATAATCAAGCCATGCATATATAAAGTCAATACGGGAACTTGCAAACTCTTAAAAAGAATTCGCATTTTATAGCTCCTTGTGTAAAAGACTAGCATGAGCTTATAGATTATAAAATGGTTAAGGGAACAAGCTAGGGCTCAACACGCCCGGTCAAGTCAGAATTTTATTCCTACTCTCACCAGCGGAAAGTCAACAAAAATGTCAAAATTTATTATATTTTTGCAAAAAAAAATTTTAAAATTTTCTCATTTTTTTGGATTTTTTCAATTTTTGGAGGAAAAATGGGGTTGCATGAGTAAACGGCAAAAATGCAAGGCAAAAATCAAATCGCAAGATTACCCCCCAGACTAAAACGAGACATTGTCCTCAATGTCTTAAAGGTATGGGTATCCCTACAAAAATCTAAGGCCATTTATTAATTATGCCAAAAGATAGATGTAAAACGATAAGATTTAGGATATCGGATAAGCAACGGATGATGAATACTCGAGTGGAGAGAAGTAAACAACGAGCACGAGAGTCTTCATCATCGGGCATTCCTGGACACATCACAGAAAACCATGAAACACAGGATATGGAAGAGGTAGCCCTCCTCACGTCACTTATTAGAAAATAGAAAAGAAGATAGAAGGATAAGCATGGGGTGCCTCCCACGAAGCGCTTGTTTAGTATCGATTCGGAAAGCTTAGACTCGCCCCGAATTTAATTGTCCTTGGGGGAGCATGTGGAAAAGATAATCGGACTTTCGTTCAAGATGTTTGGATAAACATTGAAGCATACGAAAGTTCCACTCCGATGAGATACCCACGGCTGAAAAGAAAGAGAGATGCCGGGGTCAAAGATTGTGTCTTCACTCCCGAAGGAGTGAATAAGAGGAGAAGTCACCGGGTAGGTGAAGAAGGGAAGAAAGATCATAATTAGAATGGGAATCCATTCTTCATCATCAAAGCTCTTGAAAACCTCGGGAGGGAGGGTCGGGGTGATATCATCATCAAGCAAACTCTTAGGATAGAGTTTACCTCCCCCCGGGTCAGGATCTTCTTCAATAACAAAATAATCATACTCCGGAGGAGGTATGATATGAGTGAGTTCTTCTGAGAACTCCTCATGTAGAGATTCAAGAATACGAGGAGAATCTGTGAGTTCCGGTATGGGCTCATCAAGATTAGAAAGAAGATCCTCCTCGCCCTCAACGTCCTCTAACCCTCCATCGAAAAGAGGATTAACTTTGCAAGAAGTATACTCATTATTGAATTCAAAAAGAGGGTTAGAGAAAATTCCGGAAGTAATCTCGGAAACGTCAAGGGAATCTCCATAAGATTGAAAATCACTTTCATCGTCGGAATCGGAGAACATCTCATAATTATCATTAGCGGACTCATCAACAACTTCATTGCTCATCGGAGGGAGGGAAGATAATGGTTCTTCATTCAATAACCTTTCAAGGAAACGAATATCTCCCTCCGAATCAAAAGTAGAGTCATCAACCATCGTCGAATCGAAATTATTATTAGCAAGAGAAGTATCGACCTCTTCCAAAACGGAGTCACTTTCCTCAACCGGTGTGAGGGAAGGATGGGAAGAGTCGGGGAGGATAGATTCAGAAGACAGAGTGGGATTGCCACTCGAAGAGTCATTGATGTCATGTTTACAATATAAAGCTATTATAATCCGCCTCTGCTCCTCAAATAACAATTCTTCCATGCTTTTCGTTCCATCATCTTCGACGGTTGTGGTAAAAAATGATGAAGAATTATAATAAGAATTAAACATGAGAGGGAGAAAGAGATAGAATTATACGGTTTAGAGGGTTAAAGAAGAAGAATCAAATGGATGAGAGGATAAGAAGAATATTTTTGGATTTTTAAATTTTAGAAACATGGAAAATCAGAAAGGAAAAAGGAAAATAAATTTTGAAGAGAAAATCTTTTTGGGTTTTTATAAAAATATTTACAAATTAAAAACGATAACTTCACGGGGGAAGGGTCTTCAAAACACGAATCGAAAAACGGAATCACGAACTCACTTCAACCTTCCCCAGCAGCGGCGCCAAAAATTGATTTATCAATTATAGTATATATTTCTCCAAAGGAAACACAAAGGAAATATGTGTAACCCGAGTCGTTTGTCCCGACGAAGATTGAATGGAATAAGTGATTCGGGATCGTGATTCGTGAAGTGAATGTGAAAAAGAGTGATTGATTTTGGATTACACTACTAATATTAAAATAACAAACAAGATAAACTAATTAAACTAAGCTAATGGAACAATTAAACTAAGCATTTAACCTAAAAATGAAAATTGAATTTAAAAACGGAACGCGGCGTAATTTAAAAACGCGAATAAAAGTGAAATGCTAAATTCTAAGCCCTAAAATTTTGAAAATAATTTTCCTATATTAAAACTGATAAAAGAAAATTTTTGGAAAAAGAAATATATTTTTTTTGACTTTTTAATAATTTTTTATGAATTAAAAACTAATTAAAACTGTTTAAATGATTTAAAAATATTAAAACTACTTGGAAAAATCTGAAAATTTTTGAGTAAATTTAAAATCAAAGAAGTAATCTAGGAAAAATAAAACCAGAACCAGAATAAGCTAAAATAAGCAAAACAGCCCAATAAGCAATTGTGAAATAAGCACAAAATAAGCAATAGCTATCCAAAAATCACAAAAAGCTCAGAGATCAAACAAAGGACTATTTCAAACTTAATTCAACACAGAATAACCGAATAAGCTCATACAATAAGCTGTAAATCTGCTGAACAGCTTATTTCCAAATCAGATTCAAAATGGCTTTGTGACCTACTTTGCAGCTGAAAATTAAGCTAAACCAGAGCTTATTTGGGGAATCCAGAAGAACAGGTAGAAAGCTTATATGGAAATCTACTCTAAAACCCAAGATGCCCAAAATCTGAGCTTATTAGCTTATCTAATTTATGCTAAGATCAGGTGCATTAAGACAAAGAAAAATGATGCAGGGCAGATCAGATGTGATTGCTGATATTGCAGACCTTAATTAAGCCACTAAATAAGCTGAAAAATGCAATTCCAAATCACAACCTAAAATCCTATACTAATAGCTATAATCAGAACCAATAATCAGGCAAAGGCTCAAAGGGATAAGCAGTTATAATAAGGCTAAAAAACTGAGTTAAAACCAACAAAAGTGCAGGTCTGCAAGTTAAAAACCTAATGCAGCAGACAAAGCTAATGACCTCAATACCTATCAAATCTTGATGAGACTAAACCATCAGTTGTAAACTCACTTAACACACTAAATAGAAGTCAAATATGACAAAAACACTAACCTAATTAAGCTCAGCATGATGGGGACTCTAAAGGCAGTTATGATTCTAAGTTCCACCCTATAAGCCAAAAACTTCAAAACACATTAAACTCACTAAAATCCTACTGAACTCTGCTTGAACAACCTTATTTAAACCAAATCCAAACATTATCTAATAACAAATGAATAGTAACAGCCAATTATGACCCAGTTTAACCCATGAAAATGCTCAGTTCCAAACAACCCTTAATTTGACCTGATTGAGGGATTTTAAATGAAACAGTATATTTAAGCTATAAGACTGAACACCAATGACAACTTATCTTATTCTTAAACTAGAAAAGAGATTTTTAAAAGAGAAAAAACTGTGAGAGCAGCTAAAGCTTATTTTGACTTTATCATTGACTTCAAGCTATTATAAAGTAATTAAGAAATTTCTGAACACTAATCAATATCCTAATATCAGACATCAAAAGCAATAACAAATAAGCAGAAAATTCAAAATAAGCACTTACATTAACAATATACGCTGATGAACAGTGGTCTTGACCGAACTTACATTAACAAAATAAACTGAATTAAAGAGTATAAATGATCTGGAAATTGAAATGAAATTACAAAGAAAGCAATAAACTACATTAAACTACACTAATCCTATTCCTAAACCTAAAAATCTAACTAAAACCTAACAGCCTCAAATCGTGGGTGAGAGAGGGGTATTTATAGGCTTCCCAGGAACCTTCCAGCACTCTCCTCGATCAATATCAACCATTAGATCCAAGCTTGCTCTCCACGCTTTGATCTTGGCCCTTGGATTAGATTGTGTGAGGTGGCATCTCCAATAAGTAAGCTCCACGTGTCCCTGGCAGTGTCAGATGCTTCCAGAATGTCCCAATCATGAGGTAATTATTTAGGTACGAGGTAATTTTTTTGGGAATGGTAACTAGGGTTCGTATGGTGAAATTTTGGGGATAATTTTGGCGCGTGTGTGTGAGTGTGTGTGTTTATCTGGTGTTTATTTAGATTTTGACCGGGTGTGGGTTTGTGTGTGTAGCGGGTTGTGGTTCGGGTTTTATAATAAATGGTTAGGCTATTGGGTTAAACTTGGTGGGCTGGGTGTTTTTAGGATGGGCTGGATGTTGTAGTAGGTTTGTGGTTTGGATTGGATTTTAAAAGATTATATCCGGATTATGTTTTGTGTTCAGTATAGAGTTTAGGATACAAGGACCAATTGTGTTAATTTCTAAAACTCTAGGGACTAATTCTGCCAAAACTTCAAAAGTGATCCAAGGGCTTATATTGACATCTTGATGATTCTTTGAGGTTTGACTTTGACTTTTTGCATCCCGGCTTCGGCTTTTGACACTCTTCCAAATCTCGTGCTTGTTTTCCCCATTTTTGCTTGATTTTGTCCCTTTTTCTCGATATCCGTTCCTGCACATAAACAAACACAAAAACACAAATATCTTTGGCATTTTGGTTAGTTTTTGGTCATTTAGGTCTTAATTTGGTAAATAAAAGGTATGTGAATAAGCACATACCAGGTTCATTCAGTTCTTATGCAAGACATGCAACAAAACATAACATATAGATGCTTTCCTTAGCCCCATTTTAGCCGATTTAGATAACTACAACTCATTCACAAAGTAGTCATTTTTCTGAAAACGACTTGCAACATAAAAGATTAAACAGTTGTAATAGCTGATAAGCAAGAGATTGTGTTTTTGTTAAAAAAAGTTGGATGCTTTCTCATGTTAGTGTTATGTACAGGCTTGATCCGGGATTAGGGTGCGCTGGATTACGTAATTGGCCACTATATTCGTACTTGAGGTGGTTTCGGCAATACAAAAAGATGAAGAGATTACAACCATTCAGAAGAAAAATGAAGCCATGTATCTTTTATATCACTCACACAAATGACCTACACTAATTAATTCAGGCCTAACCGTATATATTTCTTATTTTTAGATTATGTTTAGTGTATAGCAATAGTAAGTTGTTATAGTTTTTTACAAGTTTGAGCTGTCAAATATTAGTATTATTCGTACTGGAATCGGTTGATGGTAGATTTTATTTAGTTTCAAGGCAAATGATATACTCTGCTACATAAGTTCCTGCATTCCGGTTTACGTTATGTTATTTTGCTGCAATGCTTGCATTTAGAACTTGCACTTATTAGCTGAATAAGCTCTTTTAGCTAAACGCCTCCAGTAATAGGTTGTTTGGGGTACTCAAAACAGTTTGTTCTGTTTTCATCCTGCAATTAGCAATAAGCTGCTAAAATCAGCTTTTACCCAAACACCCCTTCAAGTAACATTTTTTTTTAAATAAAGAGTGTGTGGCATTGCATTTTGGAAGTAATTATGTGATGTAGAAAATTAAGAAAATATATGCCACAAAGATCCATACGCGGCCAGTTGTGTAATAGGTCAATACGGGTATATTTTTAGCACAGGTGAAAACATGATGGGTTGACATGAAACACCTTTTATCCAAAAAGAATAATTAGTACGTAAATATGACTTACATCAATAGTCTAATTCTTTGAATTTTAGAAGATGCATGAATAGAAGTACACTTTTGACAACTTAGTGACCCATTTCCTTTTTATTTTATCAGCTTAACCCATTAGAAATAGAATATTATAGGCAGTTGTACCAATTCTGATGCCGCCCTGAGTAGCTCAGGTGGAGAGGTATTAAGTCTACGCTTGGTCCAGGATATTTGAGACTGTTTTACTTCAGAATTAAGGGGCATTTGAGACTGCTTTTACAGTTGAATTAAGAGGTGTTTATGACTATCTTTAGCTGAAGTAAGGGGCAAGTGGGACTGTTTTGCACTTTCTAAAGTATAATATCAAATAGGCTTGCCCGAACACACCCTTAATCTAATAAGGGCGTCAGAAAACTACAAAAAAGCTATATGGTTCATATCTGTAAGGAGCGTTTGTCATTGGCATACGTAAAAGATTTTTACCAAGTAGTAAGGAATTAAGTTACTCATATAATTTTGAAGTTAATTTTACATCAATGGCTTTGATTAACTGATAACAGGAGAAGATGCATCTGATGGAAGTTAAAGATGCGTTGGGAAAACATGCTAATGATAGTTACCCTTGACTTGTGCAAAAGGTTTCACATGAAGGAACTCTCACGTGGTTCTTGGATAAACAAGCTACTTCAGACCTATGCTAAACTACTAAATGTGCAAATTAGCAAATAAATATGTTTTTGGTATATTGGTAATGTATACATACTAAATAAACATGGAACTGTGAACTGTCTTTCTATATTAATAAGGCATGTAGTAGTGCTATATGTCTGGATAATCGTAAATCCGTAATGATCTTTTGTTTGTTATGTGTGTGACTAATGATTTGCCAACACAATAGTTTAGGACTAAAAGAGTATATAATAAGTTGAAGAGAACCACAAATCTCGAGACATAACTATTTTAGAACTTATTGAATAAATAAGCCAAAGTTACGTAATAGTTGATGCCTAAAAAAGTATACAAGAACAAGAGCTTCAAGAATTAGGTATGATTATTACAAAAAATGGATATAACTCATACTCGAGTGATAATATATATATATACTTTTTCTGAATGAAGAGTTATATCGCTATTAGTATTTTCTAAGATTGTTGTATGAAAATTAATATTTGAGGTATTGGACAAAATCTTACTTAAACTAAGACCTCAGGGAATAAACTGTCGTTTCAAAGCTTTTGTTGAGATATATTGTCTATCACAAAGTAACGGACTATAATGAGTAAACCGATGCATTTAAATGTTGTATACAAAAGAAATCAACGTGTCAACATAACCCGAACATTTTATACCCGAAATATAGGTATGATTTAATCATGGTGAATAAAGCCCGTGCATACATTAACATGCATCAGATGATCCTTATCGGTCACACATGAAAAACTACACATAAGAATCTGGTGCATGAGGAGGTAGATATATATTGTTTGGAAAATTATATTGGATTTATAAACTTTTGGATTACTGAAACTTGCAAATTAACATGTTATATTTAGTGGTCAAGCCGTCTTTTCAATGGGCTACTGTATTTGAGGTGAGGGACACAAGGTATTTTTTCATAATCTTCGGGGATTCCTTACGACGATTGAGGTGTAGGTACCAATGTCTTCTCAGATTGAAGCTCGTGCATATATTAACATGCATCAGATGATCATTTTCTACTACCCTTCTTTCGCTACAGTAAAATATGCCAACAATAATTATAAGACATGCCCGCCTGAGGCGTATGTCAACGATAATTATATGTCATGCCCGCCCAACGGGCGGGCTTACCTGCCCGTTAGGGCTTATAAGTCATGCCCGCCCATCGGGCGGGCTTCGACATTTTCGATATACTTACACACATATACCATTTTTGTCATAGACTATGTCTTCCCATCACATTCCTCCGATCTCGCCAGACTTAGATGACCTTTACATGCAGGTGTTACAGGCTTTCAATGCACCAGACCCCGACCTAATTGAGCCCACACTCACTACAACATTACCTACATCTACTACTGATCATACTCCCATCCAGCCTATCCCTACTACCGATCCTACCACACAGCCTACTCCATATGTCCATACTCTCCCTGTTCGCCGTACCACCCGCATGCGTGTCCCAGGATATCGAATGCGGTACTCAGACCTACTACCATCACCTCAAAAGAGGACCCGAGCCATTTATATGGGTACCTCTACCACTCCCTTATCCCATTCACCTACCACATCTCTTGATCAGTCACCACTCCGTCAGAGGCTCAGGAGGGCCAATGACTCATATTCAGCTGAGGAGGAAGAAGAATAAGAGGAGGATCTGGAGGAAGAGCCGGAGGAGGATCCTGAAAAGGAGCCGGTAGCAGATCCTACCCCTGAGGAGACTATACCAGTTGAGCCACGACATGGAAAGGGAATTATAGAGGAGGTGCCAAGTACGTTTGAGATAGGGCAGAGCTCTAGCGCTGCTCAGATAGTAGGAGGAGACCTGGATACACCTCTTGGATTGGGATAGAGAGCTGCTATGTTACGGGCTAGAGAAGAGGCTATGGATGTTCCGGCTACTTGTGAGATCAACGGTGAAGTATGGAGAGACGTTGAGTGCATTCACAGCACCCAACCTCGTGCTGACAGTCCCATATATGAGCCATCCTCACCATCTTTTGTGCCGCCATCTCCATCGATACCAGTTTCCCCTCCACCTGCTGTCTCACCAATGGCGGAGGAGGAAGAGGATGATGTCACTAGGTTCTTGATCCAGTTGGGAGCACAGGCGAGCTTACTAGATGTCCATTCAGACCAGCTGGAGAGACTCGGGAGACGTGACGAGCGAGTTGGCAGGGAACTTGCAGGGGTACGTTAGAGGATGGATGACATAGGGAGAGATCAGGCGAGAGCATGGGATGCTGAGTGGACCAACTGGTACAGGATGCATGAGCTAGAGTTAGTGATTGCTGGAGTCATGAGGTCAGAGCAGGAGGACCGTAGGGAGGTTTTGGCGTCGAGGAGACGCATTGCACAGTTAGGGTCTATAGTAGGACGTTTGAAGTCTACTGTAGCACGGATGGCAGCTGAGTTGGAGCAGCTACGCCTTGGGCATGATGGATTTTAGTTTCTAGCAGTTATGATGTATTCCCACTAAACTGAGTGGTCGTCAGTTAGTGGCAGTTGTATTCTTTTGTTTGTATTCAAAAATTGTACTATTTCCTTGTGTATTTTGAGCTTGTAAACACGTATTGATCCTAATCTATGAAAAGCTTGATTGATTACTCTATTGTGCCATCTTCTCTATAATTGATCTTATTCATACACTTTACCTATAATAATTATACACTTGTGCGATAACAAACTCTCCAAATCTCAATTGTCTCTATCTTTTTGTTGTGATACAGCAAAATGCCTCCGAAGAGAACGACAAACCTAACCGCTTGTGCGCAACCAACTAACCCAGGCCCAGCTAGGGCTACTGCAGCGGCTCCACCTGTGAACCGAGCAATGCTCGATCAACTGGTAGAGGAACGGGTGGCAGCAGCACTGGCTGCAGCAAACAACTCGACTACTGATGTTGGGAATTCGAGACCCACAAACAACAACACTCGTGGTTGTACTTATCAAGACTTCCGGAAGGTCATGACTGGAGGTTTTGGAGGTACTGAGGGGGCAGTTGTTTTAGTCTGATGGATTGAAAGATTGGAGACCGTATTCCGAATATGTAGTTGTTCAGAAGAAGACAGGGTTAAATTTGCATCATTTACTTTCCTGGATGCTGCTTTAACCTGGTGGAAGAATTACTTGAAATCGGCTGGCTATGACACTGCTTATGCAATGTCATGGGAAAGCTTCAAAGAGATGATACTCAAGAAGTATTACCCTCGCAATGAAGTAAAGAAGTTGGAGGTTGAGTTTTGGAACCTCAAGGTGCAAGGTACCAATATGGCTGTGTATAATCAACGTTTTCAGGAGCTTGCCTTACTATGCCCCGATATGGTCCAGACTGAAACCCGTCTACTGGAAAGGTACATTGGCGGATTACCCCCATCTATCAAGGGTAATGTCACTACCTACAAGGCTGCTGATCTCCATGAGACCATGGAAGTGGCCAACAAATTAATGGACCAAGTGATCGAGGATTCGATTGAAGCGGGTGTGACTAACAAGAGGAAATGGGATGATCACTCCCGAAACAACAGCCACCACCCAAACAAAAGGCAGGAGGTTGCAAAGGTGTATGCTGCGGGACCGACGGAGAAGAAGGTCTACGCAGGGAACTTGCCACTGTGTAATCGCTGCAAATTGCATCATAAGGGTCAGTGCACGGTCAAATGCCAAAAATGTCAAAAGATAGGACATATGACCCGTGATTGCAAAGCGAGACCTCTTGCAACAGCACAAGTTGCACCAGCAAACAACCCGAAGGCTGAGATCACATGTTTTGGTTGCGGTGAGAAAGGGCATTATCGAAGTGAATGCCGAAAGCCCAAGAATCAGGGTAATGGTGGAAACAGAGGTTACTAGGGAAATCAGGGTAACCAAAGAAATCCAGGAGCTGGTGGAAACCAAGTAGCTGTTGTGCCCCAAGGAAATCGGGGAAATGATGGAGGAGCCCGCGGTAGGGTCTATGCAGTGGGCAAAGTGGAAGCCCAAGAAGACCCGAACGTCGTAACGGGTACGTTCCTTTTAAATAACCGCTATGCATCCATATTGTTTGATACGAAAGCAGATAGAAGTTTTGTTTTAACTGCATTTAGTCCACTGCATAGTATTTCCCTGACCACCATAGGCAATGTATATAATGTGGAGTTAGCTAATGGGAAAGTAGAAAGGGTAGACACTATCGTAAGAGGCTGCACTTTAAACCTGTTAAATCACCCATTCAACATCGATCTCATGCCTGTAGAATTGGGTAGTTTTGACGTCATTATCGGCATAGATTGGTTGTCGAAATATCATGCCACCATTCTTTGCGATGAGAAAATCGTACGACTGCCTTATGGGAACGAGGTTCTAATCGTTGAAGGCGACAGAAGAGACCGAAGAAACGCCTCGAGATTAAACATCATCTCTTGCACGAAGGCCCAGAAATACCTTGAGAAAGGATGCCTTTTCTTCCTAGCACAAGTCTCCGAAAAGAAAGAGAAGGAGCCAGAAGGAAAACGTTTGGAAGATGTACCAATCGTAAGAGACTTTCCGGAAGTCTCCCCTTAAGACTTACCTGGACTCCCGCCAACCCGATAGGTCAAATTTCGAATCGACCTAGTGCCTGGTGCCGCACCCGTGGCACGAGCACCTTACCGATTAGCTCCGAAGGAACTACAGGAGCTATCTGAACAATTGTCGGAACTCTCCAAAAAAGGATTCATCAGACCGAGTTCTTCACCCTAGGGAGCTACTGTTCTATGTCAAAAAGAAAGATGGATCTTTCAGAATGTGCATCGACTACTGAGAGCTCAACAAACTAAATATCAAAAATCGATACCCACTCCCGAGAATCGATGATCTATTCGATCAACTCCAAGGTTCGTGCGTTTATTCAAAAATCGACTTGAGATCCGGTTACAACCAACTTAGAGTTCGGGAAGAAGATATCCCAAAGACGGCATTCAGTACTCGTTACGGTCACTACGAGTTTCAGGTTATGCCTTTGGCTTAACCAACACACCGGTAGTATTCATGGATCTTATGAATCGGGTGTGTAAGCCGTACTTAGACAAATTCGTGATCGTCTTCATCGACGACATCTTGATATACTCCAAGAGCGAGAAGGAGCACGAAGAACACCTTAGGCTAATCATAGAACTACTGAAGAAAGAAGAGTTGTATGCTAAATTTTCCAAGTGCAAGTTTTGGATACCAACTGTCCAATTCCTAGGTCACGTAATTGATAGTCAAGGTATTCATGTAGATCCTGCAAAGATCGAGTCGATAAAGGATTGGGCGACACCCACAACTCCCACCAAAATACGCCAATTGATTGGCTCTGAACAGTCAACTTAAATCAACCACGGATGTGGTCAAACAAAGTCAAACTATCAAGGACACAATGCAATAATCCAAGGAGTATAGTTTTATCCCCGGGTCGTTTAAGTCCTAGCGAGATGCGAAATTGTGCTTAAAAACGGATCGTGATCAAGTGTTATTGAACAGAAAAGGGATTATGGTTTTGATTACACTAATGAGATAAGAAAATAGCTTTAACCAAGCTATATAAACAAGAACTGGAAACCAAATTACTTAAAAACGTTTAAAACTAAAAGACGTACGTTTAAATTTAAATAAACGTAAACGTACGAAATAAAAAGTGAGTTTTAAGAAATAAAAAGCCTACGGATATGAAATTTATATTTTTACAACCCTAATAATAAAAGAAAATTATTGGAAAAAGAAAATTATTTATTTAACTTATTAATTAATTATTATTAATTAAAAACTATTTAATAATTATTTAAACTAATTAAAATTCTAATAAATACTAAAAGATCAAAGAAAAATCTGAAAATTTTTCTATAAATACTTTAAAGTGACAAGAAGCTAAGAAAATTATAAAAATGAAAATTACTTAATTAAAATTTAAAAAGATAAATTTTATTAAATAGAAGCTATCACTATATTTCTATTTTTGATTTTTTTTAAGTCCTAAAAATATTTTTATATTTTTCCTAGATTACAAATGACAAAAGAAAATTATGAAAATTAGAATTGTATTTTTCTGATTAATATTCTATTTATTATGATTTAATTACTATTTTAAATATTTTTTTAATTATTTTTAATTCTAATAAATACTAAACAAACTCAGAAAATTATGAAACTTTTTCTATAATTATCCTATGGTGACAGAAACTTATGAAAAATATAAAATCAGAAAGTGCTTAAGTAAAAAGCAGAAAAATAAGCTAAAAAGCTCAAGCTTCTTAAATAGAAGCTATCACTTTATAAAAAGTGGTTTTTATCAAAAACTATAAACTACAAACTTGTTTAACTACTGAAAAGAAGGAACTTTAATGAAGACAAAAAATTTGAAACCTAAAAAATAAGCAGATGGCTACTAAAAAGCTTAACAGTCAAGCTTTTGAGCTTGATGAGCTAAAAGCTTGAAAGTGAGCTTAAGCTTATGGAACAAGGATGAAATGAACAGAGATACTTGCAAGTGATCTAAAGGAACCAAGAAATGCTAGGTGAATAAGCCACAAAAGCTCAAAATAAGCCAAGGCTTATTTTGGTCTGCTGATGTGCCCTGCACAGGGCAAAATTGCCCATTTTCAATTCTGATTTTAGTGGCTTAAAGGAGATCTAAAAATCTTGCAAAAAAATCTAAATACACACAAGCTGGGTGAGTTTTGTAATCCATAAAATTAGCTTGTGGGAGCTTGTGATGAGTGAGATAAAAATTCAACAAAGTCTGCAAAAACCACAAAGACTGCTGATGCAGTATGTGGACTGAAGTGCTATGCACTTTGGTGCACACTTGTGCAGTGAGTCTAGGATTTGGTGGGTTTGATCAATGGACTAAATGGAACACAAAAAGACCAAAGTAACAGGCTTAATAAGCTTAGGGCTTATATAGGCTTGTTTGAGCTTATTTTTGACTGAAAATCAAAAGGACAATGTAAAACTTCTAAATCTACCTAATGAGCTTATATGGACCCTGAAACAGCTTATGAGGACCAAAATAAGCCAGGTTGAACTTGACCAAATGGTCAAGCTACAGTAATGAAGGGCTTTTGGCTTGTGAACTGACTGAACCAAACAGTCCTTATGGGACTGCTGAGGTGATTTTTGAACTGAACTTGGTGGAAATAAGCTACAATATTGAAGTTTAACTAATGAATGACTTATATAGATGATACTGAGCAGGTTTTAACACATAAATAAGCACTAAATTAAGCTTAACTACTTATAGCTATTTTTGGTTTATTAAACTGAAAAAGTGAAAAATGATATCACAGACTTAAACTAATTATCAAATTGACTTATCCTAACTTAATTAACATCAATACTACTGAAAACACTAATAAGAACATGAATAAGCACTTGTACAGTGGATTAAGAGAAATGGAAATTTCTTACAAATTTGCACTCCAGCTAAGAACCAAGAACAAAGGACCAAAGAACCTTCTTATAGCTTCCCAAGAAGCACTAAACCAAGGGCAATCCAGAATATACCCTGCTCCAAGCTTCTCTTTTCCAAACTGCTTATTTTTGGCTTATATTTGACTTTCTTTGACTTTTGGCATAACTTGAAGTTAAGACTGAATTATACTATATAAGTTTACAAGAAACTATATAAAGCTTCAATAAACTTATAACAGGGTACTTTGGAGCTTATGTGAGCTTGTGGATGGAATTTGAACTTAATTAGATTAGCAGTGATCATAAAATTTAAACAACACTGATTTCCAATACAAAGTATATTGAAATTGGAATATTACAACTGAATTAAACTTGAATTACAACTAATAACTTGGAATTACAAAATTACATTAACTGAAATAAAAATACGATTTAGCTAAAAACTAACTACTTTTTTTTCTTTCTATTACACAGTCCTATTAATACTAAAAACATCTGGGATAATCTCTGTCGACATCACTGATCACTTCCACACCATCCAATTGCTCTAATTTGATCTTGTTCGTCCACTTGGAAAATTGGCGGGAAAAGTGGATTTTGACTATTTCTTCTGATTTGGTTAGTGGGGAGTGGGAGGGATACATTAATTGGTTTTGGATGTGTTAGGTGGAGTGTAGGAGGAGGGGGGATGACTGGGTAGGGGTTTTGGGTGAGGTGGGGGGTGAGTGTCTGGTATTGGCGCCAATGGTGGTTTAGAGAGACGGGTCAACGTTTGGTTTGACTGAGTTTTTAAACTCAGATAAGTAGTTGGGCTTGTTTGTGTTTGGGCTTGGGTTATGGGTAAGGGATAGTGGATAGGCTGGGTTGGTTATTTGGGTTATTTGGATTTAATGGGGATAAGTTTGATCCGGATTTAGTAAACTAAATAATCATAGGGACCAATATTGTAATTCTTTGAAACTTGAAGGGCTGAAACTGTAAATTCCCCATAGATATCACAAAGACCAATTATGCCATAAATGAATAGTACAAGGTTTACTTTTGATAGTTTTCCAATTTTAAAACCTTAAGGACCATTTTTGACAGTTTTGAAACTTGGGGGACCAAAGTTGCCATTTTGTTATTTTTAACTTTAAAGGATTTAATTTGACAACTTGTGAATCTCCAAGGACCTTTTATGATATTTTACAAGTTTTTAATAACCAGGGACTAGATTTGCCAATTTGTGAAACTCCAGGGACTGAAAGTGACAATTAAGCAAACTTTGTTCGTTTTTCATTTGTTTTCAGTCTTTTTGTTCCTGTAACACATAAAAACACATTTTTGATGATATTTATAACATTTGTGTGTTTTTGGACGTTTATGTGGGTTTAAACCGGGTAAATTATATGTGTTTTTTAGACACATATCAAATCCCCCACACTAAACTATTGCTAGTCCCTAGCAATCTTTTATGAAGTTTTAATGGATGTATCTCTTTACCAGAAGCCATCACCTCTGGAGTAGCCAAATATTTCAGTTCAAGTAAGAACTATGGTACACTGATAACCATGTGATTTTGAGCAAATCACCAGCTGTCAACGGTTTTGATTTGTCTTTACCAGAAGCCGTTTGCTTCTGGACTAGCCAACTCTTAGATAAATTATTAATATTATCTTTGGTGAGCTGATTACCAATTATGGTATTCCAAAGCCTTTACCACAAGCCATAACCTTGCGGGCTAGCCAACTCTTCACTAATTAAAGATATGGTGAGTCGAGAACCATACAATTTTTGGCAAATTGCAAGCCATAAACGGATTTGATATATCTTTACCCAGAGCCGTTTGCTCCGGGATTAGCCAATCCTTATGTGGGTTAGACATGGCGGACTGATAACCATTTTCTGAGTTCTAAGTGAGAAAAAAAATTTTTAAAATTTTGGCTAAAATGGGGGTGCTAGATGATACATTTGATAAAATTCGCTAGAATTTCCCCCCCACACTTAGAACTGAATATTGCCCTCAATATTCAAAGAACCGGCTGTTAAACCAACACTTAGAACGTAAAAGGGAAATACTGAATAGCCGTTATTTTTATATACATATTTATTTTATTTTTATTTAATTTGCATTTAAGCCGTTAAGGCATGCAAATTCCCTCTTTTTTTTTCTTTTTTTTTTTTTTTTTTTTTTTTTTTTTTTACAACTTTACATAATTACAACATGTGAGGGTGGTAGAAAATAGAAAGAAGTCAGAAATATGGGTGAAAACCCATATGGTGCGGGCTAATGTTTTTTATCACCGAGTCACTAGCTTGACTCGACCCCGAATTAAGTTGATTCCTCCCGAACAGTCAGGTTTATCACGCTAGCTAACCGCTTGTGAACGGCCAACTGTAATAAAGTGCTCCTGAACAGCCCGGGAGAAAAAGCAATTTAAAAGTCTACGGGGAAGTAAGTGGAAGGGACCATCTCCCCCACACTAGGTGGTAGAAAAGAGAAAGAAAATCAGAGACACGGGTGAGAACCCATGTTTTGCTAATGTTTTTGATCACCGAGTCACTAGCTTGACTCGATCCCCGCATTCATTGGTTCATGGGGAAAGTTTGAAGATCCGGGACAACCATGAATGGTATGTCCTCTCCAAAGTAGTGTTTTAACCGATGACCATTCACTTTGAAATTTGGTCCGTCATTTTGAGATAACTCAACGGTACCATATGGATAAACTTTTGTAACAGTGAATGGACCAGACCAACGGGATTTGAGTTTTCCCGAGAAAATCTTCAATCTGGAATTGAAAAGAAGGACTCGATCACCAACGTTGAAAACGCGGTTCTTGATTTTAGAGTCATGAATCTTCTTTGTCTTTTCTTTATAAATTAAAGAGTTCTCGTAAGATTGATCACGCAGTTCATTTAATTCATTCATTTGAACTTTACGGTGATCACCCGCAGTTTGAAGGTCAAAGTTAGCATGTTTCAAGGCCCAGTAGGCTTTGTGCTCTAATTCGATCGGAAGATGACATGCCTTTCCGTACACAAGCTTGTAAGGTGTACACCCGATGGGTGTTTTGTAAGCTGTACGAAAGGCCCATAGTGCATCATCCAATTTATCCGACCAAGATGCACGATTTTCTCCTACAGTCCTTTCTAAGATTCTTTTAATACCCCGATTTGAAACTTCAACTTGCCCACTTGTTTGTGGGTGATACGCAGTAGAAAGACGGTGAGTTACACCATACTTTTGCATGACTTTATCAAATTTGTCATTACAGAAATGCGTACCACGATCACTGATTATAGCACGTGGTGTTCCAAAACGGGCAAAAAGAGCTTTTAGGAATTTTACAACAACTCGGGCATCATTAGTGGGTAAAGCTTTTGCTTCAACCCATTTTGACAAATAGTCAACAGCCACGAGAATGTATTTGTTTCCTCGAGATGATGGAAATGGCCCCATAAAGTCGATGCCCCAGACATCAAAGATTTCACAGACTTGAATTGCATTTTGTGGCATTTCATTTCGTTGTGAAATATTTCCGTGACGCTGACAAGCTTCACAAGTTTTTATGAGTTCTTGGGCATCCTTATAGATTGTGGGCCAATAAAACCCGGAATCAAACACCTTTTTGGCGGTGTAGTTTGGACTATGATGGCCCCCCGTGGGTCCAGCATGGCAAGCTTTAAGAATGTCAATAGCTTCCTGTCCGTAAACACACCGTCGGATGACTTGATCCGCACAGATTTTGAATAAGTAGGGGTCGTCCCAGAAATAATGTTTAACATCCTTGAAGAATTTATTCTTCTGTTGGGTCGACATCCCTTTCACTATGAAGTTACCCGCATGGTAATTTGCGAAGTCGGCAAACCATGGGGTAGTAGAATCTCCTCGAAAAGTAACCGCATTGAGTGTCTCGAGAGGAAATGTTTCATTTATTTCCTTTCTCTCGAAAACATCTTGGTGTGGGTTCTCTAATCGGGATAAATGATCAGCAGCTAGGTTCTCAGCTCCTTTTTTATCACGTATAATGATATCAAATTCTTGCAGGAGGAGAACCCAACGGAGTAATCTCGGCTTTGCATCTTGTTTTGCAAAGAGATATTTGAGAGCCGAGTGATCCGTATACACTACACATTTTGTCAAGATCAAATATGGCCGAAACTTCTCAAAGGCATACACCACAACCAACAATTCTTTTTCCGTAGTGGTGTAATGAGTTTGAGCTTCAGTCATTGTTTTACTTGCGTAGTGGATAGGCTGAAAATGTTTGGCTTTTCGTTGCCCCAGGACTGCACCGATTGCAAAATCACTTGCATCGCACATGAGTTCAAAGGGAAAATCCCAGTCGGGGGCAACTAGAATGGGTGCCTCAGTAAGCTTTTTCTTTAATATATCAAAAGCTTTGATGCACTCTGGGGAGAAGATAAAAGGAGCATCTTTTTCAAGAAGATGAGTCATAGGCCGGGCGATTTTAGAAAAATCTTGTATGAATCTACGATAGAAACCGGCATGACCCAGAAAACTCCTAATGCCTTTGACGGTAGTGGGATGAGGTAATTTACCAATGACATCAACTTTAGCTTTGTCAACCTCAATCCCGTTCTTTGATATCTTATGGCCGAGGACAATGCCCTCTTTGACCATAAAATGACTTTTCTCCCAATTTAGACAAAGATTGGTGTCTTTACACCTTTTCAACATGTTTTCTAAATTGGAGAGACATGCTTGGAACGAATCCCCAATGACCGAAAAGTCATCCATAAAGACCTCCATTGTTTTACCGATCATGTCGGTAAATATAGCCATCATACACCTCTGGAATGTGCCTGGAGCATTACATAAGCCAAAAGGTATACGTTTATAAGCAAAGGTTCCATAAGGGCATGTGAAGGTAGTCTTTTCTTGATCTTGTGGATCAATGGGAATTTGAAAGTAACCCGAGAAACCATCAAGGAAACAATAGTACTCGTTCCCTGCTAATCTCTCAAGCATCTGATCCATAAAAGGTAGAGGAAAATGGTCTTTACGGGTGGCATCATTTAACTTACGATAGTCAATGCAAACACGCCACCCCGTAACCAATCGAGTTGGAATCAACTCATTTTCATCATTCGTGACAACAGTCATGCCACCCTTTTTTGGAACACAGTGAATGGGACTAACCCAAGGACTATCAGAGATGGGATAAATCAATCCTGCATCAAGAAGTTTGAGAACCTCTTGTTTGATTACATCGTGGATTTTAGGATTCACCCTTCTTTGATGTTGGACTGCTGGTTTAAAGTCATCCTCCATTAAAATCTTGTGAGTACAAAATTCAGGGTCAATACCCTTTATGTCGGAGAGTTTCCAAGCAATGGCTTGCTTGTGTGACTTTAAGACCTTTATGAGAGCAGTCTTTTCCTCATCACTTAAATCTTTAGCAATAATGACGGGTAATTTATCATCACCCTCCAAAAATGCGTACTCAAGATGAGGCGGTAAGTCTTTGAGTTCGACCTCAGGAAATTCATCAGTTTTCTCAACTGATTTGACTTCCTCATTATGAAGTTCAATGGGAGGGAGTGGAGGAGAATTGTCCTGATTTAACAATGTCTCAAGAAGAAGAATATCTCCCTCCAGATCAATCTCAGCGTCATCAATCCCCTCTAGGAATGAATCACACTTGAGAAAATCATCGATCTCTTCCAAATTGAAATCACTTCCCTCAAACGGAGTGAGAGAAGGGGAAGAGTCGGAAATGCTAGGTAAAGAAGATGTGGTGGTATCCCCACTCACAGAATTATGAGAATAACAAAGAAACTCATGAGAATACTCCTCTGAAACAATATCAATGACATCGATTCGGTTAACCGATTCAGAATCATAATTTGAGGAGTACCTCGAAGTTTGATCGAGGTTAAAGGTAACAGCTTCATGACCCACACGTAATGTGATTTCATGCTCAAATACATCTATGAGAGCACGGCCCATTCTTAGGAATCCTCTTCCAAGAATGAGAGGAACCCTGGAATCAGCATCGAAATCAACAACCACAAAGTCAGCTGGAAAATGGAACTTTCCTACTTTCACAAATACGTCCTCAGCAATGCCAAGTGGACGAGATATTGAACGATCTGCAAGCTCAAGAGTCATGCAGGTAGGAGTAAGTTCAGGAAGAGAAAGTTTCTTCCATACTGATTTAGGCATCAGGTTGATGCTTGCACCAAGATCGGCCAAGGCATAGCATTCAACCATTCCTGGAAAGACACAAGGTAGTAGAAACCTTCCAGGATCTCCAAGCTTCTCGGGAAGCTTTTTCAAGATAACTGCTGAGCAGTTCTCATTCAATGGAGTCTTTGCCATTTCAAACAGTTTTTCCTTGTTGCTTAACAAGTGTTTGATTGTGGATGCAAACTTGGGCATCAGAATGATAGCATCCGCAAAGCTTATGTCAAAGTGTAATTCTTGGAAAATTTGGAAGAATTTATCCATTTGTTGACTAGCTTTTTCGCGGAGCTTCTGCTCATTTAAACGTGATGGGTAGGGAATAGAAGTTTTGGATTTAGGGTCTTCAACCGGGGTTTCAGGATGTTCAAAGACAACTTGATGTTTAGTCTTGGGTTTCGGGACAACTGGAGGCTGGACGTTGTTGGTACTTCCGTTATTAGTAGGAAGTACCTGGTCCTTGGTCACCTCAGGCTCACTTCCCACTACCTTTGGGAAAGAAGAAGAAGTGGTAGTGGAAACAGTGGGTCCCTCATATGAAACACCACTTCGGGTTGTGATCGCCTTAGCATCGCCCTTCGGGTTAGCGATCGTGTTGCTCGGAAGTTTTCCTGAGCCCGAAGGTTGATCATTTAAAGATTTTTTAATCTCAGAGATCTGGCTGACCAACAACCTGTTTGTGTCCTCTTGAGCTTTCATGAACTGCCTCAATAACTCATCAGATGATGGATGTTGGGCTGGAATGGCTTGATGTTGATTAGGGAAATTTTGCATTCGGTTATTTTGATTATAACCTTGATGCTGAAAATTCCCTTGATTTGGATTACCATTTCCCTGAAAATGATTTCCCTGGTTGGAATTGTTTCGGTTAAAGTTTCCTTGGTGCTGGAAACCTTGATTTTGTCCAGAATTGAAATTCCCTTGGTTTTGATAACCTTGGTTCATTCGAGGTTGATTTTGGTTCCGGTTTTGCAAATTCTGGTTCTGATTAAAACCGGGTGGTCCTTGGTAACTATTAGCTCGGTATGGTTCCATTTGAGGACGGTATTGATTACCTCCTTGATTTGAAGTACCGGCTATAGCATTAACTTCAAAAGGACTACCATCGGTGGCAGTATAGTCGTAGTATGCATGAGGGCCACCACAAGTAACACAGACTTCCACTTTCTTCACTTCAGCATGTGAAGGAGTATGTGTGAAAGTGACTTTCTTTTGGCTTGAAAGAACCAAAGCTTGAATAGCATCCGTGAGTTTGTCAATCTTAGCATCGGTGCTAGAAGTACTCACGGGAGATGAAGTAGAAGGACCGGCACTAGTCTGAGAATGATATGGCTTTGTTCGTGCAGTACGGACCTTAGACTTATTTTCAATAATTGCTAAAGCTTCTTTGACAGTTCTGCTCAAAAAGTTACCTCCAGAGGAGGCATTGAGAGAATCTTGGTCAGATTGGCTCACTCCATTATAGAAAGTGTCGATTTGCATCAACTCGGTAAAACCATGATGAGGACATTTACGAAGCAATTCTTTGAAACGATCCCACGCGTCACTAAACGATTCATCAAATCTTTGTGTAAATTTGATGATTTCATTTTTAAGACTTGTCGTTCTAGACGGTGGAAAAAATTCGTTCACAAACTTTGTAACTAAGTCCTCCCATGTCTCAATTGAACGAGGGGGTTGTTTTTCAAGCCATATCCGGGCTTGTCCCTCGAGAGAAAATGGAAATAGAAGAAGTTTGATTGAGCTAGCAGGGATGTTCTTATATTTGATGGTAGATGTAATCTTGTTAAACCATCGAATGTGAGCATGAGGATCATCCCTCTCAAAACCGTAGAATTGGCTTGAGGTTACAAGATTTAGTAACCCGGTTTTGAGCTCAAAACTCTCAGCTACAATAGCTGGAACAACAATGGCATCTCCATAACCCTCGATGGGTGCCTGGAGAAGCTCATTCATCGGTAAATCTGCCATGACGACAGGATCAGTACGTTCCTCAGATACGACTGATGGGGCAGAACGTCTACGACGTCTTCGAGGTATGGTTCCAAGCTCACGGAGAGGGCTTGATGACCTAGAAGAACGAGTGCGCATGCACTAAGACGAGTCTAAGAATCCTTTATAGTGGAGGAAACTCAGAAAAGGGTAAGAAGATTCTTTTTGGATTTTATGAAAACAAAATTTTTCTATTAAAAATCAAGATCGAGAAAAAACACAAGTGAACTTAAACCAATAATCAACAGGCGTACGGTAGCTCTCTAACTGACAAACGCACAGAGTGGCGGAGAAGCAAAGGTGGGCAGTTACGCTCCTTAAAAACCCGCTTCTTTCAGTCCGACAATTTAATGTCAGACTATCCTAGAACCTCCGTTAGAGTTTGTTTTATCAATTAAAGGTGAGCCGATATTCGCAAGTGATACAAAGGCAAGTTTTTATCTTAGGTTTGGGAACTTATTATGGCCGCACCCCCAGTTAGGTAGTGCTCAGTCTTGGTTCTCGATGGTTAATTTTTATTTATTGTTTATTATTTAACACAGAAAATGGAAAATATTTTTGATGTTTTTATTTTTTATATGATAGTATATATAGAAAAGAAAAGAAAATATTTTTGTTTTTTATATGGTTTTATGGGGAATAGGAATACGATATTTTTGGTGCTTGATCCGTTAAATGAGTTAACTTCACAAGCGTTTTGCTTTATATATGATAAATATACAAGAGAGAGAAGATATTCACAGATTGGGGTTCAAAGACACGATACTGCAAAACGTTTAGAACACGCAGCACACCTCCCCGGCAGCGGCGCCAAAATTTGATTGGCTCTGAACAGTCAACTTAAATCAACCACGGATTTGGTCAAACAAAGTCAAACTATCAAGGACACAATGCAATAATCCAAGGAGTATAGTTTTATCCCCGGGTCGTTTAAGTCCCAGCGAGATGCGAAATTGTGCTTAAAAACGGATCGTGATCAAGTGTTATTGAACAGAAAAGGGATTATGGTTTTGATTACACTAATGAGATAAGAAAATAGCTTTAACCAAGCTATATAAACAAGAACTGGAAACCAAATTACTTAAAAAACGTTTAAAACTAAAAGACGTACGTTTAAATTTAAATAAACGTAAACGTACGAAATAAAAAGTGAGTTTTAAGAAATAAAAAGCCTACGGATATGAAATTTATATTTTTACAACCCTAATAATAAAATAAAATTATTGGAAAAAGAAAATTATTTATTTAACTTATTAATTAATTATTATTAATTAAAAACTATTTAATAATTATTTAAACTAATTAAAATTCTAATAAATACTAAAAGATCAAAGAAAAATCTGAAAATTTTTCTATAAATACTTTAAAGTGACAAGAAGCTAAGAAAATTATAAAAATGAAAATTACTTAATTAAAATTTAAAAAGATAAATTTTATTAAATAGAAGCTATCACTATATTTCTATTTTTGATTTTTTTAAGTCCTAAAAATATTTTTATATTTTTCCTAGATTAAAAATGACAAAAGAAAATTATGAAAATTGGAATTGTATTTTTCTGATTAATATTCTATTTATTATGATTTAATTACTATTTTAAATATTTTTTTAATTATTTTTAATTCTAATAAATACTAAACAAACTCAGAAAATTATGAAACTTTTTCTATAATTATCCTATGGTGACAGAAACTTATGAAAAATATAAAATCAGAAAGTGCTTAAGTAAAAAGCAGAAAAATAAGCTAAAAAGCTCAAGCTTCTTAAATAGAAGCTATCACTTTATAAAAAGTGGTTTTTATCAAAAACTATAAACTACAAACTTGTTTAACTACTGAAAAGAAGGAACTTTAATGAAGACAAAAAATTTGAAACCTAAAAAATAAGCAGATGGCTACTAAAAAGCTTAACAGTCAAGCTTTTGAGCTTGATGAGCTAAAAGCTTGAAAGTGAGCTTAAGCTTATGGAACAAGGATGAAATGAACAGAGATACTTGCAAGTGATCTAAAGGAACCAAGAAATGCTAGGTGAATAAGCCACAAAAGCTCAAAATAAGCCAAGGCTTATTTTGGTCTGCTGATGTGCCCTGCACAGGGCAAAATTGCCCATTTTCAATTCTGATTTTAGTGGCTTAAAGGAGATCTAAAAATCTTGCAAAAAAATCTAAATACACACAAGCTGGGTGAGTTTTGTAATCCAGAAAATTAGCTTGTGGGAGCTTGTGATGAGTGAGATAAAAATTCAACAAAGTCTGCAAAAACCACAAAGACTGCTGATGCAGTATGTGGACTGAAGTGCTATGCACTTTGGTGCACACTTGTGCAGTGAGTCTAGGATTTGGTGGGTTTGATCAATGGACTAAATGGAACACAAAAAGACCAAAGTAACAGGCTTAATAAGCTTAGGGCTTATATAGGCTTGTTTGAGCTTATTTTTGACTGAAAATCAAAAGGACAATGTAAAACTTCTAAATCTACCTAATGAGCTTATATGGACCCTGAAACAGCTTATGAGGACCAAAATAAGCCAGGTTGAACTTGACCAAATGGTCAAGCTACAGTAATGAAGGGCTTTTGGCTTGTGAACTGACTGAACCAAACAGTCCTTATGGGACTGCTGAGGTGATTTTTGAACTGAACTTGGTGGAAATAAGCTACAATATTGAAGTTTAACTAATGAATGACTTATATAGATGATACTGAGCAGGTTTTAACACATAAATAAGCACTAAATTAAGCTTAACTACTTATAGCTATTTTTGGTTTATTAAACTGAAAAAGTGAAAAATGATATCACAGACTTAAACTAATTATCAAATTGACTTATCCTAACTTAATTAACATCAATACTACTGAAAACACTAATAAGAACATGAATAAGCACTTGTACAGTGGATTAAGAGAAATGGAAATTTCTTACAAATTTGCACTCCAGCTAAGAACCAAGAACAAAGGACCAAAGAACCTTCTTATAGCTTCCCAAGAAGCACTAAACCAAGGGCAATCCAGAATATACCCTGCTCCAAGCTTCTCTTTTCCAAACTGCTTATTTTTGGCTTATATTTGACTTTCTTTGACTTTTGGCATAACTTGAAGTTAAGACTGAATTATACTATATAAGTTTACAAGAAACTATATAAAGCTTCAATAAACTTATAACAGGGTACTTTGGAGCTTATGTGAGCTTGTGGATGGAATTTGAACTTAATTAGATTAGCAGTGATCATAAAATTTAAACAACACTGATTTCCAATACAAAGTATATTGAAATTGGAATATTACAACTGAATTAAACTTGAATTACAACTAATAACTTGGAATTACAAAATTACATTAACTGAAATAAAAATACGATTTAGCTAAAAACTAACTACTTTTTTTTCTTTCTATTACACAGTCCTATTAATACTAAAAACATCTGGGATAATCTCTGTCGACATCACTGATCACTTCCACACCATCCAATTGCTCTAATTTGATCTTGTTCGTCCACTTGGAAAATTGGCGGGAAAAGTGGATTTTGACTATTTCTTCTGATTTGGTTAGTGGGGAGTGGGAGGGATACATTAATTGGTTTTGGATGTGTTAGGTGGAGTGTAGGAGGAGGGGGGATGACTGGGTAGTGGTTTTGGGTGAGGTGGGGGGTGAGTGTCTGGTATTGGCGCCAATGGTGGTTTAGAGAGACGGGTCAACGTTTGGTTTGACTGAGTTTTTAAACTCAGATAAGTAGTTGGGCTTGTTTGTGTTTGGGCTTGGGTTATGGGTAAGGGATAGTGGATAGGCTGGGTTGGTTATTTGGGTTATTTGGATTTAATGGGGATAAGTTTGATCCGGATTTAGTAAACTAAATAATCATAGGGACCAATATTGTAATTCTTTGAAACTTGAAGGGCTGAAACTGTAAATTCCCCATAGATATCACAAGGACCAATTATGCCATAAATGAATAGTACAAGGTTTACTTTTGATAGTTTTCCAATTTTAAAACCTTAAGGACCATTTTTGACAGTTTTGAAACTTGGGGGACCAAAGTTGCCATTTTGTTATTTTTAACTTTAAAGGATTTAATTTGACAACTTGTGAATCTCCAAGGACCTTTTATGATATTTTACAAGTTTTTAATAACCAGGGACTAGATTTGCCAATTTGTGAAACTCCAGGGACTGAAAGTGACAATTAAGCAAACTTTGTTCATTTTTCATTTGTTTTCAGTCTTTTTGTTCCTGTAACACATAAAAACACATTTTTGATGATATTTATAACATTTGTGTGTTTTTGGACGTTTATGTGGGTTTAAACCGGGTAAATTATATGTGTTTTTAGACACATATCACCAATTCTTAGGACTTGCAGGGTACTACAGGAGGTTTATTGAGGGATTCTCAAAGATAGCAAAGCCTTTGACTAAGCTAACCAAGAAAAATGTAAGATTTGACTGGGGAGATAAAGCGGAAGAAGCTTTCCAACTCCTTAAAGATAAGTTGTGCAGCGCACCTATCTTAGCCCTACCTGAAGGCAGTGAGGACATTGTAGTCTACTGCGACGCCTCATACAAAGGGTTAGGAGCTGTCTTAATGCAACTAGAAAAGGTGATAGCCTACGCCTCTCGACAACTGAAAACCCATGAAAAGAATTACACTACACACGACTTGGAACTGGGGTCAGTAGTGTTTGCGCTCAAAATTTGGAGACTCTATCACTATGGCACCAAGTGTGTAGTTTACACCGACCACAAAAGCTTGCAACATATCCTTGACCAAAAGGAGCTCAATATGAGGCAACGCCGTTGGTTAGAACTACTCAGCGATTATGACTATGAGATTCGATACCACCCAGGCAAAGCAAACGTGGTAGCAGATGCTCTTAGCCAAAAAGAGAGACCAAAACCTCTGAGGGTACGATCGTTGGGTAAGACAATTGTCTCACCTCTTCCGTCGAAAATCCTTGAAGCTCAGGCCGAGGCACTCAAGGAAGAAAACAGACCCAACGAGAAGATTTATAGAATGCCTGTGTAACACCCCCAAATTACCGCAGTGGAACAGTAGTGTCAAGGGAGTATTACTTCATAATATAGATCAAGGTGTAGAAAATGACCTCTAAATGAGACGTTTTGAAATATTATCATTCGAATTATTAAAATCAGAGTTAATACAAAGGTTCCAAAGTAAAGTTACATAAAAGTTTTCAAAGTGTATCGAATGATAAAGATAAGATATGAGTTCTCGAAGTATGCAATGACTCTAAGATCCATGCATCACCTATCCCCATAAGACCTGAGATAAACATGCTAAAAAGTGTCAACCAACGGTTGGTGAGTTCATAGAGTTTAGTTAGACTGTAAAGCATTTGAATAAAGATTTCACTGCAAAGGCATTGTAAATCCTCTCAGTCCCAAGCCCCGCCCATACAAGACTTGCAACCTGTGTGTTTACAACCCACTGCTAACATAGCATGAATAGAACAAGTACAAATGTGTATAGAAATACGTATCATAGGATGAATATGACTAAGACTAGAACCAGAACAGATGTGTATAGAAATATATATCATATGATGAATAGGACAGATGTGTATATAAATACGTATCAATGTCATAAGTATTCTGATAAACGCGTAAATTAATTTAAACATGTTAACAATGCATAATGTATCTTGACTACTAATGCAAAATGTATTAAAGTACTTGTAAAAGTAACTGAATATAGTTGAGCATTTATCTCCCCCAAGAGTAAATCAAAACGTATAAAAGTATGAGCTATGAAATCTCACCTTAGCTGTAAGGTCAAAGAAATGTTATATCAAAAGTATCACGGGAACGAATCCAACACACAACCTGAATAATAAGGAAGTCCGAGATTTCGATGATTTAAGATTGACATGATGTGACTAGTGATTGTGAAAGAATATCGGATAACAAATTGGATTGTGATGTGAATGATTGATATGCTTAAAATGCTTAAAGTTCAAAAATAATATTATACATAATATTATCATGTTTTTATGTTTGTTGATTCAGTAATATCATCTATTCAAAAGTTGGTGGATGATAAGTTATGCGTTTTCGTTAAAATTACGTTAAGTAAATATAAATGTAACATTTGTTATATAAGTCGTACGAATTTGTAAGAATGTATTTTAGGAATACAAATGTATAAATCACTTTATGAATTTGTATATAGAATTTAGTTACTGTTTGGTCCATGAAGTTTCATGAAAGTTACACTTCTAACCCTAACGGTGAAATATTTGCATCGTTAGTCCGCCGTTAGAAAATAATTTTATTTTAAGTCCAAAAAGGTTTCAATATGACAATTTATGACTTTTAGTTATTGTTTCATCCTTTTATACCCATATATTACTATTTTGACAGTTTGTACCCTATTTTTCTAAAAGTTACAATTTTAACCCTAATAGTATATATGCGTTGCATTTTTAGTCCAAAATGTACAAAAATAAGGTGAAAAGTATTCCGAAAGTTTTAACAACTTTAAATAGCTTATTACAACTTATAAAAACTACTTATTACACCAAAGATCTTATATAAAGCTTATTGGGCTTTTTATCGAATTAAATCAAAGCCCAATAAGAGTTTTTGATCCGTTGGTTTCCAAGTGAGTTTGGGCCTGGTTTTGGGCTATTTTATGGTTTTAAAAATGTATTCAAACTGCTTATAACCATAGCATATCACATGTGCTTATTGGGCTTTTAATAAGCCCAAGTCGATACATTATTTATTAAGTTAAAACTGTTTCGAATGTGGTTTAGTTGAGGGTTTAAAAAGGTACCATGTGAGCTTATTAGAGAAGCTTATCTCGACAGCTTATTTGTTAAACATATGAAGAATCATGTTGTATATTAAAAACAAGGTGTTGTGTGAGTGTATTTGATATAATATGGCTTATTCTAGTCGATAAAATGAGTTGGTTCAAAAATAACTATAACTTATATATGTGTTAGGCCATATATGATTAAACATAGGAATAAAATGAGGTTCGATATGTCTTAAAATGAGCATGTAGTGTCGTATAAATGTGTAAATCGATTTTTGGCCATCCTTTGATATAGGAGGTCACTTGTGTTACGTAAAATAAATATAGGAACTCGAAAAAATACATAGAAGTGAATATGCTCGAGTAGGAATTATATATGATGCATGAGATGATAAAATTCATAAGTAAGAATGGAAATAGATTCGAAAAACTTACTACACCAAGGAATGGTGGGGAAAACTCGATGAATGGACTGAGAACGATGGGTTTTTGTATGTAACTCGAGAGAACCAATAGCCAAGGATCGAGATCAACCTTGATTCTTTGGAAAATGGATTTGAATTTCCTAGAACTTGACTTGTTTGTCTCGAATGGACTTGATTAGGATAAAACACTTAGAAACAATTTTGAATGTGAATGTGAATGGGTGTGTGATTATAAGTGTATGCATGCATGTATATAATATATGTCGATATGTATTTCTTGCACAAGTTGGCATAGTATTCGATCTTTGGAAGTGATAGGAGGGAACATAGAGAATATTTTTGGCTAGGAAGTCAAGTGTGTAAGTGTAAGTAGATATGTTTTGGTTTAGAGAAATCAAGTGGTGTGTACTAGTTATAATATGTATGTCGACATATTGTAAAAATAAGCACAAGTTAGGATTGCTTAGGAATTGAATGGCAGGGAGGATAAAATTCAAATGATCTTGTCTAGCCACTTGTGTATATAAAAAGAAATGTGTGTGCTTGTGTTTTATTTATGTGTCAAATGCTATGGAACTGAATGACATAATTTATTTTACAACACAAAAACCATCAGTTAGTGCCCACTCCGTGTCTTGTCTGCTCTGTTAATTACCTGAGATTAACATGCTTAAAAGTGTTAACACAAATGTTAGTGAGTTCATAGAGTTTATAAGTAAACAGTCGATTTCAATATTTTCGAGAGTGAGGTGATAATTGAAATAAATACCAATATTGATGAAATATGTAGTGAGTTTCATTGGGTGAATACCATAAGTAAATTGTATGTAAATTAGTTAAACACAAGTGTAGGATTGCGTGTGAATTACAATCATAATTTGAAATAGTGATAGTACCGATTGCATGAGAATTACAATCATAATTTGAAATAGTGATATTACAGTTGTATATATATATATATATATATATATATATATTATATATATATATATATATATATATATATATATATATATATATTGCCCTAAGTCTCATGACACGCAAACGTTAACAGGGTACGGGGCTTCGGTGGGGGAACAATCCAAATTAATGGCATGAGTTATGGCCCTCGGGGAATAGGGGATTTGGCAATTTCCTATTTTACTTCAAATATAATGCATTGCGACTAATACGACTAGAAACTAAGGCTATCCGTCAAGTATTAGTGGAATAGGCAGTCAGCCTCCAACAGATCTGTTCACTATATTCACGTTCACTCGCAAGTGATTAATGGTTCATGATATGAGGGGCTTTTGGCATTAAAATAACTTATCCAATATCAATCAGGTGTAGCATACATCTTGTGTTCTATTTTGTAGCATGTATTTCCCTAGGAGATAGGAAAACATATAAAAGTGAGCATGTGAATTCATGGTGATTCGTAAAAGTGTATATTACTTGTGGGAGTGAAAACAAGAATTATGTTTCAATAAACCAATAGTGTGTGTCATCATTTGAGTATAATGTTTAAGGTAAACAAGTAAATTTGTAAGTAGAACAAGCATGTATCTCCCCCAAAGAGTTCAAAATAAGTGAAAGAAGGGGCTATGACTCACCTTGAGTGTAACTGGTGAGGTGAAATATGAAATCAAGTGAGTTATGGGTGCGGCTCCAACACACGACCTGAATAAAAGTGAAGTATGAGAATTTGACTTAATACGACTAGTGATTGTGAAATGAGTAACGGATAACGATTTGATTGGTGATGTGAGTGAGTGATATGCTTAAAACGCTTAAAGTTCAAAAATAATATTATTTATAATATTATTGATGCGCGTGATGTGTCGTTGCGGTTTAGCAGTTTTAATGCCTACTCAAGTTTTAAATTTATATTTAGCCGACTTATCAATAACACACACACTTAACGAGCAGTGTACCCGGTCAGTATGAAGATAATGGTAAGTAGAGTGTCGATCACTAAGAGTGGAACGTATTATCTCGTTATTCTAATCAGTATTTTAATATCCTAACGCAAGGGGGTTTCAGCCTGAGAGACTGGCACAATTTGTTGCAATTTAAATAATAAAATAAACCAATAGGCACGAATCAGCAAGTAGCACACACGTACACAGATAAATACTCGAGACAATAAGAGGGCTGTCCTTATGATTAAGTAGATTGTCACTTGTTTTATTGATAGCTTTATATGAAGTGTATGTAGTTAACCCTTTCTCGTTGGTCCTAATCTTATCGGCGAGTAAACCCTTAATGATTACTTATGTCTAAAAGTTATTCCTAAGTGATCAATTTAGAAACAACCGTTGGAGCCACATTATGTCCCGCAGTCAAATGCCCGCAAGCCACTAATAAACACAGAGGTTATCAATGCACTAATAAGTAGTAACCAAAGACATCATCATATAAACTTTAATTGATGGGAAAGCAAGTATTAAAGGGAGTGCAATCTTTCGTTGTCACATTACACAAGCCACCAATCCTGATGAATTAAAGTTTGCTAACACAATAAAACAAAACTACTTAATGAATTAAATACATGCAGCACCTTCTTACAGCTCTTGTATCTTTGATTTGGGTGTGTCTTGTGCTGCCTCCTTGACTGAATTCGTCCTTTGTTCCTACTGTTCGGTCTTCTGTTTTTGGGTTTCGGACCTTTTAATTCGTCTGGTCTACGGGGTATTTATAGTTTCTGTCTGAGGGAAGATGCGGCGCATCTACTAAGTAGATGCGGCGCATGTACTTAACTTCGCGTGGGGTCCAAGATTATAATATTCAGGAATATTCGTACACCGCCAGAAGATGCGGCGTAACCCTTGATTAGATGCGGCGCATGTCCTCTTGTATCTTGGATCGTATCTGGTGATATCTTGATAGAGATGCGGCGCATGTCGAGAGTGAGATGCGGCGCATCTGGAGCAGAATTGACTTGATCTTGTCCATGTCAGTAGACTTTCACTTTATGCACGTTTTGCTCCATTATTAGTCCAAAATTGCTAAGTTTCACCAAATGCTTGTTTTTACCTGAGAATTACAAAAGTAAACGATTAAGTATCAATCCTCATACATAATATAGTAAAACAAGTCAAATTAATAGGATAAATGATAGTAATAAAATATACTTATTTGAGTTCATCAATTATCTTGTTTTTATGTCATTTAATCCAAAAATATCGTTTCCTCGAAAGTGGTTGAACGAAACGTTAAGTTAAATCGTTTAAAACTCGTTATATATAAATATAACGCAACGTGATTAAATATATGAACGAAACGTAAAAATGCACTTAATTGAGTTGAAAAATGTAAAATATGAAATAGAAATGAAAAGGGTATAAAGTTTCTGTTGGTCCTTGAACTTTTACAATTTTTACATTTTCTACCCTAACGGAGTTAGTTTTGCACTGGTTAACTTTTATTTGCATTTTTAGTCCAAAAAGTTCCATAATGACATTTCAAGCTTTTTGTTTACTGTTTTAACATTTTCTACCCTTAAGTTTATCGATTTGGCAGTTTTGGATATAATTATATAAAACTTACACTTTTAACCCGCATAGTAAATTACTTTGCAAAACTAGTCCAAAAATCACCAAAAAAAAATGTGAAAAGAAATCCGAGAGGTTTTATAACTTTTTAAAGCTTATTTAAGTTAAATCCAACTGCTTATTCGGCCGAAGTGCTTATTTTTTGATTAATGGGCTTTAACGAGCCAAACATAAAGCCCATTAAAGTTTTACGATCCAAAGGGTTTTAAGGGAAGTTGGACCTGGTCTTGGGCTGATTTTAAGGTTATAAAAACATATTCAAAAGGCTTATATAACCAGCTTATCAAATAATCTCATAAACTGCTTATTGGGCTACAAAGCCCAACCGAATAATTTTAAAGGTTTTTAACCCAGTTCGAGTAACATAAGCTTTAGGGTTTAAAAAGGGTCTATGTGAGCTTATCAAGGAAAACTTATAACATCAACTTATTAGGTGGGCTTATATAGAGTCATGTCGAGTAATAAAAATTATATGTTATGTTTATGTTTCTGATTTTAAATGGTCACTTCTTAGTCGATACAATCAAGGTGTTCAAATAAATAAATATGACTTGTATATTAGTTATATTTTATACGATGTAACATAAATTGTAAATGGTGTTTAATATGCAAATAAATGAACATGTGAGTGTCGTGTGATGGTGTAACCATGATTTCTAGCCTTCCATCAATAGGAGGCAAATCATGTTTTACATAAAATGAATATTAGAAGCGTAAAATGCATAGAAAAAATATATATATACATTCGAATGACATATGAACAATGCATGGAATGATTTAAACCTTAAAAATGAATATGAGATGAGTTTGTAGGACTTACAACACCAAGATGGTGGAGAGTTAAACGTGAAAAGGATTAGAAATCGGATAGAATTCAAATAACCCGCTAGAACTATAAACAAATGCTTCGAATGGAACTTTCGACTTGGAAATGGTGCTCGAATGATTTATGGAAATCCTCCTGGCTCTTCTTGAGGTCGAATATGATGTGAAATATTTAGAAAAATATGGTGAATAACTTCAAGTGTGAAAGGGAGTTATGGCAAGTGAAATATATGTATGTCTTCGACATACATATACACGTACATGACTTTTATAATGTATCTTATGAACTCAACTTGCTCGTACAGTAACATGGCAGGGAATATAGGACTTTTTAGAAGATTTGCAAAATATTTGTAGGACTTTAGAAGGGCTTGTGAGTGTAGGATTTGGTTGTGAGTCGGTTTGCATATATATATACACATATGTCGACATCTTCAAGTGTCCAAAATATATATGTAACGTGTGATATTTGTGTGAGAGGGTGAGAAATAAACTTCTAAACTCAAAATGAATCATAAAACATCAAATGTGCTAGGTAAAATAAGTTCGGATCGATTTGGTTAAAATGTATATATTTCGAGTGAACTAGCACATGTGCCAAAGGTGATAAGCTTTGGACCTTGTTAGGTGATCAAACATTCGAATTAGTGAGTGAGAGTTGACATACTGTTTCTTTGGTGGGTGAGGAGTCGAATGGTGTAAAAAGTATCATATTCTGTGTGTCGAATTTCGAGAGAAATCAAGGCCAAGTGAGGATGAGTTGAACGAGTGAAATAAATGAAATATTAAAACTCAAAAGGATTGGGATGGGTTGGTGAATAGTACCAGGCCATGAAAAGTTGGGCCATGTATAGTGTGATCCGTTTGGTGTATATTGAGTATATTTGATTTGTCGTGGTCCGTGTGTGAGCTCATTCTAATATTTGGTGAATCACGTATCAATGTGTTTGTGTTATTATAATGTAATAAACAAAACTTCAAAATTTTCCCATAAAAATGGTTAACTGAACAGTAATGGTGATTAATATTTGATTAACGTTTACAAATTACTGGGGAATTTTACAGGTTGCTACACGCGCACATTTAGGAAGGACAATACGAATTGAGTTGTAGTGGATCGTTTGACTAGGTTGGCTCACTTTAGAAGATTGGAAGAGATTTCAGTCGGCAAAAGATTATCCAGCTATATGGCGCACCTGAAGTGATCGTGTCAGAGAATCTCATTTTGCTTCACACTTCCAAAAATAGATACAGAAGACTATGGGAATTGGACTCAGGTTTTAGTATTAGTTATCACCTTTAGACGGATGGACAAACTTGGAAGATGTATTGAGCGGGAAATTTAACAAGTGCTGGGTCTGGTTGTATTTGCTCACTAAGATAGATGGCATGCAAGTGACAAGGGTTTTCTTTCAGAGTTTTGTATGAACGGAGATGTAGAACACCTTTTTGTTAAATTAAGTCGGGGAGCTGCGTACTGAAAGTCTGGAGTTGATTACAGTGACTAATGGATTAGTTATCATTGTAGAAGAGGAACTTTGAAATTTTAGACCGAGAATTTATGTGTTCCGTATGGTATCCCCGTACAGAAGCATTAGACATTTTGGCATATAAGGAAGATTTAGTTCGCGATACGTTAGTCCTTAGATTCATTTTTATCCGTACGATTATCTTAACCATCTCATTATGCATTTTGATACGATTTGATATTTCGATATATGCTTCGTTGATCGTTAGTACGTTCTCTCAGTTCGTTCAGAATTTTAGACAGAATTGATGAAGTCTTCCAATCGTTTAGCACTATCTCCGTATTTGCCTCGTGTATAGATGTGTTTCATGTATCTCTTTGTGAGATTACAACTGTCATCTATTACGTATTTGTTTCGTATCCGTTGGATCATATTTTTTATGAATTGTGTTTTGTTGGAGAGCCTAGGGCTATCCTCGTCTGTTCGGATCGAGTCATGAGAAACAAACAGTTGTTGGGAATTAAATTTGAGTTGATAATGGACAAAAACTGAAAGATGAAGGAGACTTATGAAGACAAAGATGAAGGACCTAAAATGTATTATGTTAAAGTCTTTGTAACCCTAAATCTCTATTATATAAAGAGATGGGGCATTAGGTTTAATATACAGATATTAAAGATGTAACATCAGGAAAAGGTGTGTATGTGTAACCAGGCGTGAGTCTTGTTTAGACGCCTAGGTTAGGTTGTGTTAAAGCCTTAAGGATCTTTGATCCCTGTTAGAGTAGGTAACCGTACTACACTTGATCACGTAGTATTGGGGCTTTGTGTTTTGTTAGTAGTTGTTAGAGATGATGACGAAGAAACCTTGTATCAATAATAATGATGTTTTTGTTTTTTCCATTGCGTACCATGTTTTCATTCATTATTATTGTTTAATCCCTAAAGCTCAAACGATCCACGAAGCTGTTTAATCATAACTTCACAACAGTTCCGTTCGTTAAGATTCTTTGGAAGAATCATCCCGAGAACGAGGCTACTTGGGAGACCGAAGAATCAATGCGAGCTAGTTATCCGCATTTCTTTTCGTGATTCGGTACGTATTCGATTTGACTTTCCTATTTCAATTTCATGGATAAAATTTTATTTTTAGAGGGGAAGAATTATAATAACCTGAACATACGAGACGAATTTCGAATATATATTATACGAGATACCACTTGAACAATAATGTTATGAATACAAATCATGAAATATGAATCTATAACTTAAGTATATATATAAATTTTGACTCATACCTTTCATTCACTTGGAGTATAACATGTTATACTATTCTTATAAGGGGACGAACATAATTGTTATTGGGTGCACATCATCACACATTTAAAGTGTAAATATGGGCTGAATTTCTTAAGTAATGTACACAAATTATTACCTAAACTAAGGTCACACGTATACTAGTCTACTTATGGTCCAATTCCAATAAAATTTGTACATAACATGATGGGGCCGAAATATTTAGAATCTTGTACACTTTTCACATTTGAAATTATTGATAAAAAGATATGAGAAGAATTAGTCATCCAAGCCTCCCCATGACTCGGCAGTATTCAAGTGCATTCTCCCCTATATCCACCCCATTTTCTTCAACCGATTACACACTTCCATCTCTCACAGAAACCCAAAAATATTTTCATAAAAAAAGGCAGTTTCACGTTGGTTCTCTCAAAGAAATACGAAGCAATAAGAAGGTACAAAGGTGACGTTTTGTTGGTGATTAGTTGTGGCAATCAAACTATCGTAGTGGTGATCGTTGGTGATTCTTTTGGCTTGATCGTGGAAATTGGTTGGTTCGAATAGGTTGTAGGTTCTGGTTCTCGGTCCCTTGTTTCATCAGTTCTATTTCGTCCTAGAGGTATCACCTATATCGTCCTTGTGTTTTCCTTTCGATATATGAAACTTATAAACATGTAGAACATAAGAAACTAATCTTGTTTCGTTAATCACAAATAAACGAATAACATATATTAAAGGTCACATAAATAATGAAACTGTATAATCATGTATCGATCTCTATTCTATTTTTTTTTCGAATATGTTTGATATACGTATTGTTGTGGTCTTTAGAACGTGACAACGTGTAATGGTGACAAAGAAAACGAGCTATAAATCTGATTATAAACGTAAAGAATTAACGTGGGGCGTGTGTGTTTGTTCATGTGATAATAAGGGTGTGGTTACATATTTTAAACCATTGGAGAGTGTTCGAATATGTGTATGCATGGGATCACGTAGGGAGGTTAGTCGTGTGTGATATCGTGTAATGTTAGTACTCATTAAGTGGTGTGTGTGGCTGTTGTATATGCGTGGTAGAGGGATGTGTTTCATGGGGTGATAATAAACAAAAGTAAACACACACACACACACACACACACACACACATATATATACACACACACATATATATATATATATATATATATATATATATATATATATATATATATATATATATATATATATATATACACACACACACATATATGTGTGATCAAACCTGGAAAAGGGTAGAATGAAAAGATCTGTGTGGTCTCGATAATTAGTATGTTCTTGTGTCGTTGGTGTGTATGTATAAAATGGTAAATTGCATGCATGATAGCGTGCGTGTGTGTGTGTGTATATATCGGGGCTAAAAAGAGTCTGTTGAGTTTGTTATTTCGTATTGATGTTCAGTAGTTGGGGTCGAAATGATGTGCTTGCATGTAAGTTTTGTGAGTCACGTGAGGATGAGTTTGCAGGTGTGTATTCGAGAGAGTGTGCATGGGATTAACAAAGGTGTGAATTTGTATGTGTGTGAACGAGAATGTGCATGAGTTGGGTGAAGTAAACAAAGATTAAAACGTGTGATTGTATGTCAAACATAAAGACTAAAAAACCTGTATTATATTTGTGAACTAAACTTATAAAAGGATGTGGCTCACTAATATTGTTTTGACCATAACTTGTTTCGTCTATTTTGGTGGCTCGCGGGATCAGTTGTAGCCGAGAGGGGTATGGGTTTTGCTTTAGTTTTGGATCGCGGGATTGATGCTACGAGGGTGTTTGTTGAATTGTGGTGTCTCAGCATAGTCCTTATCAAAAGTATTATTGGTCTTGCTCTTCGAATACATTACGTATACTTCATTCGTACAAGGTTTTGAAAACCAATTCGAATTCATTTTCTATTTCAGTAATAAGAGTCTTAAAACTATAATTTACACATTAAACCCTAAACTATTATTTTGGTCATTATTAACCTTTAACTTTACTTAATTATAAATAGTAACCCTAATTTATCAAAGTTACTAAATATGGAAGGTTACTAATTATGGAAAGTTGCTATAAATAGTAGGAAGCCTAATATGTCAATTTGAAAAATAATAAAAACTGAAACAATAATAACTTATGAAATGGTTCTTAAATAATAAGACGATCATTAATTCGTGTAGATTCGCTGAAGGAGTAACTTTTGATCCTTATGTTTCTGGTGTGTTTTGCATCTGCTATTTGAGGTACAAATATTCTACCCTTTCTCAGTATGGGTGTTTTCTCTCATGACTTCTCGATCCTTGACTTTGATTCATTTACTTTGATATGATTCCGTTTGATATGATCTTT
Source organism: Artemisia tridentata subsp. tridentata (assembly GCA_021014915.2). Lineage (NCBI taxonomy): Eukaryota > Viridiplantae > Streptophyta > Magnoliopsida > Asterales > Asteraceae > Artemisia > Artemisia tridentata. The sequence continues at coordinate 220,868,098 of CP139505.1, read as the reverse complement.
TGATATTACTTTCTATTGATATGATTGAGTTGCTATTCCTTTTGTTCTGATATTCTGTATGCTATTCCATTTGATATGAGATTTTGTTCAGTTTGATAGGCTTTGTTGATATGCTACGACTGCTTGCTATGATTATGGATAGCTTTGTTCTGCTTTGTTCTGTTCTGTTTCCCGAGCTATTTGGTTACTAGTCATGAAGGTACCATGACCATGTCATTGAGGCACCAATGGCATGACACTTTCTGTGGAGGTGTGATGGATCCACGACTTTCCCTTTCTGTTCTGTTCTGATATGATATATGATGATTTGTGCACATGGCCATTATGTATATGTATGTACAATCTCGTAATGGCATATTTATTTTATTTTGCAGGGAGCGTATGGATGCATCCTAGATTCTGTTATGTTCTGTTCTAGATATGATTAGTGATTGGTTTGTACGTGCCATGCACCTCATTTCACTTCTTGTACATTGGAGCTAGCTACTCCTTGTACAACTTATGATTTGATGGATATATGGATATGATATGATATGATTATGTGACTAAGCATGTGGCATGCTTTCTGAGCTCGATGGGCATTTCTGTTCTGTTATATGATTATTATTCTCTGTTTGATTCCTTTGACTTTATTATGATCTCCTTATGTTTCGCTACGATTTGCTTCTTATGGTATATGACATTTTGTTCAGTTGATCCTTGATCTCTTATTTGTTTGGCATATGATATTCATTCAGTAGGAGCTTATGTTCCTCTTCCCTATACTTATATATGTTCGATCATTCATTTTGTTTATATCTGTTCACTAGGCTTTTTAAGCTCAGCCGCATTTCTTTTCCTGCGGCAGGTTTTAGGTTGGAAGCTGGGATTTGAGGGAAGAGTGCATAAGAGCTCTTAGTGGACCACCCTGACGATAGATACCCATTTGCTTATGGATTAGACTTGGATATAACTTCAGTTAAATTTAGTTTGGTTTTGTACTTCAGTTTTGGAACTCATCATGTTTAGAGTTAGTATTTTATTATCATCTTATAATAGCTTTGTAATTATTATGTTTATAAGTCTTCCGCTTGCGTTCGTATATTCTGATTGACACCATAACTCATCATGTTTAGATTTAGTATTTTATTATCATCTTAGAATACCTTTGTAATTATTATATTTATAAGTCTTCTGCTTGCGTTCGTATGTTCTGATTGACACCATAATGTGACATTTTGATCCTTGTCGGGTTGGGGTTTTACAATTATGGTATCAGAGCTCAGGTTTTGACTTGTAGTACATAAGTTATGGCCTATGAAGATTTGGACCCTTAGGTTTGCACTATAGGAGCTTATGTACCTTTTCCCTATACTTATATATGTTCGATCATTCGTTTTGTTTATATCTGTTCACTGGGCTTTTTAAGCTCAGCAGCATTTCTTTTCCTGCGGCAGGTTTTAGGTTGGAAGCTGGGATTTGAGGGAAGAGTGCATATGAGCTCTTAGTGGACCACCCTGACGATAGATACCCATTTGCTTTCGGATTATACTTGGATATAGCTTCAATTAAATTTAGTTTGGTTTTGTACTTCAGTTTTGGAAGTCATCATGTTTAGAGTTAGTATTTTATTATCATCTTAGAATACCTTTATAATTATTATGTTTATAAGTCTTCCGCTTGCGTTCGTATGTTCTGATTGACACCATAATGTGGCATTTCAACCCTTGTCGGGTTGGGATGTTACAAGTTCGATCATAACACACAACTATTATTTTATGTCTATAAAACTAACACTATTTACTTCTAAGATTTTAAAGTATTTTCAAGGGTAAATCAAGGTGAAAAAGGGTTAAAAGATTTGGGTTAAAAGTTGGAAGCTTGGGTGTTGATTGGTGGTTGTTAGGACTAGTGTTCTTGTTCTTGATTCCTTGTTTTCATTCGTCAATCCTTGTAAGGAAACAATCACTCACACTTTTATTTTCACTACTGAGATTGCATATTTTCTTTATGTATTTTATATGTTTCATAAGTTTATTATGCTTAGTTATACTTGGTACATATGCTAAATATCTAGAAAACCTAAGAAGGACTAGACATGCAAAACTACTTTCTGACCAGGGGTAAAAATGAAATAAACTAATTTTATCAGTGGACTTTGGACCTTAATTAAAAATATTTAGTTATAGATCAATGTATTACGGTCGTTTTTCCAAGTATTTCATTGAATAACTCATTACGATGATTAAACTAAAAATGTTTTCGTGAAACATGTAAAATTTTGAGTAACAGATTCTAAACGTAAAAAGCTCATTGATATAATCATTTTCATTACTTAGCCCAGTTTTATGAATTGTTTCTAACATCTAAACTTAAACGTGGCCGCAAAAATGGGGTTAAATGGGCTTGTGGAACTCTAGATATCGCATTTTTCCCGGGACTGTTGTGATGTTGATAAAATCAGAACTGGTTAGTCATGGGTAAACTGGTGATTTCACTATTGTTAGGTAAATTTTGACTCAGTGGGACTTACAAATCTAGTTAGGACATTCAAATACCTTTCCGGGGATATAAAGAACATAATTTTTTGACTTACAGTTTGCGAGTAATAAAAATTTGAAGATAGGCATGTTTATAAAATTTTTAACAGCTTTGGACTTAAAATGTGTAAAAAGTTATTAACTTATAAAAATGGATCCTTGGACTATTAGAAACTTGTCAAATAACACTACTTTTGAATATTTTTCATAAAAACCAAAGTGGTAGGTCCCACTATCGGAAATAGACCCGCAAATCCTTTCATAGACTAAAGAAACTTAAAAACGATTAATTTGAATTCATGACACATATTTGGAACCCTTAAATTTAATTTTGAACCATTTAATATATTTTGAACTCTTTGACTTAATTTGAACTTTTGAAGTAATTTGAACCCTTTGGACTTAATCGAACCCTTATGACTTGTCTTGACACTTATTTATATATATTATGTATCAAGCATAATTGAAATAATAATCTATATGGCATATAGACATACTTACCTTATTATTTTAGAATCTGAGACACGCGTATATGTCTAGGTTGCTCGTAGAACACTTGCGGTTTATTCACCACTATATTCACTTTGATTGTTCACTTGGCTTTTGGTGAGTTCGTAGCCCCACTTAAACTCTTTAAACTGTTTATAAACCCATTGGGGGAGATACATGCTATTTTAAAATTTGAAAACAAGTGCTTTAAACTGTATGCTTACCAGAAAGTATTATTGCCTAGGTACCTTTGTTGCCAGAAATAAGTCCCTAACATCATGAACCATTAATTACAAACTGAGTAAACGTTAATATTATGAATATGCATATTGGGCATGACAAGCCTGTCCGAGTGAGTAGTGCTCACTTGATAACTGTAGGTCAAACGGACACATAATATTGAGAAATTAGGTAATATGGCAAATTACCTTTTAGGACATTATTAATATCATTCTATGATATTAGTTAACTGTGAAAAACTAGAAGGGGGGTTGAATAGTTTTTACCGTTTTAAACTTTTCTTCGCTTTGCATACTTAACGTGATTTCAAAGTAAAGCAAACAATCAAGCAATATATATATAAAGCAAGTAAGGAACGAAATGATCAAACCACACAACACAGATGTTTATAGTGGTTCGGCTACAAGGACTCTCTTCCTTGCCCTACTCCACTCTTCGAGCCTCTAACTCGAGAGTTTTTCTTCACTAAGAAACAAGCTCCCTTCTAGGCGGAGAAAACCTTTACACGTCGCTTACTCTTTATCCGGTACTAAGCTAAACACCGGGTTCTTTACAAGGGTACAACCACTCCCGATGGTTCTTTAACAAGGGTACAACCACTCCCGTTGGTTCTTTAACAAGGGTACAACCACTCCCGACTCTCTATGTGTTTTGAGGACTAAAACACTAACCGATCACTACTGAATGAATGGTATAAACAATGATGTGTGAACACTAACAAATCACACAGTATCTAACTATCAAGACTTGCAACAGTGTTGAAGCTTGTATGCTTGATCTTCTTTGCTACAAAAGAGAGATCACTAAGAATGAAATGAATGAATAAAATGGGTTAGTAATGTACAAATGAATGAGTGTATAATTTAAGCTATATGAGTGATGATTGTGCCTGAATGATCAGCTTGCTATTTATAGGCAAAGCTGATCAACAGGTGGCGGATCCGGCGGATCCAAAATATGGGATCCGCCCATATACTGGTTTGGTTCCGCCGGGACATGCCAGCTAAGGATTTCCCATATCTTTCCATATCTTGTGAGGTCTTGTCAAGATCTTGCAAAGTCAACTTAGTTACTTAAAGATCTTTCCAAAATATTTCCCAAATCCTCAAGATATCAAAATGAGGTATGCCATGATGTCATGTTAATATTTCTAATTTAAGAAATAAAAGTAAAACATGTAAATGTAAAATGTATGTAATATTATTCCTAGTGATTATGTAATATGTGTTTTTAAAAGACTTGTTACTATAAATGTAAAAGACTTTAACTTATATTTATGCTTTGCTAAAGATAAACCTTATAATTGTCATTAACAAAATAAAGCAAAGATCGTAAAATATAAATAACGTTTTTAGGACGATATTTGTATTAACAATCTCCCCCTTTTTGTTGATGACAAAACATAAAGGTTATTTTTAAGCAATGAAATAAGTAAAGTGAAAGTCTTTTAAAAATATAGATTAAGTTAGTTTTATGCAAGTTTAAAAACTATTTTAAGCATGAAAACATGTACTGTGATGTAAAAAATATGTATTGTGATGATCACAGTGATGTATAAACTTAATCCTATCTCCCCCTTTTTGTCAAAACAAAAAGAAGATATGCGTAGCGGAATGTGGTGAACATTTCTTGGTTATTACTCCCCCTAAATTGGAGTACCAAAATTGTTTCAATGATTTTGAGAACTTTAAAGCTCCCCCTTGGATAATACTCCCCTGTAGGAAATACCCATCATGATTGTGTGGATCTATTCGGGTGGTCTTGGATCTTGAAAGATCAAGAAACCCATTTGAGTTAGTTTGTAGAGAGAAGTTTAGAGAGAGAGGGAACTATGTGAAAATCTGGAAATTAGATTAAAGTGTGACAAGAGTTCCAACCCTTCCCAAGTGTGGGAAGGGGTATTTATACTTCCTAATAATAGTGCCCCTAGTGGGCTGTGAAGTGAGCTGACAGAGGGGAAAGCCCCGACCCACTCCACAAATATAGATACGACTAATCTAATAAAACTAATAATACTAATAATACTATGCTTATATAAATAAGCCTACGAGCTATATAAATGCTAATTAGATGCTCGGGGTGACCGAGCCTTCATCTGAATATTTATATTCCTAACAATCTCCCCCTAAGGGAGGTCACCCCGGAAATAATAATTTGAATTCTAGCATTCTTTCTTCTGAACTTGTCTTTATAGCTCGTAGTCTTTGATTCTTCAAAGTCTTGTATCTTTGTGCTTTCAGCAGTGATCTTGTGATGACCTTTCTTTGTCTTGGATGATCTTTGAGTATTCTTCGACTTCATCATCCAACATTTGTTTCCAAGTCATCTTTCAGGAGTATGTTTCCATGTGATGTATAAATCTTTGAGCCGACATGCTCACACTATTTGGTGTCATGATCTTTAGCATCAGAGTTTGCAGAAGCCGTGTTAAAGGTCTTTTAGGTTGATCATGACTTTGTTGAGTTACAATGATGATGTAGTGTAAGCATGTGGTAGAGGATTGGCATCTTTTCTGCAACCAGCTACAACCGCATTCAGCTGCAACCTCAATCAGCTACAACCGCAAACAGCTGCAACAGCAATCAGCATCAACCGCCAGATGTTCCTGCATACGACAGTTAGCAATAAAACGTCCGGTACTTACAAGTTCGGACTTCGAGATTGTTAACAGCATAGTGTGAAAACTCTCTCTAATCCTTACCAAGACCGTTCCTAATTGAAAACCCACAGAGGGCTTTTTAAGATCGAACCGTAGCACATCAACGATTAGGTGAGTCGCTGGAGATCACTCCACGACTGTAGACCGTTAGAAACTGCCGTGACCACTAAGCGTAATCCATAAAGAATTACCGAAGTGACCTGCTTTCAGGGCTGCTTGATGTTGACCCTGGCAGGAATTTCCATTCAATCATTGAGAATTACATTTGTAAATTCCCTCATGAATGTTCTGGCAGATTGCTAAGATCTGCGTAGGACTCATAAGTTTACAACTGGTGTCCTTAATGTTGAACAACCAGTGTAGAAATAATTCGTGTCCCTATGAGATCTTATTATGCATCTCGTGGCTCTAGACTCTATAGTGCATTTTGATTTAGTGAGCGGAGGCTGGAGAGGACTGCCACCTTTTCAATATCATCTAACTCGGAGTGAGAGAGACGATAGGAATGTATTGAAATCCATGACAATTGAAACAAGAGTCCTTTGAGGGACTTTGAGTGGCTAAGGAGGGTTGTGCAGCGTATCACTGGGTCCATGATACTTTGTCTTCAATGCCAGCAATCAACTAAGTGATTCTGACAGCATATGTATTGACCCGGTTTCTGCCTAAGTTGTAAGGAGGGCTTCTTTCTTTTCACCCTTTATCTTTACAATTCTTTTTCATTCTTCAACCCCTTCAGTGCTTACCGAGACTTCCTTACTAGTACCTTGTTGGGTTTGTTCCAGTACTAGCTCCATCTCAGTCGGCACTTTTCCCTTATCCACTTTTTCTCCTTTTTAATCATACCTAAGGACTTCTACACTAACTAGTGGATTGTCCCTGGGTAGATCCCTCCGGCTCTGGCGGGATCGTGGGAACTTGAGCCTAACCTAACCATCCTTATAACTCCATACATTAATTAAAATGGTCGGTCTTTGGTATTCATCCACGATTGCCAAACCAAATCCTTGAAAAATCTCTCAAAGTGTTCATGATTCTGAAACACAATTTTGCAAACACTTGAGAGTTTTATATTTTTCAAATGCTCCCCCTCAACATGTGCTCGGTTGATTGTTTTATAAATTTGCACATGTTAGGTAGAGCTCGCACTTTTTGAATTGATCCACTTTCAGTGAACATGACCGATTCGAGACACGCTTACATCACTGGTTAGACCAGCTTGAAATTATTACCCGTCCTGGTCAAGTCCATAGAAAGTTTCTCGAAACGGTACACTCTACTCAGACACATCCTTTTCGAGACACGCTTACATCACTAGTTAGACTAGCTTGAAATTATTACCCGTCCAGGATATGTCCTTTCGATTCATGACAGTATATGTTTCGTCAATTCATTTGTTAAGTCTGAGTCACGATCTCATGTTATGCCAAATCCTTTATGTTTCCACAAAACATTTGCTCCCCCTCAAGGTGTGCATCGATATATAAAGTAGTTTAGCACACATGGGAGAGCTTACTTTTATGTCCAAAACATTTTGCTCCCCCTCAATATGTGCCTTGGTATACAAAAGAGTTTAGCACATATGGGAGAGCTTACACTTAAATCCAAACATCACATTTTCATCAGGTTTCATATTTAAATCACATTCTCTCCCCCGATCAAAAATTTCAAACCTTTTGAGATTTGTGATCCCAATTGATTTAAATAATTTAGAAAAACATGGGAGAAAATGTGGTCAGGTTTAACATGTTCTGATGATGAAACATACTTTGCTCCCCCTTAATCTAAGAGGGAGATTCACTGCTCATTTAGCACAAGTTAACTATTATGACACAAATGATATTGACCTTTTTGCGCAGACGATGTAATCACCCGCTTTTCTGAGTGAGTCAGTGGTCAACATCAATCATCCATCCACCAACAAATCTTCTCAAGTATTGTCGATCCCCTCTTGGCGAGATCCGAGTAAGTACTTCTTTGTTGAAATGATGGTGGTGGAGGTGAAGGTGTTGTTGTTGTTGTTGTTACCAATGTTGTTGTCGTGGTGAATTCCGAGCCAATCAATAGAATTTGAACGTCTGATTAAATGGTTAGAATGGGAACTGGTACATTCATTTTGGCTATGGAATCTGCATAAGAATCTCAACACAGATATACATGCATACAGATACACTATTCCTTAATAGCTACCCTTCAGCAGCTTGCCACATTATAATACCAAGTTCATCTTATAATCAAACCCCAATCAGGAACTACGTCAAACCACTATCTAGCATGAAGAGCAAATAGCAATCATGAACATGGCAATTCACACGGATTTCAATATTCAATTCAGGATCTTAGGAACATGATTCTAACATAATAGCAATCTACCTAAGCGAATCCTGAGAACATATGCACAATATCAACAACCATTAAGCAGCAGAGACAAACAACATTTGAAACTCATTCATTTAGATCATACAAATGCCAGTAGAGTATTCAAAAACATCAAACACAACTGGTTTTCTAACTTCTTTTAGGTTTTGAGTCTTAAAGCATTTTGGGGATTATACGAGGATTCCAAAGTAACACAAATGAACCTTCTAGATACATAAAGCTAGGAAACTATAAGCAAATTGCACATAATGTCCTAACCTTTCTAGCAACTAACACACTTGGTCATTTGATATATTTAAGCAAGATCCTCTTCAACTAATTCCCCATTAACTACAAAACCATTTCTAACAAGTATGATTTAACCAATAAATCCGTTTGATGATATAAAATTTGAATTCACTCTCCCCCTCAATCAATGACCCGTATTCTAGTTGAACCTCAACTAAAATCACCCTTAACCCCACAACTCATCAAACAAGAACTGTCGTGAGGTTTTGTAGTCGTTGATTGAGTGACAAATTTTATGCATAATCCAAGTATAAACAAATTTCATACAACACATATTCACCAAGTGTCTCACAAATAATTTTCAGAAGAATCATAGAATGAAAACTATTTGTTATACTAAGAAGATTTCTCTTCTTTTACAAGAAATGATGCACTGAAACGTACATCAAATCAGGAAACATGGATATGAAGTAATCCATGCCCAGGTGAACATCACCCAGTTGGAGGAACAACCGTCTTTTTGGCGACGTGCTTTCCCCAATATGAAGCGCGGGTTGCTATCTAAAGTAATAGCAAGCCATTTAGACATGTTTTAACAATCCATTTTAACTTCTGCTCGAGCTTCATTTAAAGACCCGTGCCATTATTGAATGACATTTCTAAGTCCGTAAATGTTATCGATAAACAGAAGACATGCCTAGGTGAAACTATTTTTGGTCTTTTCTAATTTTTCAATTTTTATGGTTTTTTCTGGTTTTACGTTTCTCTATTTACAATTAGCATGATTTCTATTTATCTATTTACAAGATGGTATAATGTATGAATAAGTATATATGTACAAGGATACGAACCAGAAACCATTACTCCTCAGCATTCTGAATCTTCACCGCATTCATCACTTGACTTGCTGAAGAGCAATGTGAGCACTTTCAATCAGGGAATGATTCTGGCTTGTCACTCTCCCCTAATTAGTGCACTCCCCCAATCTGACAACCTCTGACGATCACCCATAATAGGAAGAAGACTTTGGATGAACGCCCGAAATATGAAGAAGTCTTTTGATAACCAAATGCATGCCGTCTTTAATCTTCTAACACTCCCGTCCTAGAGTGACTCCGTCAAAAACCTTAGGCAACTTTTCGGTAGTTTAAGTTGAGCCTCAACTGAAATCTAGCTTAACCTCACAACTCATCAAACAAGAACTGTCATGAGATTAGGTTAACATCAAGTTGGACTTAACCTTAAACTACGGAACAACTTGAACCTAACTTAACTCCACAACTCATCAAACAAGAACTGTCATGGGATTAAGTTAAATATCAAGTTGTAAGAAAAGAGCTCAACATTCTTGAATGTAGAGAAGACTGAAGACTCGACCTTCTTCAAGATTGCCCAATGTGGAGGAACAGAATACCAATCATCTTTATCTCACCAAGTGCCTTCCAGTAACCTTACATGTAACCCATCAGCCCGCAGCATACACATGAGAAGATAACTCCCAACAGAGAATGTAGCGTAGACTGACGACTCGACCTTCTTCAGTCTTTAGTATAACACCAAAGTAACAAGTTGAACCACTGATCATCTATAGTATGTATCCATCCTTGGATATTAAGCCCTGATCACGTGAACCTGTTGTGCGTCCTTGATGTACACATTCTCTCTCCCCTGATGGTTACGATTAATCAGCCCATGACGTAACAGTGAAACGTAAATACCAAGGTAACAAGTTGAACCACTGATCATCTCTGCGGTTCTCAACACCGGAATATATGATTAAGCCCGATCACGTGAACCTGTTGTGCGTCCTTGGTATACACATTTCTCTCCCCCTTGATGGTTACGATTAATCGGAATCATCATCATGATGTGTACATGTAGCCTAATGACGTATACATGAAGCATTGACTAGAAACCCTTTGTTACTGAATGAACAAGCCCGTGAGAATATGTAGATTAGCATTCCATGACCATGTTCTTCAACACCTTGATAGACGGAGGAAGAAGTGTTGGGGGAACATGGTTTGCACGACTCCTGAACTGACGTATTCAGGAGTCGTATGACCAATTCTCAATCATCAATCAACATGTAGAATCATATTCACCCTTTCCCCCCCTCAAAAATTGCGTATGCCTGCCAACTGTAATTTTTGATGATTGAACTAGTGAATATGAATACCATCAACGGTAAGTAGCTCCACTTGACGGTTCTTGACGACTGACATGTTGTTTATTCACCCTTTCCCCCCCCTCAAAAATTGCATATGCCTGTCAACTGCAATTTTTGGTTGAATACGTGAATAACAATATACTCCAATATGCGCCGATCCACTTGAAGATTGAATAAGCACGGAAAGAGCATAAATCTTGTTGATGAGAATGGCCATAAATAAGAAGATTCCTCTTCTTTTGAAGATAAAGTGCACTCAAGCGTACACTTTTCTTTTCTTTGAAGAACGAGGCCTGCACTGACTTGTACAGACGTCATCTGATGAAGAACGAGGCCTGCACTGATGTGTACAGACGTCATCTGATGAAGAACGAGGCCTGCACTGAAGTGTACAGACGTCATATGATGAAGAACGAGGCCTGCACTGACTTGTACAGACGTCATATGATGAAGAACGAGGCCTGCACTGACTTGTACAGACGTCATTATCTCTCTCTTTACAACTTCTCTCATCTAACTCGTTACCAACCCCATTATCATTTTGTCGGCTTGAAATCGTGACCACTGATGGAGAAAAACCCAATATGATGAACTTGAGCCTGAAGTAACATAACCCGAACTTGTGACTTAAACTTGTGCTAATGCGAGACAAAGAGCGGTGCAGAGACTTCGTGTAACATCGAATCCCTAAGTACTCTATACTCTTCAACCAACCAACCATCAAGTATAAGACATACATCACCTCTTGGATATCCACAACTTCGTGTGACACTGAGCACTACAACGTGACCCCTTAAAGTGATAGTTATTTTGTAATAGGGAGAAAGAAAAAATAACTAGATATCCAAGTCCTTGTCATTATATTGAAAGCTCGAACAAGGATCTCGAAGAATCTTCATCCAACCTCCCCGATATCTTCAGATGCTAAGTACACGCACCCATGAAATTTCACTTCAGCCTCAAGTAAATAGTACTGAACTAACCCCGTAGTCACATCTTGTCAATTAAAAGCCTCGATCCAGCCATTTGTGATGTTATAACTGAACTTCGATAATGGTTTTAACCCGATCCTGGTCAAGAGTGCATAGCCCATCATCACGGAATTTTACAAATCTATGGTTTAAACCAAGAAATAAGTTCTTTCGCGGGATTTTACAAAACCAAGAAGAAACCGTGAGACAGTAACCGATTGAATGTGGCGTGACTGATTTGGTTTTGGTGAACATCAGTTTGGGTTAAGAATATTTCGTGAGAAATACAGATCACATCACAACTTTTAAAACCTTTGGCCAACTAACCAACCTTGTACATAGATTAGTGACCACTCGATGAAGAAAACCCGATATACCAATACTGAGAACTGAAGTAGGAGTCCCCAAATTTGTTACTTAAGCTTGCACTAATGTAGGAAGAACGGTGTAGAGAATTAATGCTCCAAGCAAATCTCTAAGTGCTCAATACCCAACCAAAGTATGAGACATTAACACCTCTTGCGATTATCGACATCGTCATTGACGTGTGACACTGAGTACTCCAATAACTCTTAAGTGATAGTTACCCCGACTGCTGGTAACTAGATAACCCAAGTCTTCAACTTAAATTTTACGCACGAGCAAGTTATCATTGAAGGTCATGCATCCAACCAACCCCGACTTCAAGATAAAATAAGTAGACGCCTTCGTGAAATTCAACTTCAATCACAAATAAAGAATACCAGATTAACTTCGTGATCATCTTGTGCTGTTGACTAGCCAAAAAGAGAAGAAACATAATTCTTAGAGGTGCCCATGACTCATAGTCAGTCCTATCATAGTTGTCGTACTGTGTACAGGATTTTACAGTTCTTGAGATTTATCTGAGAAATAAATTCAAGAACTAACTGCACAACAGTAAGCTTCAAACTGCTGTAGACTGAACCACTGAATCCTGAATCGCTACGATCTGACCCGCTGTAACCGACACTGCTAAGATTCAAACCGCTGGAGACTGAACCGATACGATCTGACCCGCTGTAACCGGAACCGCTAAAATTCACATCGCTGGAGACAGAACCTCTAGGAAACTTGCGATAATTCTCCCCCTCAAAAAGGACATGAAATGACCTTTTTGCCAAAGCTGAGTCCGTGATGTTTGTGAATTTGACAGGCACAAAACATGGAAAGAGACAAATGAAACTACTGCAACGAAGATGGTGATTAAGACTCTCTTGTAGTAACCCCTTGCTTTCCTCATCATCAATGGTTTAGTAGATTAACAATTCATTGAAGCTCGTAATATGCCAAAACCGCTTGATGAAATGCATATGACTTTAAAGTGAGTAAAAGGTTAAAACATGTCTCCAAACAAATCACCTCTTGTCTTTAAGCCTGACTACCTCTTGAGAAGATCTTGAACAACAATCCCATTAGAAGCTTGAGAAACAACAATCACTTGATGAAGCTTGATAAAGAACAAGTCCGCGACTTAAACTTGCACTAAATTATGATTTAGAACCTATATTGAGCACAACAACGTAACTCCTTTAAATATAGGTAGTGATATATACCCAACCTTCCATCCTTAATTGTATATATCCACTTCATGAACATCCAAGTCTAATCACCTTAAGTTGCAAATTGTGATTTAGAACCTATATTGAGCACAACAACGTAACTCCTTTAAATATAGGTAGTGATATATACCCAACCTTCCATCCTTTATTGTATATATCCACTTCTTGAACATCCAGGTCTAATCACCTTAAATACGCTTGAGCAAGGGTCATCAAACATCATGCATCCATCCACCCCGAGATGTTTGTGACACTAAGTACACCAACCCGTGAATTAACAAACCAACCAAGTTACCATAATTTCCCAATTCCTGCTGATCTTGAAGCACAAACTTATCCCGGAAAAAAAAATAGTCAAACCCCGTAAGTTATATTATGTTAAAATCCATGTCCCGCCAACTTGTCCAAAAATGATTTAACGGGATTTTACTACTCTTGAGATTTAAACCGAGAAATCGAATCTTTCGCGGGATTTTCTAAAATCTACAAGAGAAACCGTGAAATCATCACGAATATCCTAAAGTGAAATGCAATACTAATATTCGAGATTCAAGTCACAGAAGTCAAATCTCAACTTGATTAAATCGCAACCGGACAAGTCACAGTTTGTCAAGATGCCACAAGACAAATCGCAATCAACCATATCACAATAAGTCGACTCGCAAGTGTTAACTCGCAACGTCACATCGCAACTGGTAGAATCACAATCAGTCGAGTCGCATCAAGTCAAATAGCAACTTGTCAATTCGCAATCAATCAAATTGTAATTAATCAACTGTATCTCAAATTGCAAATATCAAATTGCAGGCTCACTCAAGTCGTAGGCATCACTAGGACAACACTGCTAAATCCACAACTCTGTAACCGCGTTGACGTTCATAAACCCAAATACTGACCGTGACGTGGATATCCTTGTGAAATTTTATGTGACCAAAATACCACTCATTTCGCCAAATACTTAAAATAGTTGAGAATCCCACGAATTATCATACTTACATCCAATAATTTGGCCGAGCTAAATAGGTTTAGCAACATGATTTCACAACTATTCATCGTGAGCCACTCATACGCCTAATCAATATCAACCATTCAAATGATAAGCCCATCCGAGCATGAGCCCAAACCAAACCCAACCAAATTCGTCCTTGTGATCACAGTCCACCGCCCAACAATACACAATCAAACCAAAACAAATCGTTCTTGCGTTAGTAGTCAATAGCCCACAATCAACAACACAAGACAAAAAAAAACTTCGTCCATGAGTTTAATCAGTTCAAACAAATCACTTAGACAAAGCTACAACTCGGTTCTCTTTAAGCCCAAAAACCATGGTGACCGGCCCATTCAAAATAAATCCGATCCATTACTTTTTGCCCTAATTACTCGGTATAAATAGGCCACTTAAACTCTACTTAATCCAAGTCCATAATCAACCAGCCCAATGAATTAAGCCATACCCGGGTTAAATGCTTTGAAGCCCAAATCCATATTTAACCCTAATTATTCGGGTATTAATAAGCCTGAACACACCTAGCATAACCCTAATCACAAAAAATACGCCCCTTTATCTCCTTCTCCAACCTCACAAACCCCTAATCAACATATTGGAGTGCCAAGGTTATGATGCATGAACCTACAAAACAAATGGTTAGGATATGATATGCTCCCCCTCGATGTATACTCCCCATTGCTAGGGTACCAACTTATACATTTCAGGGATGAGAAATGCTATAAAATAATGAGTTAGTATATGATATACTCCCCCTTGATCTATACTCCCCGTTGCTAGGGTACCAACGTATATGATTCAAGGTTGAGAAAAGCTACAAAACAAAGATTAGTTGTGAATCAATCCAACCAAATAGCATAATGTATATGTATAGGTCAACCAAACATGATGGTTTAACCCATTTGACTTTAAAAAGTCAAAAATATGTGTCTGATAAAAAATGCACCTAAGTACAAGTGGTCAAATCATTATGAGAATTCAAACCAACCATACAATAAAGTTAGTGAATCAACCAAACCAAGATATTATGCCAAATAGTAATCACCCATAAGCATAAATATAACATCCATTACTTGAAAATTTTTTTTGGACATAAGTCACAAAACATGACGTTATAAAAAAGAAAAATAAAAAGTTCCTAAAAATAGAAAATTTCTAAAACAATCCTATGAAATCCTATAATAGGAGACTAGGAAGAAACTAAAAATTTGCCTATTGCGGAGGATGAGAGATTGCATTTAGGCATTCGAGAATATGATTCAAAATGAACCTCATCTCATTTTGAAGCTCATGGACCAAGATGTTGATCCTTTAGGCCAAGTGAGCCGTTCTTTCGCACGTGGAGCAATCATGCCTTGGAAAGTTGGAAGGAAGAGTGGGCTCATTGTTTTGTGGTGGTGGTGGTGGTTGGTTGTTTAAAGGTGGTGATGGTGGTTGGTTGTTTGATGATGGAGGTGGTGGTTGGTTGTTTGATAATGGAGGGGTGATGGAGTTTATCAAGATGGATTGAAGATCCATGGCTTCACCAAGGCGGGAATCCACCATATTGGAGAGAGCATAGAGGCGGGTGAGTTCCTTGTTGATCTCTTCATTGGTTTGTGGTTTATTGATCCACATTGCCTCATCAATGGCAATGAGCGTGGATGTGGGTGAGAGGGGTTGAGGTTGTGGTTGTGGAGGTGGAGGATCATGGTAGAGAGGACCGTGGATATCCCGATAAATGCGATGAAAGAGCATAGGTACTTGACCTTCAAAGGTCATGGGAGGAGGATTGGTGGACCTTGGTGGAAGGTCTTCCAAATCATCCAAATATGGATGAGGTGATGAAGGTGGAGTTCTAAACAACTCTAGGGGCTGAAGTTGTGGTGAATGTGGTGGTGAAGGTGATCTAATAGGTTATGATGGAGCGGGTGGTGGTGTGGTTGCTACAGGAGTGATTGTTGGAGGTGGTGTGTTGATGATGGTGTTAGGTGGTGTTAGAGTTGCAAGGTTTAGAAAATTTTCATTGGCTATTGTTGAAGAGATGTTGAGTGGAGATGACTCCTCTGATGATGAATTAGCTAGATTTACAAAGCAACAAGGTCAGGCAATCATACGAGCTATCCTTCTTGCGGGTCTGCTTGTAGATGAGTTATTTGATTTTGGCATTGTTGAAATGTGAGAAGAGTTGCTCTAAAGTACAGGAATGATAATTAGTAGTGATGGTGGTTGTGTGATTTGTGATGATCCTGAGGTTCTAATTTATAGACAGTAAGGTGTATTGAACTTTGTGTTTGGATTTGATGTTAATCCAGTGAAGGATGGAGGTTCCTAATGATTTGGAACAAAAAATTGTGCTAGTCACATCATCTAAGTCAAACCATTGAGACTAAGTTGAGTAAAATGTTGAAGATATGCAGTAAATGCAAGGCTTGAGTGGGAAATCCATTGATGTGATGTTCCCACGGATTGCAAGGATCCAAATTGAGGGTTCCTTGCTTGTTACAGAAAGGTAACTCACATGAAAATTTTGAATATTCAAATTTTGGTGGGAAATAGATTTCTTATAATTCTAAGTGTTCCTAAATCATCCTAATGTGCCTAATGATCAGTAGAATAATCCTAAGAACTAGAATCAATAATCTAAGGATCGGGATTAGTCGGGAATTTGAAAAAGTTACTGTTGGAGTTGGCGGATCCAAACGATAACAAAGGCGGAACCAAAATTTTGGTTCCGCGGAATCCGCCGTTTGTATTTTGGCGGAGCCAAAAATTTCAACTGACGGAACCCATAATTTGGTTCCGCCAAATCCGCCATTCAGAAGTGCTAATTTAAACAGAGAACATGTCAAATTTCGCGTTACCCGTTCAAATCCCGAAAATTCTCCTAAAACATATGTAACTACTAATATGTGATAGAATAAAACTAAAAACACATGTTCTAACACACGTTTATACATAGATTAATCCGATGATAATAACTTACCATATAAGAGGTTAAGCCAAACGGTGGCTTAATCTTGGAAAATTGATAACAATAAGTGTTATCATCCTGCAATGTTAAGTTAGTTCACATACAAGTTAAATACTAACATAATATTCTAAGAAACACACAAGTTCATCACATCATTGTTTGAAAAAATCTAATACCAAACACTCCTTTAACTTCACTTCTTGCTAAGCTTCTTGTGAAGCTTCATTACCCATCGTCCAAGATTCTTCATCATACCCTTTGTTTGTCGAAATTCCGCTGATTCGTTCGGGATAGGAGGAAGTTGGCTCAAGTACTCAGGTGGAGAGATTCTAGAGTTTGGCAAACCATCCTCTTCACTCATGGATGATGATGATGATGATGTAGGAGGATGAGGACGTTTTCCTCTTGCTACGGCTACCCTATGATCACTTAGAGGAACAAAGGTGTGTGGAATTTTGGTGTAGTCAGGAACGAAACCTAAATCGTTTTGAGGAATGGGTGTAAAAGCTCTATAGAGATGGGTCAAAAGCATCTCGTAAGGCATTGCGGTGGTACCTTGAACTGGAATATTGGCCATTCTTTTGGCGATATAGTAGGAGAGATTGAATGGTTGGTGGTTAGACACATAATACATCATGTAGCAAAGACTTGCGTTTACATGGTCTCTATTTCCTATGGTGCTTATGACATTAGCCCTTAGAACTTCTTCAAGCTTCTTAAATTGGGGCCTAAGTTCATTTAGCTCCATGGCAAATGGATCTCGATCTACTTGACAACCTCGACTTAACATAGTTTGGTTGTTTCTAGGTACAAAGAGATGCTCACGAATGGTTTCTTTTGGAGTTAATGGTGTGTCATATGGTGCCAATCGATCTAGGTTGGATTCTAGAATGGACAATGACCATTTGACCGAATAGAAGCAAGTTCCTTGATTCGGAACTCCTAAGACTTCTCCAAATTGGTTTAGAGGAATGTTGAATTGGGTTTCATTGACTTTGAAGTGAATGTTCATGTACCCATAGTCATTTGAACTAAGACCTACACTAGCATAGAACTCTAGTATGAACCTAGGAATTATGGGTTCATCGATATCTAGAAGACCATTGAAGTGGATAGCGGCTAGTTTTTCTCTAAGAATGTTTCCTTCATAGAATGAGGGGTCTACGGTTCTACCCTCGTGAACATAGCATTTTTCTAAGGCTTTGAAGATTTTGAATTGATCTTCGGTGAGACCTTTGGTTTTGTGGTGTTTGGGTAGGTATTTGGTGGTTTCTTTGTGATCATAATTTGTCGCGGGAGGCATGATTATCCTAGACACAAAAGTTTCATAATTTAGTTAAAACTATCAAAACTACGTATATTAATTTCTAGTGTGTGCCTACATGGGGACAATGTGGAGGTGCAGTTATCTCGACTCCTTTTGATGCATGAAAATTTCGTTTATGCAAGTTTTATGATAAAACAAGAGATAACCCAAACGCTCCTACTTCAATGTGGCTACGATTGAATGTACCCGAAAATACATATTAGTTATGTATTCCCTTTAGCATTCAAGAGACATTATGCAAGTGATTTAAAACATAACGTTTTTTTGTATTTGTATGAACAATGTGCTAAAAATCATTTTTCCTAGTCGTGAGAAGATTTTTGCAAAAAGTTCTCATGGGGTTTTTGATGAATTATGATAATGTACTACAAGATGCAATTCCTAACTAAGGAAAACATGATTTGTGATGCAATTCAGTAAATATGTTTCATGATTTAGCTAAAAATATGCATAAACCCCAAGTTTTGATTTTGTGCATGAAATAGAAATCCTAGACTCAGATCAGGAATGTAGACGTTATTAGGATACTTACAGAGATGATTAGAGCACAAATTGATGGAAGGAGATGGCCTAAATTGTGAGTTGGGTTGATTTTGAGTCGAGTTCCAGTAGCTTGTATGTTTTTGGGAAGTGTGATGAATAGTACAGGGTATTTGTTTAATATACTAAAAACGGGCTCATCAAGCCGCGGATCCGGCGGAACCAAAACAAGGGATCCGCCCTTGTTGTCGTTTGGATCCGCAGGATCAGACTTGAAATTTTGGTTATTGCCGTGTTTGGTTAATCTAAGGTTTAAGCTAATGTTTTATCTACTCACTAGGTTACATTAATCCTAAACCAAGTCTAAGAAAGTTGAAAGGTTCTCTCTTAAGAGGTTTTGTGAGGATGTCGACAATGTTGTCCTCTGAGGATACTTTCTCAATTGAGATGTTTCCCTTCTGAACATTGTCGCGTAGGAAATGGTGTCGTATTTCTATGTGTTTGGTTCTAGCGTGTTGGAATGGATTTTTGCTGAGGTTGATAGCTCCTTTGTTGTCGCAAAGAATGGGAATGTCGTTGAGTTCAATTCCATAGTCGACAAGAGCTTGTTTCATCCACAGAACTTGTTGGCAAGCTTTTCCTGCTGACACGTACTCGGCTTCAGTTGTTGATATTGCGAGGGCCATTTGTTTCTTAGCAAACCATGAGGTGAGACAATGTCCTACAAAAGTACAAATACCACTTGTACTTTTCCTATCGACATAATCACCGGCATGGTCTGAGTCGGCATACACTATGGTTTCTACACCCGTTCCTTTGGGATACCATAATCCTAAATGTGTAGTGCCTTTTATGCACCTAAATATCCGTTTAACGGCTTCAAGATGAGATATTTTGGGATCTTCTTGAAAGCGTGCACATAGACAAACACTAAACATAATGTCCGGTCTACTAGCCGTGAGGTAGAGTAAACTACCAATCATTCCCCTATATTTAGTGCTATCTACGGATTCACTTTCGTCATCCTTGGTGAGTTTGGTTTTGGAAGACATTGGTGTTTTCATGGGCTTTGAGTCTTCAAGACCAAATTTCTTAAGCATATCCCTTATATACTTAGATTGGTTGAAGAATATCCCATCTTCTAATTGTTTTATTTGGAGACCTAAGAAAAAGTTTAGTTCCCCCATCATACTCATTTCAAACTCATCATGCATGATTTTCGAAAATTCATCGCATAACTCTTGACAAGTTGAACCGAATATAATGTCATCCACATATATCTGGACTATGATAATATGTGATTCCTTTTTTTTGGTGAAAAGAGTATTGTCTACTAGGCCCATGGTATACTTATGGTCAACTAGGAAAGTCTTAAGTCGATCATACCAAGCTTTTGGTGCTTGCTTAAGTCCGTATAATGCTTTCTTAAGTTTGTAGACATGATTAGGTTTTTCAAAATCGGCAAAGCCGGGAGGTTGTGCAACGTATACTTCCTCATTAATAAAACCATTTAGAAAAGCACTTTTAACATCCATTTGAAATAGTTTAAAGTCGTGTGCACATGCATATGCAAGTAATATTCTAATTGACTCAAGCCTAGCGACGGTTGCAAATGTCTCGTCGTAATCTATACCTTCTTGTTGATTGTAGCCTTGAGCTACTAGCCTAGCTTTGTTTCTAGACACTACTCAATTTTCATCCATTTTGTTCCTAAACACCCATTTGGTTCCAATTATGGTTTGATTTTGAGTTTGAGGGACTAATGTCCAAACGTCATTTCTAACAAATTGGTTTAATTCTTCTTGCATCGCTATGACCCAAGATTCATCTTTTATGGCTTCATTAACATTTTTAGGTTAAATAGTTGAAACAAAACAAAAGAAATTACTTTCGTTTTGGACTTTTGACCTTAAGGTTCTTTCGTTAATTTTTCCTATGACGTTGTCTAATGGGTGACTTCTAGATTCTTTTATATTGACTATTTCTCTTTTTACCGGTTCGTCTTCTTTGTCATTTTCTATGTTTTCTTGGTTTTCAACCATTTGACTTTCAACTAAGTCATCATCTACCAAAGGTGATGTCTTAGAGGGAGGTGGACTTTCGTCGAATGTTACGTTCAACGATTCCTCGACTCTTAAGGTTTCTTTGTTCAAAGCTATGTGTGGAAACCGTAGAGGGGGGGGGGGTGAATACGTTTCCATTTAAAAACTTAAAACCTTTTGTATCAAACACCCAATCAAGTGTGACATAATATGAAAAGTGTCAACAATGATCACATATCATCTAGGGATGAATAAATTAAACTACAACACAAGCACAATCAACCATGACACATACATAATCAACATAACATAAGCAACTAGCCACACAAGCATAAACGCAATGCAAATATAAATATAAAGTGATGAAACGAAAAGTGTACCGCTTTTAGGGGGTCATTTAAGCCCTAAATCGTATTTATTTGATCAAATATTGCCCTAAATCATTCCTTTTGTCATTTTAGGTACTTTGGAGAAGAAATCTGGAAAAGGAAGCATTTTGGACGTTTTTGGAGCATAAAAGTGAAGAAAACGACAAAGTCTCAAATTCGGCTGGAAAAGTACATGTGACGGCGTCAAGTATTGCTCTTGACGGCGTCATGTATTGGCAAAAAAGGTGGATATGAAAAATACACATGATAAGCCAGTGAGATTTGCATTGGAAGTCTGACGGCGTCACGCTTTGTGACGCCATAGGTGGTCACGGTTTAATTTATAAAGAGACGGCCCAGAAGATCTTGAAGGTGACGGCGTCAGGACTCATCCTGATGACGTCAGAAGATATAGAGTGACGGCGTCAAAGTATTCTTACACGAGAAGGAACCTTAGTGAAACCGCCACAAGTTAATCAAGACAATCACAACTCGCGCGCGGAGTGGCTGTTACTGTTTTGGCCATAAAATCTTCATACGAACTCGGATTTTGGTGATTCAAGAGGCCACGGAATCGGGACGAAAAGATCTACAATTTGGTGAAAAAGGGGAGCTGACGCCGTCACTTGTTAAGGCTGACGCCGTCAGAACCCCTCGGACAGCAAACTGCCTATAAATACAACATCATAACTTCATTATTTGTAAGCCCTAAACCCTAAGTCCGATTCTAGGGTTTAGGTAGGTGTTTTTCCAGCAACTTAGAGGGTCCTAATCATGCCATAAACATCTTGTAATGGTTTGTTTATCGATTCAATCTTATGTTATGTCTTCAATTATGATTATTGTTGATTGCTCTTCATTGATTATGCTTGGCTAAAACACCTAGTGTTTACCTATGATTGTGTGAAACTTGTGTATAACTAATTAGATCTTATTGATTTCTTGTTGATGTGTGTGTCCATCTCCATCAATTAGGGCGTGACAACTTCAATGGATCTAGTTGGTTTAGTTTATAATTCTTGTTTCCTATTGTCTCTTGTTTGATTGGGTGATATCGATGTTAGGCTTAAGAAAACTGGCTAACCTCCTATACGGTAACTTGCTTGAATGTCTTAAGAAACATGAACCAATGCGTACTAGGTTTATTTGGTTGTATTTAATGCATGAGCGAATTCTAGTGATCCCATGTTAGGAGCTTCTTAGCAGGCTCGACATAGGAGTGAAGTAGGAGCTTATAGAGTTGGGGAAGTACGTACGCCACCCCACGATTGGTATTAAGGAATACAACCCGTCAATTAAAACAAGGTGTGACAATTCAATAGGTAGAATTGGATAGCTAGCAAGGAGTAACATATCATAGGTAGACATGCTTCATTTCCCTTGTAGAACCCTAGTTTACTTTTCTTGCATATTAGTTTAATTAGTAGCTTTTGGGTTAGTTGATTAGCAACTAATTCCGCCCCTTCTTCCAAAACCAGAGATTTTTACTTGCTTTCCATAAAATATAAAAATACAAAAAGAATCATCCCTCACCTTTAGACCTAGTTATATTAATTTCAATCCTAACGAACACTATTCTTTGAGTTGAACGATCAATCCCCGGTACTTGCCACTTCACTATACTACAACGGTCAGGTACACTGCCTGGTGGGGATTGCAAACTTCTCAAGATCCCTTGAGAGGTAAAACCTGTTGTAAGGTTGCAAAACCACGCATCAAGTTTTTGGCGCCGCAGCCCGGGGAGTAGTTATTGCTTAGGTTGAAATTTATTTTTATTAGGTCTACTCACAAGATTCCTATCAAGTGAGATTTTTCTTTTTATTTTGTAGCTTTCTCGTAGTCTATCTTTTCTTTGTGATTTTGTTTGTAATTTGCTTCAAATGGACTTTTCACTTAGATTTCTAAGATTGCAAGATATGGTTGAGTGGCTAGAACACCAAGAAGTTCAAAATACCTCATTTAGAGACACTTATGAATCATATGAGCCTTCACCTAGGATAGATTCTTATGAACAACCTCCATGTTTAGGATCTTGTTTTAGTGAGGCTAATAGGAAAAGCGACCTAGTTTGCCAAGGAATTGTGGATAGAGCCGTATCAATAAATCATAAGTTGGATGAAGCACTAGGTTTGTTATTATCACTACCTAAGAAAACAATTGATGAGGATATAGGTGATCTTGACACGTGGAATAATGAGGTAAACACCATAAGCCCACAAAATACTCAACCATCATTTGAGGCACCCACACCGCCCGTGACTTACCCGGAAGAAGTAGAAGAGACTTTAGGAATCCCAATAGAGGTAGAACCCTTGGACCAAGCACAACTAGAGGATATAGGTTTGCACACTTTTAGTGATGACCTTACTCATAGTTCTAGGGAATTTCCTAGTGTTGATGAATTGGAACCTCAACCTTTACACAACTTTTCATCCTTAGATTTACATCTAGGAGAAAAAAGAGGAACCGACCCACCCATCAACCAATATTATCCGGGTAGTTTTAGGATGAAGGAAGCCATTCACTCACCCCCTTCACCTCACGTGGCATATTCACACCCTAAGGGTGTGTATCGCTACTTTCACCCGCACTTAATCCTAAGTGTAGGGAAAACCTCCCCTATTTTTGTTAAATAAGGGTAGAGTCAGGCTCGTGACTCGAACAAAAACAAGCGCTTATTGGGAGGCAACCCAAGCTTTATTTGCTTTATTTGTTTGATTGTTTGTTTATTTAATTTTATTTGTTTCCGTATGCATTTCTTATTCTTTTTGTTTACTGTTCATGTCTCAAATATAAATTGTGAAAATGCTTTATTTTGTTTTTAACTTCGTCTTAACTACATATAAAGGTATTTTGCAAAAGATAAGTGTAAGGGAAATCCAAATTTGTTTTTAAGAACAAGATTGAACATGAACGATAACAATGAGATATAAGCATGCATATTAGTATTTGTTTGAGTCAAATGCTTGTATCGAGTCATAATGAAGTTTTGCAGGAATTCCAGGAAGTAAGGTATAGGTTTTTCCAGAAATTTTCCGGAAACTTAACATGAGAATTCTGTCAGATCATTTCTGACGGCGTCAGGCCTTACAACCTGACGGCGTCAGGTTTTAATTTTCTGAAATTTTTGAAAGTTTTGTTTTTCTACCGGAATCATAAAAAGTTTTTATTAAATCTCTAACTTATAAACTCCAGGAATCTGCAAAACATTCATTCCGCAAGCATTATATCTTTAATTGTTTTATTTCTAAGTCTGGAATTACACCTAGTTGTGAGTTGTCTTTGTTCGGTTTGATGCTTTGGTTTTTCTTGTTTGTTTTCTCAGGTTTAACAGGTTATTTTGGACAAGGAAATGTATGTGGAATCAAGCTTATGGCGATGCATTAGTCTTGGAGCTTCTACATTACCTTGGAAGAAGATTTAACCATGTTACTTCATTATCCACCGAACGAATCAGGGGAGTATTTGATTTCATTCTTTTACCTTATTTACTTTTACATCTTGTTATTTGAACATTGGGGACAATGTTCATCTTAAGTGTAAGGGGGGGTAAAAGTACGATTTTAGAGAATACAATTGCGCTTGATTTTTGTTTGTTTAATAGTAGATGCGTAATAAAACTGAGATAAATACCTGTTAGGGCAATTTTAGTGCCAAATTTAAAATTTTTTACAACATTTAGGAGTGAAACTTTGGTCTTAATGAGCGTCTCACGGATAGGAGTTATATGACTAGCACAAAACCGTACCACTAAAAAATTTTCCACCCCCAAATATGTGAGGTTCGCCCCTAGAATTGGTAGGAAAAGCATTTATGCTATGATGTGTGTACCGGTAGCACTTAGATTCTAGAACTTGCGTTAGGACCATTCCGAGGCCACAAGTGAGACTACATTCGTGTAGTTAGATTTACTACATGATAAGAGGCATTAGGATTAACCCATTGTTTTACACCTGTGTTTTTGTTATAATTACATTGGCTACATTGGTCAAGTAATTCTCCCACACCCTTTGCGTTGTACTCATTTTTAGTACACGATACCCCTAGTACACCCCTAGAGCCTATCTTTTCGTTTCGACCTTTAAGCATTTTACTTAAAGGAAGAATTTGTTACACCCCACTAAAATGTACACCCAAATCGCCTTAGCCTACCTTGTATGCACTCATCTTTAGTGCATTATTGTGACAACATTTGTTTAAACCCCAAGTTAATTATCTAATTGATTACATGGTTGCTAAGTCGAATCATATCCTTGTACGTATTGTTTTGGGACGATTGGGACTCATGGGTAAAGTACTAGTGTAATGGAGTAATGGGGAAGAACATCATTTATTACCCCCATATGTGTTAAATATTTTAAAAGTACTCCAAGTTTTTCAATTATCTTAATTCGAGTCATTAGAATAGTTATTTGTAAAGTTATGTAAAAGTTCAAGTGTAAGGGGAATGCAATGCCCCTATGATGTATTATTTTGGATGGTAGGGCAAAAGTGTATGAAAAAAAAAAAAAAAAAAAAAAAAAAATCAAAAAATCAAAAAATCAAG
Organism: Artemisia tridentata subsp. tridentata; assembly: GCA_021014915.2. Classification (NCBI taxonomy): domain Eukaryota; kingdom Viridiplantae; phylum Streptophyta; class Magnoliopsida; order Asterales; family Asteraceae; genus Artemisia; species Artemisia tridentata. The sequence continues at coordinate 220,842,138 of CP139505.1, read as the reverse complement.
AAAAATACAAAAAAATGAGAAAAAGAAAAGTAGAAAAAACATACGGACTACCATCCCGTTTTATTTTATGTTTATTTTATGTTTTTTTGTTTTCTTTCATTAGCTTAAGATTGAGTCGAGTCTTGGCTTAGCAACATTGTATAGTACATGTAATTGATCAAGATCTTTAACTCGCCACCAGTAAAATATCCTTTATCCAACAAAAACCGTGTTTTCCTTTTCCCTACACCTAACGTTATAACCCGTTTAAAAGCCCTATTTGATAGTTTATCTTTGGTGCTTACGCCTAGTGGAGGAGGTTTTCGATCCTTTCCCAAGCCTATGGTAATCTATTTGCTATGACAGGTAGTGAGAGATATTATCCGTTTTCATTTATGAGATTTATTTTGATGACACTTGAGAGATGTGAGTATCTAAACACTACTTGTGAGGTGCTAGTTTGTAATCTCCGTGCTTATTATGATTAAAGTGGAATGAATATTTGTTGTAATTACTTTTATATTAGCGTTAAATGACCCCTAACTAGTATTTTAATTAGAATAAAAGCGCATTTGCTTGAGGACAAGCAAATCTCAAGTGTAAGGGTATTTGATGAAGCAAAAAGTGTACCGCTTTTAGGGGGTCATTTAAGCCCTAAATCGTATTTATTTGATCAAATATTGCCCTAAATCGTTCCTTTTGTCATTTTAGGTACTTTGGAGAAGAAATCTGGAAAAGGAAGCATTTTGGACGTTTTTGGAGCATAAAAGTGAAGAAAACGACAAAGTCTCAAATTCGGCTGGAAAAGTACATGTGACGGCGTCAAGTATTGCTCTTGACGGCGTCATGTATTGGCAAAAAAGGTGGATATGAAAAATACACATGATAAGCCAGTGAGATTTGCATTGGAAGTCTGACGGCGTCACGCTTTGTGACGCCATAGGTGGTCACGGTTTAATTTATAAAGAGACGGCCCAGAAGATCTTGAAGGTGACGGCGTCAGGACTCATCCTGACGATGTCAGAAGATATAGAGTGACGGCGTCAAAGTATTCTTACACGAGAAGGAACCTTAGTGAAACCGCCACAAGTTAATCAAGACAATCACAACTCGCGCGCGGAGTGGCTGTTACTGTTTTGGCCATAAAATCTTCATACGAACTCGGATTTTGGTGATTCAAGAGGCCACGGAATCGGGACGAAAAGATCTACAATTTGGTGAAAAAGGGGAGCTGACGCCGTCACTTGTTAAGGCTGACGCCGTCAGAACCCCTCGGACAGCAAACTGCCTATAAATACAACATCATAACTTCATTATTTGTAAGCCCTAAACCCTAAGTCCGATTCTAGGGTTTAGGTAGGTGTTTTTCCAGCAACTTAGAGGGTCCTAATCATGCCATAAACATCTTGTAATGGTTTGTTTATCGATTCAATCTTATGTTATGTCTTCAATTATGATTATTGTTGATTGCTCTTCATTGATTATGCTTGGCTAAAACACCTAGTGTTTACCTATGATTGTGTGAAACTTGTGTATAACTAATTAGATCTTATTGATTTCTTGTTGATGTGTGTGTCCATCTCCATCAATTAGGGCGTGACAACTTCAATAGATCTAGTTGGTTTAGTTTATAATTCTTGTTTCCTATTGTCTCTTGTTTGATTGGGTGATATCGATGTTAGGCTTAAGAAAACTGGCTAACCTCCTATACGGTAACTTGCTTGAACGTCTTAAGAAACATGAACCAATGCGTACTAGGTTTATTTGGTTGTATTTAATGCATGAGCGAATTCTAGTGATCCCATGTTAGGAGCTTCTTAGCCGGCTCGACATAGGAGTGAAGTAGGAGCTTATAGAGTTGGGGAAGTACGTACGCCACCCCACGATTGGTATTAAGGAATACAACCCGTCAATTAAAACAAGGTGTGACAATTCAATAGGTAGAATTGGATAGCTAGCAAGGAGTAACATATCATAGGTAGACATGCTTCATTTCCCTTGTAGAACCCTAGTTTACTTTTCTTGCATATTAGTTTAATTAGTAGCTTTTGGGTTAGTTGATTAGCAACTAATTCCGCCCCTTCTTCCAAAACCAGAGATTTTTACTTGCTTTCCATAAAATATAAAAATACAAAAAGAATCATCCCTCACCTTTAGACCTAGTTAGATTAATTTCAATCCTAACGAACACTATTATTTGAGTTGAACGATCAATCCCCGGTACTTGCCACTTCACTATACTACAACGGTCAGGTACACTGCCTGGTGGGGATTGCAAACTTCTCAAGATCCCTTGAGAGGTAAAACCTGTTGTAAGGTTGCAAAACCACGCATCATAAAGCGATAAAGAATAAAATGAAAGTAAAGAGATAAGTAAGAAGGCGCAAACCGGACACGATGATTTATAGTGGTTCGGTCACGAAGCTCCTCTTCGCCCTACTCCACTCCCCGAGTACCCAACTCGAGAGTTACTTCACTAATCAACAAACTCCCTTTAGGCGGAGAAAACCGTACACGTCGCTTAACTTGTTTTCCGACACTAAGCTAGATGTCGAGTGCTAATCTTAGCTAGCACCAATTTACCACGATCTACCCGATCTACACCGTACACGTCGCTTATCCTATTTCCGACACTAAGCTAGATGTCAAGTGCTAATCTTAGCTAGCACCAATCTACCACGATCTACCCTTGATCCACATGATCAATCACACAAGCCCAATGGCTTCAAGAGATCTTCACTATCTCTACAAGATCACACTTGATCTTGACTCACTCTCTCTCACAAAGGTAAAATGATCTTGATGTATGCTATGATACAATCAAGAGTGTAACAAATGTTACAAGACCTAACAACTATAACTCTTGTATTTTCTTGGATACCTTGAGTTCTTCTCTTGCAATTGAAGAGGAATGATAACACTTTGTATCTACTTGGATACTTTGTGTTCTTCTCTTGCTAATCAAGAGGGATGACAACACTTTGTATCTACTTGGATACTTTGTGTTCTTCTCTTGCTAATCAAGAGGAATGAAGAGGATCACTTGAGTGGATGATTGGATCACTCTTAAACAACCTAAGACTCTCTAAATGATCAAAGAAAGTTTTCTAAGTGAGGAGGGATTAGACCAGAGAAAAAGGACTGGAAAAATCAAGTTGGAAGTGTGAAATGGTCCACTATTTATAGGCAAAGAAAAATCTAGCCGTTACGTACGGACGGCTCCACTAATTGTGCCACGGCTTCGTTAAATATTTAACGGAACCTTGGAGCCATCGGTGTCAAAAACGCTCCAGACGCTCCAAATTTTGTATTTTAGTGGTGAAGGTTTATTTGGGGAAGTTTGGAGCTATTTTGGGGGGGGGGGGGAAATAGCTGTTACTAATTCAAAATAATTTGAAATGATTTTTCCAAATAAAACATTTCTTTTTAATTCAAAAATAATTTGTAAAATGTATTTTTGAAAAATGTTTTGTCACATTTATAAAAATGTGAAGTTTAGAAAAATATAATCCTTTGATCATTTGTCAAGTAGTAGATTTGTTTGTCCATACCTTGAGTGATTTACGTCGGGTTGGAAATCTACGACTTTGTTGAAGCATACTTGAGGCGTCGAGAGATGTTGATGTAAGTATGCATTGATGATTTGTGTTTACAAGTAATTTGCACATTTTACGTTATATATTACAAGTTACATGTTTGTCATTATTAAAACCGAAGAAATCGTTTAGTTTAAATATCGTAATATTTGCACTAACAATATCCCCCTTTTTGATGATGACAAATATGTAAACCGTAACACATAGTAAAATGTAAAAGTTACCTGTTTACACTCTCCTTCTCCCCCTTTTGTCGAATCAAAAAGGTAGTTGCCTTGAGCGCTCCCTACTCCCCCTTATTGAACTACATTCCTTTCTCCCCAGAAAGGCGAGTTTGCATCATCCTAGTGAAGTCTTCTATCATCACCATTAGAAGGACTCCATGCTATGTATTCAAATTCTCCCGAGCTCCCCCTAGCTCAATGCTCCCCTATGGTGACTTAATCCCCTTGTTTATTTACCTTAGCATCTAGCGGATCCATGGATCAAATTTTTACAAAGGCTTTTCCTACATCAAGGGTTAGCTTCGTGCAACATAATATATAAAAGTATAGGAGCAGCATTATAGGGATAGAATACACATAGCAAGACATGCATGGGTTAAACTATGTTAGTGACACAACCTAAAAGGGTGCCAAAACGGTAAAGACCAACAACCTAAGGTGTAATTATTCAATCAATCATACTAACAAGAACGGGATTCGTTCGTTGACTGACACACTAAATGACTTCTTCCAAGTTGTCATTGGGAAGGAATGTTCTATCAAACCTTTTGAACAACATAATCATCTACCTAAGATCATTAATGTTAAGGATAGTTTGTTGATAGGACATACTCTAAATGATTACTATTATGACAAGTCGTGCCATAAAGTAGACTCGATAGAGGTTATACCTAAATAATTCCATAAGGTGGGAGAGTGTTGGTTGTGGTGACAACAAGGACAACTTAGGTTAAGTGGTTGTAGGGGATAAATAATGGGATGACTCATTAGTGGTTGTGGTGATGGTGATAGTGATAAGGATGATGTGTTAGTGCCAAGTCCAAAGTGATTTGATGGTGATAGGGTTAGTGTGATAGCTAAAGGTTGTGGTGGACTTGGTGGAGGTAAGGGTGTAGGAATCCTAAAGGTGGAGGATGATGATGATGTGGTTGGAGATGTTGGTTTTGCCCTTTGAGGAAAGGTGGGAAAGGATGGTTTAGGTTAATATATCGTTTGCACTGACAATGAGATGCATGATATATTTCAAAAGGGAAAAAGAAAAGGTGTATGTGATCCTAATAGGATTGTTGGTGGATATCTCTAACGGGGTTAAGGTAACGAAGTTCTAGGTTTCTAGGTTGGATGATCCTAGTTGTGTGTTAGAGATAATTTGGTGCATGAAGGGTTTCATGTGTTTGTGAGGATTGAAGGTTGTTGAACTAACTATCACTGTCAAGAGTGAAGTGTAGCTAAAAGGGTTGAGTGTGATGATGATGTTAATGTGAGGTTTGAAGGTGAGATGCAAGATAAGCTTGCATTGGTGAGGCCTTATATAGGCAAGAGTTGTGGGATTCGAACTAAAGTTGGTGTTAGAGTCCTATGGTGTAGTGAGGGAATCCTAGGGTGTATGTGAGTTTGCAAAATTTTGCAGGTTTGAGGTTAGGGATGCAGGGATCTAAAGGAAACAGTGAAAATTCGTCAAACATAGGCACGGTACCACTAAATACCACACGGTACCGTTAAGTTTAATGGTACCGTGGCCTATTTAACGGTACCGTGACCTGGAAGTCACGAATTTTCTTGTTCAGCCTAGTTCTGGGCAGCTAAAGGGAAGTTTCCTAGGGAATAAGAACCACATTTGTGTGTTCTTGAGAGTGTTTGGTGAAAGACTATATGAGTGTGTTTTCGCTCCCCCTTAATCTATGACCATCCGGACAAGATGTAAAAGTATGAAAAGGAAAACAAACGTTGACGGAAGCGATGAGCTTAGTAACGTCATGACAAGTGGAGGATAGCATGCGATGAACTTCACCTTTGAAGTCACGTAGCTCTTCTCAATCATTGTGAATATTCATAGAATATTTATATGATGAGGCATGTGATTACTTGGAGATATCCTAAGGGTTAAGAAGATAAAATCTTCAGAGTTGTAAGGTTGGTGATAAGGTTCTAGTGGGGTTATCACAACTTATCCTAGCGGTTTTTCGCTTGAGGTGTGTGGAAGGTGAGTGGGATGCGGAAGCATTGGTAGTGTTTAATACCATGTGGAAGTGTGAGGGAAAAGGCTAAGGAATCAGATGATAGATACAATCTATTCTGATAGGAGACGGTTTTAGGTTCAAGACTACATCGAGTGGGAAGCAAGATTTTTGACAAAGAAAATTCACATATGTTGTGATTTTTCTAGACTTTAGATTAAAAGAATTTATACCGAATAAATTCTTTTATGAATGAATCCAACGGGATTAGGTGAACGTTGATCGAGAACGAGAGATGACATTTAATTGCATTTCGCAAATTAAATATACTTTAAATATTTCGGATGAAATATTTAAGTTGTCATTAGAATTTAAGAGGATTTCACGAATAAATCTCGCTGATATAGTGAGACTCTTATACCTAATAAATTCTTTGAACGGTACAGGACGAGAAGAGATGACTTTTATATTTCCGAGGAAATACATAGGTAGTCATTAGAGCGATGTGAAAGATGACTTAATATTTCCAGTGAAATATTTAAAAAGTCATCAGACGAGACACGGGATATGACTTGACATTTCCAATGAAATATCTAACAGTCATGGGACGAGATAGAGGGAATGACTTGATATTTCCAGTGAAATATCTAAAAGTCATGACACGAAATAGGAGAGATGATCTCAATATTTCCAGTGAAATATTCAAGAGATCATGCAAGGAACGTGAGGGATGACTTAATATTTCCAGTGAAATATTTAGATAGTCATGAGAGGGATTTAAAGAATGACTCAATATTTCCAGTGAAATAGTTAAAGAGTCATGAGACGAGACACACAAGATGACTAAAATATTTCCAGTGAAATATTTAAATAGTCATAAGATTTATGGAAAATGTTCCATCATTCCTAGACCTAGATGGAGATGGTAAGGGGATTCTCGGTTGAGAGGTTTGGTTGATTTACGGATTTCGATGTGCTTCGCACGTGAGTGTTTCATGGGGTTTTGAAAGATGTAAAGCTAGGCCTATGGTGCTGATTTGCAGCAGGGTTTGGGATCTTAAGACGTGTATATTCACACGAGGGTGAAAGGAACTACTAATCACTTATATAGCAACTCGTGAGTCCTTTGTCACCCGAGGGTTGATGTTAGCTTTTAGCTTTGGGATGAGCGTTTTAACTAATGTTTTTAAAAGGCTTGAGTATGATGTTTCGGATATGACATTCAACAATTGCGATCGCAAGTTAAACTCACTTGAATATTTCGGACGAAATATTTAAGTTGTCAATCCTACTCCGAGTTCTACTAGGTTTGTATCTAACCTTCCCATGACAAACGGGTGTATTACTTGGAAGAAGGCGAAGTGATGACTGGGGAATTAGGACAACTTCGCGACTACTCTAACTTATAGGTTTTGACACTAGTGTATGACTCTATGACTTCTAAGGGTTCATAGTGATGGGCATACCTAATTCCTAATGTGCCAAAAGGACATAGTGTGGGTGCAAACTTTACAAGTAAATCATGTAAAATGCACATAAGGAATAAATGCAAACATCATGCAAACCATGATAATCATATAGCATTTAAGATCATGAAGATATTTAATCATATCTTATGAGAACATGTTATCATTTTGAAACACGTATATGGGATGCAAGCAATCTAGGTTTGCTAAGGCAGATCCTAATTTCTACTTGTTCAAGATAATCATCCTAATGGGAGATAAAGTTCACCGATGTAAACTATCTCTAGTCAAATGTAGGAATGAAAGATTTTCAAGTTAGAGAATGAGTATGAGACTATCACTAGTGGTGCTCAATTAAGGCTAAACACGACCATTTTTACGGGTTATACCACAAACCCAACTTCTCTCCTGGAAGCAATTCAACCGTTAGGTCAAATTGAATTTCTAGTGCGATAGGTTCTCCAGTAGTCATTCTCATGTTAGAAAATTTCAAATTCCTATATTTGCCTATCGAAGTATAGCAAAGATGATGTTATCTTGTTTTGCTTATACATGGCCTAATATGACTTAATTAACCATACCTTGAAAGTTGGTTAAGAGAATGACATGTCTTACACAACTCCTAACAAAGGCAAGTGAAATGTTCTTAATTTCGTATTTGAGATTTAGAGGTTATTTGATGAAGATGGTGTATTTTATGATCTCTTGGACATCATCTTTGTTTGTTGAGTTGTTACATGTTATTTTAACATGATTTGGTTTCCTAGAACCAAGAGACACTCTAATGCGATACAATGTAGAACCTACTACATCATGCGTGTTTCAAGAATGCTCCATTGCATATCTTGTGAAAGAATCTAGTGAAGGTTACATACCTCAATAGATCTTGTGAGCATTATATTAAAAATGAGACATATTGTATATTTCAACAAATATGCTTTTCTAACAGGAAACTTATCACTCTTACGAATGTTTTGTGAAACAAGTATTTTAGTGTATGACCAATTTTACTTGTTTATGCAATGACACATGTCTTATTAGGTTATTATTTAACTCTAATGTCCTATATTTGTTAACAGGATGCAATGTATTCTCTTGTAGCATAATCATTCATGTTACAAAGAAAATAAGATGCATAAGATATAAGTTATCTTTTGTCAATCTTTTGATAAGAGAAATACATGTGATATTCTCAAAGATTGATGACTTACATAATAGTTAATAACATATTATGTGTGACACTTTTACTAGACATGTGACTTTGAGTGTTGAGTCGTTCATGAGCAAAGTTTACATATGTTGTTTGTTTGCTCGTGTTTGGTTTTTCGGAAATGACACATTTACTTATTGCATTGCAATGTAAATTACTTGTATATTTCGGACGAAACATCCAAGTTGTCAATCCTACTTGGTTGTGTATTTTATGCATCTTTTAAACATATTAGTTTAATATTTGGAACACAACCATTGGACAAGAAGGCTCAATATGGCATCTTCAACACAAGTGTGAGTTATGATCCGATGCATATTATTTTCGTCTTGAGAGGACGTCATTATTTTCATAACAATCGAGTGTGATTGAGTATGTAGATTCAAGAAAATATGTTTCATCATGATTTGATGTTATCTTGAAGCTAAACAAATAATGACTCCAATTTCATGTCCACACTCGACAACTTGTCAATTAGATTCGAAGATGATATCAATCATAATTTGAATAATGAATTGATATGTACTCGGGATCTTTCTTGACCCTCACAATCACTCCTTTTTAAAAAAAAAGAAAATAAAAATTTAAGGAGTGTGTTCCATTTATTCTAACACTAGTTGTATGTGTGAGGTTAATGACAAATTAAGTTACTACTTTGAAATTGTCATTTATTTTATTTGAGAAAAACTATTTATATTATTAAGTATGATACTCTTAGTTTTTTGACACCTCATTAGTATATAAAAATAATTACCTTAACCATTTTTATACCACATACATAAAATACTAAATGTTTAAAAACATTTTGTATATGTGTTAGATCAATGCAAGTTTAATACATTTTCTTTTACTTAAATACTAATGTATTAAAATGGCCTTTTATCTTGTTTAGACAACCCATGGTCAAACAAGATAAACTAATGTAATGTTTTAAAGATCATGTTACGGATTTTATGAAAGTGTTAAGTGTTTTGGGGTGATATACTTTTTACACTTAAACCTTTTGAAAAATAATTGTGTAAGACAATATCTTTCGACACACATGATCTACCAACTTAGTTTCTATTCCTAAGAAGGTTACTAAACCATTTTAAAAACTTGCAACAAATGCAAGAAAAATGGTCTATGCCTATATATTCAATGCAAAATCAATTACGCTACTTAGTGCAAGAAGTCTAGCCTAAGTCCTATTGACGCATAAGCCGAAAAGCTAATATTCGACACATAGCAACAAGGCATGAAGGACATTTATGCTTATAAATAAAATTAGCTCAACTATAGATAACAATAAGCATACAAAAGTATTAACTAATAATACTAAGACATAAAGAAAAGCAAATAGTCATTTAGCATAACACACAAAGATACTTATCTTTATTTTGTGTATTAAGTATAACAATGTACACTTAGCTTGACTTTATTTGAAAATGAATTATTTTCCACCCCATTCAAAGATTTGATCAAGTTCAACACTTTGAAATCATGAATGCATCAACGTGTGATGTTCACTTTGTGATTTGACAAAAAAAAAATTGTGCAATCGGCATGACCGGAAAAGACTCTTTGTTACGAATTAAAGACATCCGTAAATTTCACTTTACAATCACTTTCTAAAAATATTTTTAAGTGAAAGTAGACTCAATTATGTTTAAAACGATAGGTGGCACGACTCCTACGGACTTACGGTTGATTTTATACGAATTTTTGAAAATTACCGAATTCTGAAAAACAGACGAAGGTACCGTTAAATTTAACGGTACCGCCCATATTTAATGGAGCCGTTCGTTATATTTAACGGTGCCGTACGTCTGACATCAGTTTTTGAACAGAACCAACTTTATCAATTTAAGAAAACCTTCAAGCTAGTATGACAACATATACTTAACAACAAAACTTGTAAGTATTAAGTAACTAAATACTTTTCATATTTTTATCACCTTCATGGGTAATTTGATACATGGATCGTACTCAATTTTGAAAACCATTTGTTTTAAAAATTTGAGCGACGTGGCTCTGGTACCAATTGTGGAAACCGTAGAGGGGGGGGGGTGAATACGTTTCCATTTAAAAACTTAAAACCTTTTGTATCAAACACCCAATCAAGTGTGACGTAATATGAAAAGTGTCAACAATGATCACATATCATCTAGGGATGAATAAATTAAACTACAACACAAGCACAATCAACCATGACACATACATAATCAACATAACATAAGCAACTAGCCACACAAGCATAAACGCAATGCAAATATAAATATAAAGCGATAAAGAATAAAATGAAAGTAAAGAGATAAGTAAGAAGGCGCAAACCGGACACGATGATTTATAGTGGTTCGGTCACGCTCTTCGCCCTACTCCACTCCCCGAGTACCCAACTCGAGAGTTACTTCACTAATCAACAAACTCCCTTTAGGCGGAGAAAACCGTACACGTCGCTTAACTTGTTTTCCGACACTAAGCTAGATGTCGAGTGCTAATCTTAGCTAGCACCAATCTACCACGATCTACCCGATCTACACCGTACACGTCGCTTATCCTATTTCCGACACTAAGCTAGATGTCGAGTGCTAATCTTAGCTAGCACCAATCTACCACGATCTACCCGATCTACCCTTGATCCACATGATCAATCACACAAGCCCAATGGCTTCAAGAGATCTTCACTATCTCTACAAGATCACACTTGATCTTGACTCACTCTCTCTCACAAAGGTAAAATGATCTTGATGTATGCTATGATACAATCAAGAGTGTAACAAATGTTACAAGACCTAACAACTATAACTCTTGTATCTTCTTGGATACCTTGAGTTATTTCTCTGCAAATGAAGAGGAATGATAACACTTTGTATCTACTTGGATACTTAGTGTTCTTCTCTTGCTAATCAAGAGGGATGACAACACTTTGTATCTACTTGGATACTTTGTGTTCTTCTCTTGCTAATCAAGAGGAATGAAGAGGATCACTTGAGTGGATGATTGGATCACTCTTAAACAACCTAAGACTCTCCAAATGATCAAAGAAAGTTTTCTAAGTGAGGAGGGATTAGACCAGAGAAAAAGGACTGGAAAAATCAAGTTAGAAGTGTGAAATGGTCCACTATTTATAGGCAAAGAAAAATCTAGCCGTTACGTACGGACGGCTCCACTAATTGTGCCACGGCTCCGTTAATATTTAACGGAACCTTGGAGCCGTCAGTGTCGAAAATGCTCCAGACGCTCCAAATTTTGTCTTTTAGTGGTGAAGGTTTATTTGGGGAAGTTTGGAGCTATTTTGGGGGGGAAAATAACTGTTACTAATTCAAAATAATTTGAAATGATTTTTCCAAATAAAACATTTCTTTTTAATTCAAAAATAATTTGTAAAATGTATTTTTGAAAAATGTTTTGTCACATTTATAAAAATGTGAAGTTTAGAAAAAATAATCCTTTGATCATTTGTCAAGTAGTAGATTTGTTTGTCCATACCTTGAGTGATTTACGTCGGGTTGGAAATCTACGACTTTGTTGAAGCATACTTGAGGCGTCGAGAGATGTTGATGTAAGTATGCATTGATGATTTGTGTTTACAAGTAACTTGCATATTTTACGTTATATATTACAAGTTAAATGTTTGTCATTATTAAAACCGAAGAAATCGTTTAGTTTAAATATCGTAATATTTGCACTAACACTATGTAGGCTTTACTACTTTGCGAGTACACAAGAAATACACCTTCATACGACTTTGGGTCGAATTTGGTGAGATAGTCCTTAGTGTTTAAAATGAAGCACTTGCTTCCAAAACTCTAAAATATCCTAAAGTAGGCTTTTTGCCTCTATATAACTCATATGGAGTCTTTTTCAAAAATGGTCTAATTAATACTCTATTTAAGATGTATGTGGATGTATCTACGGCGTGACACCAAAACTTTTGTGGTATGTTTTGTTCATTTAACATTGTTCTACTCATTTCTTGAATTGTCCTATTTTTGCGTTCTACTACACCATTAGATTGAGGAGTTCGAGGAGCCGAGAAATTATGTTTTATGCCATTAGCATCACAAAAAGCTCCGAATTGGGTTTCGTTATCAAATTCACGACCGTGGTCGGTTCTAATTGACACTATATTATTTCCTATTTGATTTTGAATTTTCTTACTTAGAATTTCAAATTTATCAAATGCCTCATTTTTAGTTTTTAAGAACTTAGTCAAAGTATACCTAGAGTAATCATCTACTATTACCAAAGTATAGAAGTTTCCCCCGTAACTTTGTATAGCGGATGGACCAAACAAATCCATATGTAACAATTCTAGACACCTAGATGTAGACACCATGTTTTTAGCCTTATGGCTATTACGAACTTGTTTCCCAATTTTGCAAGCATCACAAAAGTGTTGGTCGTATTTCAACTTGGGTAGGTTCCTAACGAGTTCCTTAGATGATAAGGATTGGATTAGCCTCATATTGGCGTGACCTAAACGTCTATGCCATAGAGTTGAGTTTTCGTCCAGAGAGGTGAGACAAAGTTTGTATTTAGATGTTTTGTCTAATTTCATAACGTAAACGTTACTCTTCAAAACACCTTTTCCTACGGTTATGCCATCCTTAAGTATTTTACTTCCATTTTCACTGAAAAGGACGTTATACTTTTTGCGGCATAATTGACTAATACTGAGCAAGTTAAATCCTAAGTTATCTACATGAGCAACATCATCAATAGTGAGAGAGTTATGAGAAATCGTACATTTTCTAATGATTTTACTTTTAAGCTTGCTACCGAATGTGACATTACCTCCGTCGTACACTTGGTAGGTTGAGAAAAGGCTTTTGTTTCCCGTCATATGTCTTGAACACCCACTATCTTTGATCCACTCATCTGGTTCTAACTCAACTTTCAAGCACACCTAAGTTAAAGAAAAACTCAAGCGTTTGGTCCCCAATATCTCATGGGTCCATTTGGGTTAAACATTACATTATCATGGTTCATGTATGCAAATGGTGGACAAGTGTTCCATGGCATGTAGTTGGGACCTTGAAAGTTCCTAGACATGTTTTGGTTCCAACTATTTTGATGATGATGCTGTGAGTTAGGATTACTCTTAGGAAAGGGGTGTTTGGGAAAACTAGTTTTAGGCCTCTGTTGAACCGTTTTAGTCCTAAACTCATTTTTAACTTGACCTTTTCCTATAGTAACTGCTGGTTTTTGTTTGTTAACCCAGTTGTACTAGTGCTAGGTTTTCTAGTAACCTTAACGAATTTAGTACGATCCGAAATATGAACCTTCTGTTCATCAACAGTACCTGCGGATCCTTTTGGTATAACTGGCGGATCCAAAATTTTGGGTCCGTCGGATCCGCGGGTGTCTGACTCAGTTGGAACAGGTTCTTGTACTTTCACTGTTTGTTTCATAAAGTCATTTAGGTTTCCTGATTTCATGAATCCTAGTCCGGTTTTATCATGAGGCAACTTTTGAATTTGCATTAACTCATCTGCTAAACAAATGTTTTTATCAAACCTTTTAAACTTAGAGTTTTGTTTGATAAGATCTTCCTGTGTGGATTTAAGTGTTTCTATTTCTAGTTTAAGTTCCTGACATGAGACACATGTTTCTTTAACACTTTTACCCTTTTCTGATCGTATTTCTTTTTCTTTTAACCAATAGACTTCGTTTTCTAAAAGTGTCGTTTTGGTTTTTAAGAACTTATTTTTGTTTATGATTTTTAGAGTAATATCACACAGTTTGTTATATTCTACTTCTAAGGTTTCATCATCAATAGAGTAATATGACGAGTCAGAATGTACCTCTTCTGAGTCATGAGCCATGAGAGCAACTTCGTCGTTCTTAGGCTCGTCGTCATCACCATCACTGTCACTCCAAGCTCCACTAACAAATGCTTTTTGAGACTTGTTCTTTGGAGGCTTTGGACAGTCTCCTATTAGGTGACCAGAATCCCCGCACCTAAAACACTTCCTATCCATTTTTCCTTTCCTATCATCACGGTCTTTCCGGAAGGATTTCTTTTCTTCATGAGGTTGTCTTACGAACTTTCCTCGTCTCCTAAAAAACTTTTTGAAATCTCTAACGGCCATGGCATACTCTTCGTCTTTACAATACGAACTAGACTCTTCATCACTTGATTCTACTGTAGCTTTTAAGGCAATGGACTTCATCTTCTCCTTTTTGCCTTTAACTATTTCTGAGTCTTTTTCCATCACCATTTCGTGAACTTTGAGATTTCCGATGAGCTCGTCAAGTGTCATGCTTGAAAGATCCTTGGATTCTTCAATAGCCGTCACCTTTGCTCTCCACTTTAGATAAAGTGCTCTAAGAAATTTCCTGACAAAGTTCTTACTAGAAAAAGATTCATCAAATGCTTTAAGAGAAGTAATTATAGTATTAAACCTAGCAAAAGCACTATCAATGGTCTCATCTTCAGAGATAACAAATTGTTTATATTGTTGAACAAGAAGATCAATTTTGTTATCTTTGACCTGTGAGTTCTCTTGATGAGTGATAATCAATGATTGCCAAATATCCTTAGCCGTTTTACACATAAAAACTCTTTCATATTCTTTCTTAGGTAAGGCATTATAAAGCATCATTTTGGCTTCATTATTTTTGGCAATCAGCTTCTTTTGCTCATCACTATGACGAGTAAGAGAAATACCCTCATCCCGACCATCTAACATATTTGATATAGGTTTATTATCACCTTCTACAATAATATACCACAAATCTATATCCTTTGACTTCACATAAGTTTCAAAGCGATTTTTCCAATATATAAAACTATTTGGTTCAAATAGTGGTGGTCTTTGCATAGATTGCCCTTCTTTGAAGTTTTCAAAATCCATTGATCGTTTCAAGTTTTAAAATACAATATATTTGAAAATCTTGAGTAACGTAGCTCTGATGCCAATTGTGGAAAACTAGAAGGGGGTTGAATAGTTTTTACCATTTTAAACTTTTCTTCGCTTTGTATACTTAACGTGATTTCAATGTAAAGCAAACAATCAAGAAATATATATATATATAAAGCAAGTAAGGAAAGAAAAGATCAAACCACACAACACAGATGTTTAGAGTGGTTCGGCTACAAGGACACTCTTCCTTGCCCTACTCCACTCCTCGAGCCTCTAACTCGAGAGTTTTTCTTCACTAAGAAACAAGCTCCCTTCTAGGCGGAGAAAACCTTTACACGTCGCTTACTCTTTATCCGGTACTAAGCTAAACACCGGGTTCTTTACAAGGGTACAACCACTCCCGTTGGTTCTTTAACAAGGGTACAACCACTCCCGTTGGTTCTTTAACAAGGGTACAACCACTCCCGACTCTCTATGTGTTTTGAGGACTAAAACACTAACCGATCACTACTGAATGAATGGTATAAACAATGATGTGTGAACACTAACAAATCACACAGTATCTAACTATCAAGACTTGCAACAGTGTTGAAGCTTGTATGCTTGATCTTCTTTGCTACAAAAGAGAGATCACTAAGAATGAAATGAATGAATAAAATGGATTAGTAATGTACAAATGAATGAGTGTATAATTTAAGCTATATGAGTGATGATTGTGCCTAAATGATCAGCTTGCTATTTATAGGCAAAGCTGATCAACAGGTGGCGGATCCAAAATATGGGATCCCCCATATACTGGTTTGGTTCCGCCAGGACATGCTGACTGGATCTAAACACACACTTTGTGTTGGAGATACTTTGAGTATATACTTGATAGCACGCGGAATTTACTACCAAGTACTTAGAAGAATATATGATTACGTTTGGTGATTGAATAAGTAAAACAATAAGAACAACGATATCAACCAAACTTATCACTTCACTATATCGAACGATTACAATAGATCTGAATGATATGTGTATATCGTATTGTATGACATGTATATGAAACCCTAATCTAAGGATCTCCTTTTATAATGTAAAGAGTCCTTTACACGTTAAACATCTAACCATATCATTCTATACAAATAAGATATTTACCATATCTTTTCTATAATTATCTTCAAACGGTTTCATCTTGATCTCTTAAGCAGTCCAAACTTTTCTTTCTTCAGCAGTCATAACTGCTCTTCCATCAGCAGTCTTAACTGTCCTTGTATCAACAGTCTTAACTGTTCTTGTATACTTCAACCGTACTAACTGCTTAAGTTTAATTCCCAACAATCCTCCCCTAAACTTATGATTTCGATGCAAATCAATAAGTTTCTTAAATTAAACTTCTGATTTCGTTGATGGGGTGGATTCTTTCAAATACTTGACTTGAATCACGAAACACTTGAGAATTATCTTCATATATCACACTCTTTTAATCAACTCTTCAAACATTACCATAAAGTAATTTAATTCCATCAAGGAATTAATTCCTTATACCAACCCAAAGTTAATTCTGCATATCAACCACGCATTGAATGCCATTAAACCCTCATTAACTCTATAAAACTCACATATCCACACAAATCTTCTTCAACACAAATCTTTTAACTTCTTCAATCACAATGTCTTCTTCACCAAACATCATAGAAATTTCATCTGATTCTTCTTCTGATTCCGAAGATTCAGGATGGAACAACTATTTTCCACCAAATTATTCTTCAACTTCAAGAGTTAATCTTTCAAAGAAAAAGACTAAAATATCCTCATCTGAAGATACTTCCTCCGATGAACTTCCTCCTTATGTTGATGATTTATCCTCCTCTTCGTCTGATTCTTCTGACTCTTCTGACTCTGACGATGATGAACTTCAAAAACTATCAAACTTACTCACAAAAGAATTTGAGAAAGCAGCATCATCAGTAAAGATCCCAATTCCAAAGAAGAAGCCTGAGAAGCAACAATTTCCATCTCCAAGATCAGTAATACTTGCACTTCCCTGCAAACAGGTGTCTGAACTCATGGGTAGCAGAGGAGCCCGCAGCAAAATCATGCCGGATATCACTGGAAAAGGAAAAGGAAAACTTGAGTAGTTGTAGTTGTGTTGACTTTTGTGTTGTGTAGGTTGTTTTGGTATCTTTTGTTGGTTGGTTTTTCCTTGTAACCGTATGAAGCTTTGTAATGAATAAACTTTAAGCACTTCATTATAATTCATCTCTGACTTCTAAATTCCTCCCCTGAATTCCATAATGATCAATCATATTTAACAGCAACAAGAACAAACTTTAATTCCTCCCTTGTTTGGAAGAATCCTCACCATCAGATGAACTAGAACATGAGTTTCCAAGCTCAGCATCAAATAAGACCATTTGTACAAGTTACCATCAATTCAGTTGTTTCAGTTTCAAACTGCTCTCAACACTTCCAGATGTATTACCTTCTGAGAGAGGTGTATCACAGAGCATAAACTCAGTAGGAACTAAGTTTTGAACAATCAGTACAAACTGGTGAAGGCAGCAGTTCAGACTGTTTACACCAGCAGTTCAGACTGTTTAGCAAAAAGTTTTCAGAGATAAAATCAAATTTTGAATTTTAATTTGTGGATTCGAAAACAGTTTTGTCCACTTATAGTTTTTAGCAAACTATCAGCTATGAATGGATTTGACTTGTCTTTACCAATATCCGTTTGCTATGGACTAGCCAACTCTTCACACTTAGATTTGGTGAGTTGATAACCAACCAGTTTTTGGTAAACTGTCAACCATAAACGGATTTGAGTAGTCTTTACCAGAAACCGTTTGATCTGGACTAGTTGATTCTTATGTTGATTAGACATGGTGAATCAATTACCATTTGTTGTGTGACAAGTATGCACACTTGACAATCCAAACCACCATTCTTTTCAAACACAATCCAAATCAAAAAGCTTTTCTTAACCTGAAATGTTAGTCCAAAACCAAAGAAAACACAATACATAATATTCTCTTTTAATAGTTATTCCATTTGACTAACAAATTCACAAGCACTCTTAACAACATTCAAGCAGTCTCAACTATACAAATAGCACAATTAACAGTATACAATCCAAAAACATTTACACATTAATCTTTTGAAGGATTAAGCATTCCAATACCTGTTAACAAGTACTGAAATCTGCTTACATCAAAACCTTTTGTTAAGAGATCAGCAAAGTTGTTATCAGTATGTATTTTAACAACTTGAATTAACTTCTTTTCAGCACAGTCTCTTATAAAATGATGTCTAATTTCAATATGCTTAGTTTTTGAATGTTGAACTGGATTCTTAATGATACACATTGGACTGTTATTGTCTATATGTATAATTGTATTTAAGAAATTGTACCCATAATCAAGCATTTGGCTTTGAATCCATAAAACTTGAGCACAACAACTTGCAGCAGCCACATATTCTGCTTCAGTAGTAGATATAGCCACCATAGTCTGCTTCTTACACTGCCAAGAAATTAATCTTCGACCTAAGAATTGACAACCACCTGTTGTAGACTTTCTATCCATGCTAGCACCAGTATAATCAGAATCAGAGAATGCAACAAGATCAAATGCAGACTCTTTAGGATACCACAGCCCCAAGTTAGGCTGTCCTTTAAGGTATCTGAAGATCCTTTTTACTACTGTGAGATGAGACACCTTAGGATTGACTTGGAATCTTGCACAGGCACACACAACAAACATAATATCAGGCCTTGATGATGTGAGATACATCAGGGATCCAATCATAGATCTATACATGTGCACATCCACATCTTCACCACTGTGATCCTTTAATAACAAATGTGTCTCCTTGTCAATTGGTGTGCTAGCAACTTTGGCATCTGTGAATTGAAATTTCCTTAAAATTTCACCAACATATTTATCCTGAGAGATAAATATACCATCTGGCTTTTGCTGTACTTGAAGACCTAGAAAGAAGGTAAGCTCTCCCATAGAACTCATCTGAAATTGGTCTTTCATCAGCTTTTTAAACTCCTTACACATCTGTTTCTTTGTAGAACCAAAAATGATGTCATCTACATAAACTTGTACTAGTAGAATATCACCCATGTCCTTCTTAATAAAAAGAGTTTGATCAATTTTCCCTCTATGAAACCCATTCTTCAGAAGATATTTAGCAAGAGTTTCATACCAAGCTCTTGGAGCCTGATGCAATCCATATAGAGCTTTCACCACCTTATAAACCTTGTCAGGATGCTCAGGGTCTATAAAACCTGGAGGTTGTGTAACATAGACCTCGTCATCAATAGTGCCATAAAGAAATGCACTCTTCACATCCATTTGATAGACCATAAATCCCATAAATGAAGCATAAGCAAGAAATAATCTTATTGCTTCAATCCTGGAAACTGGAGCAAAAACTTCCTCATAATCTATACCCTCTTCTTGAGTATAGCCTTGAGCAACTAATCTTGCTTTGTTCTTTATAACAATGCCCCTTTCATCCTTCTTGTTCCTGAATACCCACTTTGTACCAATAACTCTCATTCCTTTTGGTAAATCAACCAGAACCCAAACATTTTGAATCTTGAATTGAAGTAGCTCTTCTTGCATAGCTTCAACCCAAATTTCTAATTCTAAAGCCTTGAACACATTCTTGGGTTCAACCTGAGATAGAAAACATACAAACATACACTCATTCTCATCTTCATGATATTTCTCTTCATAAACCACACTGAGAAAACCATGATGATCTGGATCTTGAATTTGCCTTCTGGTCTTGACTCCAGATTGTACATCTCCTATGACATTGGTAAGTGGATGATTCCTATGCACAATGGTATGGGGAGTAGAAGGAACTGCATAGCTAGTAGGCATGTGATGAACTCAAATAAGTACATTTTATTACTATCATTTATCCTATTAATTTGACTTGTTTTATTATATTATGTATGAGGATTGATACTTAATCGTTTACTTTTGTAATTCTCATGTAAAAATAAGCATTTGGTGAAACTTGGCGATTTTGGACTAATTATGGAGCAAAACATGCAAGAAGTTAAGAGTCTACTGAAATGGACAAGATCAAGACAATCTGCTCCAGATGCGCCGCATCTTGCTTATCACATACGGCGCATCACTATTAATATTTCACCAGATACGATCCAAGATACAAGAGGACATGCGCCGCATCTATAAATGAAGTTACGCCGCATCTTCTGGCGGTGTACGAATATTCCTGAATATTATAATCTTGGACCCCACGCGAAGTTAAGTCAATGCGCCGCATCTACTTACTAGATGCGCCGCATCTTACCCTCAGACAGAAACTATAAATACCCCAAGACCAGACGAATTCGAGAGACATATATTATATACGAGACCGAAGTACAGAAACCCTAGGACGAATTCAGTCAAGGCAGCAGCACAAGACACACCCAAACGAAGATACAAGAGCTATAAGAAGGTGTTGCATGTGTTTAATTCATTAAGTAGTTTTGTTTTATTGTGTTAGTAAACTTTAATTCATCAAGATTGGTGGCTTGTGTAATGTGACAACGGAAAGATTGCACTCCCTTAAAACTGCTTTCTCATCAATTAAAGTTTATATGTTGATGTCTTTGGTGACTTTTATTAGTGCATTGATAACCTCTGTGTCTAGCTGAGCGTTGATCGGGTCGCCATGCCTCTGCCCTCGCCTATTTATTAAATCGCCTATGCATTCTATGGTCTGTAGAAAAATAGGAAGAAAGATAAATAGGATAGTCATAAGTAATCATTAAGGGTTTACTCGCCGATAAGATTAGAACCAACGAGAAAGGACTTAATCTCGGTGCGTTGCATCGAACTATACACTTCATATAACACTAGCAATAAAACAAGTGACAAACTACTTATCTATCAAGACAGCCCTCTTATTGTCTCAAGTATTTATCTGTGTACGTGTGTGCTACTTGCTGATTCGTGCCTATTGGTTTAGTTTATTATTTAATTGCAACCAAATCGTGCCAGTCTCTCAGGCTGAACCCCCTTGCGTTAGATTAGGTTGTATAGCTAACTTAATATATTAAAATACTGATTAGAATAACTAGATAATACGTTCCACTCTTAGTGATCGACACTCTACTTACCATTATATTCATACTGACCGGGTACACTGCTCGTTAAGTGTGTGTGTTATTGATAAGTCGGCTAAATATAAATTTAAAACTTGAGTAGGCATTAATACTGCTAAACCGCAACGACACATCGCACGCATCAAGTTTTTGGCGCCGTTGCCGGGGAGTGAATTGTTATTATCTGTTAATTTGATTAGTATTTTAATTAGGTTTTTAATTTTTTATCTAACCGCTAATTTTGTTGTGTATTAGATTAATTTGCATTCATTGTACTATTTTGCATATTTTCTGTTTTTGTGTGTTATTTGTTTGCTTTTATTTGTGTTTATTTTCGTGTGTTTTATTTGTTTTTTATTTTTCGTATTTTTGTGTTCTGCTATCGTTGTACTGAGCTAAATCGAACGATACGGCGTATTGCGTTTAATTTTTATAAAATACAACGCGTTTAATTAATTCGATACGACGCATCTTTTCCCCAAGATACGGCGTATCTGTTTTTGATAAAAAAAAATTTCTAAACGTTAACGCCATACGACGCATCTGCTTTAGCAGATACGGCGTATCTATTATTTTAATTAAAAACAGTTTTCGAATTATTAAACAGATACGGCGTATCGATTTTTATCGATACGGCGCATCTTCTGAATCAAAAATCTTATATTTTGAAACGTAACGAAAATACGGCGCATTAACCTTTGTTAATACGACGAATAAAATTTGATAAATATAGTTGATTTTTGATATTTACTTTGATTGGTCCGCTACTCTCGTTTGCAAGTTGTTTATTTTCAGGATAAATGATGACTCAAGCATCACCATGAAAGATTACGTTCTGAACAAAACCGAGAGACGCTAGCTGGAAGGGTCAAACATAAGACCGCGAGAGTGAAGGAAAACTCAGTACCGGTAACATTGAATGTCTTAAATTCTTGAAATAGAACTCCAGTTAACCTCAACGATAATTCAACCAGCCCAAAGGAAAGTTCTCTACAATATAATCTCAATTTTATTATCCATATAATACATCTGTAATCTTAATTTTGTATGCTTAAAAACGATATTTGTTCCTGACCTCGGAATAAATCCTTATCCTCTAAACTATAAGATTACAATTGTTAATAAAACGTTTATACCTATTGCTCTTATTTTGAATTCATTTATATCGTATGGTGTGACCGTTTTACCCCAATTTGATGTATAAAGAATCGTGTTGCGGAGGCCAAGGTACGTTCCTTATTTAAATTTCGTTCACTAACTTAGCGATACGGCGGATCTAAATATCCAAAGCGCCGTATCTCTGATTAAACAGGTCTCATTGACTAGTCAACGAAATTAAATAGATACGGCGCATCCCAATTTTCAATACGGCGCATCGTTTTGCCCTATAAATACGACGGGAATGCGCCGGATCTAAAAATTTTACCACAAAAACTCACACAGTTAAGAACAATACACACAGTAAAATTACACTCTAATTCCGATCATTTTTCTTAAATCCGCCTCTAATCCGATCTATAATCCATCACCTAATCATCAAATTAAGGTAATTATTCTATTTCGATTTAATCTTGGTTAATACGAAAATTAGGGTTTATGTGATTAATTTGATTTGTGCTTAAATGATATAGAGATATGATTAGGACTTGTAATAGATGATCTTCCCCGTGTTTAACTTGCGTAAATCATCGAATTTCTGACCTAGTTTGATTTAACCGAAAATTTTGGGTTTTGAATTCGATTTTGAATATTTAACGGGAAGATGGATTAGTAGAATGTAATGAGCCTTTAGAACTGTTATAATGAGTATATGATACTATGATATTATGTGGGAGTTTACGTCACGGATATGGATTCTTGAAAAGCATGCCTGATCCCCTTTATTTATACTGATATGCTTTTAGATGCGGCGCATCTAGGTTGATTGATGCGGCGTAACGACCTATTTCCAAATTAATAAAATTATAGATACGCCGTATTGCTTAATCTAGATACGACGCATCTCCATACGTCGTATCTCATTTCTTGCTCCGCATCCCTTATACTTTGTGCAGATACGCCGCACTGATTAAATCAGATGCGCCGTATCTACCTCACTTGCAGACTGCTTACTAACTTTGAAAATTTATTGCAGATGGCGTTACCAGTTGCCGCCCGTAGACACCCATGGCTTCGTTTTGAAACAATGGGACTAACACAGGGTGCCGTTGATGATTATATGACTAGACTTAGAAAGTTTTATCAGAGGAAGGTATTCAGTGTTCCAATTTTGGATTTTGACAGCATCAGGAATATTGATGAGGGTAACGCTGCTGAGGAATTACGAACTAGATTGGAGATGATACACAATGATGGGGAAGGGCAGGTTTTATTCAGGTCTTACGCCTGGGAAAGGTTGTTTAGGATTGAGGAACCGTTGATAAAGGTTTTGATGTTGGAGTTTTTCTGCACAATACACTACAGGGAGACTGACCTGGGTCTTGACACATTCGACACTTTGGTATTCAGACTGGGTGGTTTTGAGCGAAGGATGTCTATGGGACAGTTCATACTAGCTCTCGGATTGCACACTACAGCAGAAATGGCATCCCCAGGTTTTGCTGATTACTGGGCTGACAGTCTAAGGGTTGTTTCGGATCGTGGGGAGTTAGGAGATTATTGGGTTGAGATTTCATCTGGGGGTGATTCAACCACCACCACTCCTTCATACACATTGATTAGGGAGCCATTGAGGAGGCTTTGTCATCGTTTGATAGCCCTGGCTACTGCCGGGAGGGGACAATCCCCTGAGAAAGTGACTACTTTGGATCTTTTTCTCTTACGGAGCATGGACGAGGGAGCTGTGCTGAACATCCCTCACTTCTTAGCACATTATTTACACAGGGTTGCTCCAGGAAGAGATGGCAGGAGCCAAATGACCGGGGGTCATTTTGTCTCTCGTCTTGCTAGGCACTTTGGGGTATTAGGTGATGAGATTCCCGCTGATCTCCCGATTGATGTAGCTAGATTACCTGGTATGGATGCAGACTATCTTGCGACTAGGCTTGGGATATGCGAGGAGGTGATGGGTAGATACTTCTGGGCACCATTAGGACCATCTAGGCCTGCTGAGCCGGAGCAGGGGGATGCTCAGGCAGCCCCAGCTGCTGCTCCTGCTCAGGAGGAAGTACATGCACCAGCACCACCAGCTCCCCGCACTATTGGACAGAGAGTCGAGAGAATGGAGCTTGAGGTTAGGTCATTGAGAGAGGGTCTCGAGGCACAGAGGGTTGAGCTTGCTGGAGTGAGGAGAGATACGAGCTGGTTAGTCGACGGTGTCAGTAGGGTGATGGCTCTTCATGGGGTCAGCCACCACTTTCCAGATGGTGCTTATGTCAGAGGGATGACCACATACGAGCGCAGGGTTCGCCGCAGGACTGACGGAGCTAGTACTTCAGGAGCCCAATCAGATGATGTGACTCCCGACCAGCCTACAGTTTGACCACTCTTTGCATTTTCATTACGGACACGTTTCTTCGTACATTACTTATATTCTTTTGGGACTGTACTTATTATTACTAACATCTGTATATCTAATGCTCCAGTTTATGTTTCTTGTTATATTTGTTGAAGACTGGCATTAAGTTCAGCATGAGAGTACGAGAGGACGTGAGAGATAAACGGTGGAATGAGCCATATTACAACAGACTGCCAACAGTCTGTTTGGTAAATACATGCGCCGCATCTAGTAAAACGGATGCGACGCATCCTATCCTATATTTTATCTTATTTCGTATTTAATCCAGGCTCGATACGGCGTATCTTCCTCTACAAGATACGGCGTATCGACTGACCTGATGAAGTTATGGAGCAATTGCCAAATACACACACACTTGATGTGTATACCAAACTGAAGTAATGAGCTGAACGTGAGTCTAACTTGAAGACTCTGGAATAAAGACAAGTGCTTACCGGGAGACAACCCGGATTTATCTTTTTATTATTCTGTTTTTGTGTCGAGTCAGTCAGGCCGCAGAGGATACGGCGCATCTCAATCCCGAGATGCGACGCATCTCCTGCAATGGTCATATCTTACTTTTTCCTGCATTATTTTTTATTTTCGACTTTAAAACTTTTTATCAGTTTATTTTAATGCGGCGCATCCCTGGTTAAGGATGCGGCGCATCTTTTATTCTGATCCGTATTTATTCCAGGCTCGATACGGCGTATCTTCTTCCATAAGATACGGCGCATCGACTGACCTGATGATTTTCATTTTTAATTTTTAAGTTTTATTTTTATCTAACTACTAATGTGTTATGCAAGTTTGAACCTTTCTTACCTTAGGTGTGTTTTGAAGCCTTGGTGGTATTATAGATTCCTGCATTTCCTGTGGATACATCAATTATGAAGCTTAAACGTTCTAATCCACAAGAAAGATGATTTTTGCTCTTATACAAATGGAGGATCATACTGAGCAAATCTCAGGGGAGTTTTTCTGTTCTAATTCTTTTCTTTTCCAGTTTTTAACCTTTGATACAAACAACGAGGACGTTCTTTAACTTAAGTGGGGGGATTGGAGAATTAGAACACTTAACACTTACTTGTCCTAAACTTTTCAAAATATGCTTAAAATGTGCTTAATATATCAAACTTAATTTTTTTTTTTTTTAGCATGTTTTTGTTAAAGTCTAAGTTGCATAGCTGCACACATGACGTTATTTTCAAAAATTGTGATTTTTCAAAATTCACAAATCTATGAGTGTGCCGGTGACTTGTAAACTTTAGAACTTGGCTTGTATACTATTCGAGACCACCATAATAAGTATTATTTTATATAATTAGAATGACTTGTCTAAATTGGTAAATTTCTAGGATTACACCCAAATAGCCTTTATATGTTTTGTGTTATTAGCTAACTACACTGGTTAGTTAACCCCCGTATAAACCCTTTTGTTACTCTCATTTTTAGAGTAAGATACCCCTAGAAAAACACTCAGAGCCATTCCTTTCGTTTCTTACACCTTTGTTAAAATGTTTCGTTACACCCTTACACCTTAGCCTACCCTGTAGATTAGAATCCGTGGTTGGTTAATTGCTATAGGCAAAGTGTGTTTCCTTACATTACCTGTGTTCGCGTGCGTAATTCATTATCTATGGTTAGGTCGGGAAATTGCACAATGCAATTGGAGTGAAAGTAAATATTGTATATCCTTGAGTTTATTTTCCGTGTGTTTACTACTTTCACTATTACCGTTATTTCTGAAGTTATGAAAAGTATAGAAAAATTATCCAGAATTATCATTATAGTGATGTGGTGAAATTTTACACATCTATGTTTATGTTTCAAAAAAAAAAAAAAAAAAAAAAAAAAAAAAAAAAAATCGAAAAAATAGAAAAGAAAAAGAAAAAGAAAGTTGGGAGTTTGTTAAACCAACAATGTGAAGTTTTGTATTAAGTGGTCGATATCACCACTAGTTGTTGTACTATATCTATGGATTGAATGGGAGTTGGCAGTTATGGGAACGCCAACTAAGGTTTATTCTTTGATTAAGATCTTGTTGAGTATAATTCGTGTCTACCTAAAGCGTGTGTTTCAAGTGTTAAAGCGTGAGTTATTCATTGATATGAGTCTTATTCATGGGATGGTTGGGATAGTGATTAACCACACTTAGGATTTTAATTTATTTGTTTTGTTTATTTTTCATTTTATACCAATTTATATCCCAAATATTATCCATACCCTGTATTATTCTTTATCCAACCAAACCTTTGATTTATTGAGATTAGGGATTTGAGCAATCTTAAGTATCGTAGTCGCGGATTCGGCTATGTATTTATGATTTTGTCGCCCTTTTTGATATATTATTATTGGTGAAGTTTGGACCTATCTTTAGCCTATTCGAGTTAAGGATTTGAGCAATTGCAAGTATCGTGTTCGTGGATTCGATCATGTATTTGTGATTTTGTCGCCTTTTCTGGAATTTGAGATCGATAGAGACTAAGAATAATTAACCCTTAAGCCTAAAAACCCTTTTTACCGCTTTAGACTTGTTATTCCTTGGCTTTAGTGGGGGAGATGTGTATACTTGCCAAGCTTATGATAGAATATTCGTCACGACTGGACAGTTAAACGATTAGATTTGCTTTTATCAAATTATTTTATTTTACTTCTAATTCGTTAAGTGTTTAGTTGTGTGATTATGACAAAAAATGAATACATGCTTAAATATAAAAATAAATCCTAATATCTTTTAGGATACATTTTCATAAGATTAATTCTAAGGTTTACTTGGGGACAAGTAAAGTTCAAGTGGGGGGATATTTGATGAACTCAAATAAGTACATTTTATTACTATCATTTATCCTATTAATTTGACTTGTTTTATTATATTATGTATGAGGATTGATACTTAATCGTTTACTTTTGTAATTCTCAGGTAAAAACAAGCATTTGGTGAAACTTGGCGATTTTGGACTAATTATGGAGCAAAACATGCAAGAAGTTAAGAGTCTACTGAAATGGACAAGATCAAGACAATCTGCTCCAGATGCGCCGCATCTTGCTTATCACATACGGCGCATCACTATTAATATTTCACCAGATACGATCCAAGATACAAGAGGACATGCGCCGCATCTATAAATGAAGTTACGCCGCATCTTCTGGCGGTGTACGAATATTCCTGAATATTATAATCTTGGACCCCACGCGAAGTTAAGTCAATGCGCCGCATCTACTTACTAGATGCGCCGCATCTTACCCTCAGACAGAAACTATAAATACCCCAAGACCAGACGAATTTGAGAGACATATATTATATACGAGACCGAAGTACAGAAACCCTAGGACGAATTCAGTCAAGGCAGCAGCACAAGACACACCCAAACGAAGATACAAGAGCTATAAGAAGGTGCTGCATGTGTTTAATTCATTAAGTAGTTTTGTTTTATTGTGTTAGTAAACTTTAATTCATCAAGATTGGTGGCTTGTGTAATGTGACAACGGAAAGATTGCACTCCCTTAAAACTGCTTTCTCATCAATTAAAGTTTATATGTTGATGTCTTTGGTGACTTTTATTAGTGCATTGATAACCTCTGTGTCTAGCTGAGCGTTGATCGGGTCGCCATGCCTCTGCCCTCGCCTATTTGTTAAATCGCCTATGCATTCTATGGTCTGTAGAAAAATAGGAAGAAAGATAAATAGGATAGTCATAAGTAATCATTAAGGGTTTACTCGCCGATAAGATTAGAACCAACGAGAAAGGACTTAATCTCGGTGCGTTGCATCGAACTATACACTTCATATAACACTAGCAATAAAACAAGTGACAAACTACTTATCTATCAGGACAGCCCTCTTATTGTCTCAAGTATTTATCTGTGTACGTGTGTGCTACTTACTGATTCGTGCCTATTGGTTTAGTTTATTATTTAATTGCAACCAAATCGTGCCAGTCTCTCAGGCTGAACCCCCTTGCGTTAGATTAGGTTGTATAGCTAACTTAATATATTAAAATACTGATTAGAATAACTAGATAATACGTTCCACTCTTAGTGATCGACACTCTACTTACCATTATATTCATACTGACCGGGTACACTGCTCGTTAAGTGTGTGTGTTATTGATAAGTCGGCTAAATATAAATTTAAAACTTGAGTAGGCATTAAAACTGCTAAACCGCAACGACACATCGCACGCATCAGCATGTTTTGCAGACCATCTCCAAAGAAATCAAACTCAACAGTATCAACTGGTGAATGAGGTTGACTTGGTCCAGCAGTCTCAATATTTTGCTCAGCAGTTGAAACTTGAGGTTGAGCAGTGCTAACTCCATTGGAACTGCTCGTTGGAATTTCAGCTTCTTTACCATTTTGACCACTTGTTTCAGCAGCATCTTTCTCTTTGTCTACACCACTTGATGAAGGAATATCATCTTTCTTTGTAGAAGACTCATACACAGAACTTTCTTCCATGACAGGTATGAAAATGCAATCATCATCTTCCTCTTCTGAACCTTCATTACTGTTAGTATTTGTACCTGTAACAGGCACATAATTCATGGAATCTGAAAGACTGTCAATATCAAAGATCCAATCTGGACCTACACCTGCAACATTTGGTTTATTCTCCAAAAATTCTATGTGCAGATTTTCTTCTACTTGCTTGGTGCTTGTATTGTACACCCTAAAAGCCTTACTGTGCAGAGAATAACCAACAAAGAAACCTTCCTCAGATTTCCCATCAAATTTTCCTAGTTGGTCTTTGGTATTAAGGATAGTAACATGACAACCAAAAGGTCTCATGAAGCTTAAAGCAGGGGTTCTACCTCTAAGTAACTCATAAGGAGTCTTATTGTGAGGTTGTACAACTAAAACCCTATTCAACACATAACAAGCAGTGCTAACTGCTTCAGCCCAAAATGAGACTGGTAGCTTAGAGCCAGCTAACATTGTCCTAGCAGCCTCTATAAGAGTCCTATTCTTTCTCTCAGCTACACCATTTTGCTGTGGGGTTCTAGCTACACTAAACTCCCTCTTAATACCTTTTTCTCTGCAAAATTCATCCATCACTCTATTCTTAAATTCAGTCCCATTGTCACATCTGATTACTTTAACCTTCTTATCAACTAGGTTTTCTACTTCAACAATAAGGGTCTTAAGTATTTCACTTGTCTCATCCTTAGTTTTCATAAAGAATACCCAAGAAAACCTACTATAATCATCAGTGACAACAAGGCAGTATCTCTTAAAATTCAAGCTATTCACAGAAGTAGGACCAAACAAGTCCATATGCAACATATATAAAGCTTGAGAAATAGAGTTCTGGGTCTTTGGCTTACATGAGGCTCTGTGTTGCTTACCCTTAAGGCAAGAAACACAAGTTTGGTCATTGAGAAAAGTTTTGTTTGGTAAACCTCTTACCAATCCCTGTTTAGCAATTTTGTTAATGGTTTTAAAATTAACATGACCAAGCCTCCTGTGCCACAAGACAAGTAAGTCCAACCTTAGGAACTAGTTTATTCATCTCAACACTGTATGTATTATCCTTTCTAGGGATTTTAAGCAATACTTGACTTTCATCAGGTAGCTTGAAATCAGGAGAAAGTATAAGACAATCAGTATCAGTAAATAAAACTTTGTTCTGTTTATCACAAATTTGTGATACACTGAAAAGATTGTACTTAAGTTCTGGTACATAATACACATTTTCAAAATCAAGGTTACCAGTTTTAATTACCCCTTTACCAGTAATTCTTCCTCCAACACCACCACCAAAGACAACTGGTCCTCCATCCAGAGCAATAAAGTCTGAAAGATATGACTTGTTGCCTGTCATGTGCCTTGAACATCCACTGTCTGAAAATCCTCTATCTTCTTTGTCATTTGAGGGATGTTCCTGCACACAAAATAAAGGTGTTAGTTTCTTTTGGGGATCCAAACCATCACTGGTTTGGATCTGCCTTGTGCATCAAGATGAGAAAACTTGTTTGAGGTCTTTGATGCACCATTGGGTTTGGCAAAATGTTTATCCCAATGTGCTGAGGCCTTGACAGCATTGCCCCAATATCCCTTAGCATTTAAGTACCTAGCAGTCTGATTTGCTGGTCTAGCAGTTGGAACTGCTTGTTTAACCTTAGGCACCCACTTCTGATTTGCCATTGCTGTTTTCTGATAAAAATGACTTTTAACTGTTTGTGCATGATTTGAAAATTGTTTTGCACTAGAAACAGTTTGCTTGTTTTTAAACCACTGATTTTGACTAGCAGTTGAAACTGTTTTGATGCCAGTCTTTAACATAACAGCTTTAGGTGACATTTTATGTTTTGCATTAGGGTTTGTCAATCTGGTTGGACCATTTTGAGTTACCCTAGCATTGTTATTCATGTTCACCCTAGCATTCCCAGTAACCCTCTTTTTCCATGGGTTAGATTCACAATAAGCAGCCATATGCTCGAAACTTCCACAAACAAA
The DNA here is from genome assembly GCA_021014915.2 of Artemisia tridentata subsp. tridentata. Classification (NCBI taxonomy): domain Eukaryota; kingdom Viridiplantae; phylum Streptophyta; class Magnoliopsida; order Asterales; family Asteraceae; genus Artemisia; species Artemisia tridentata. The sequence continues at coordinate 220,810,780 of CP139505.1, read as the reverse complement.
ACATACTTTTCTAATCATAGCAAACCTATCATCCATTTTCTTAGATTTTGAATGATTCCAATTCCTATGACTACTCTCAGAACTTGATGATCTGTTCTTAGTCCTATACATCTCATCATATCTAACATTTTTCCTAACTGGTTTTATGTTTTCAGTCTTAACCAGTTTAGGAGCATGTTTAACTTCTACCTTAACAGCATTAGGCTTTTCCTTAACCTCTACATTCTCATCATCAGATGTCCACTCCTCAATAGTTGGAGCATCTGAGTTCCTATCAGAGGACATCTTTTCCTCTGAGAGAGATTTATCACTAGCACTCACAAAAGCATCTTCTCCCTTAACAAATTTAACAGGATTTTCACTAATCTTAACACCATATCCAGGAAATTCCATATCCTTAAACTCTTCTAAACCTGTATGAGCTAAATCTATTCCTGGTGGAGCAAACATTCCTCTAAAGGGGGTGCAACTGACTTATAACCTAAACCAGATTTAGCTTTGTTAAGTATTTGACTCTCTACAATCTTTTTAACTCTGTTTGAAGTATATTCAAGAGTGTCTACACTTAACTGAATGTTATCTTTCTCCCTTTTAAGCTTCTCTAGTTCATATACAAGTCCACTCATTTTATTTTCTTTTATTTCCAATTCCCTCTTTAAAAGACCTATCTCATCAGTAAAGTTTGACTCATTCTGTTTATAAAACACAATTTGTTCTTCCAAAATAGCTAATCCTCTTTTATGATTTGACAGACTAAAACTTATTTGATTATATTCAACTCTAAGATCATCATACTGTTTCTTAATATTTTCATAATCTTTTAAAGCATGACAAGAGATTGAACATTTTTCAGGCTTATATACCTCAGAGTTTGAGAAAGCCATCAAACCCAAGTTAGCTGGTTCCTCTTCTTCCTCCATGAAGCTCCAATCAAATCCAGCTCCATCTACAGCTACCATAGCCTTGGAAGAAGGCTCTTCAACATTTACTGTTCTCCTTGACCCTTGTTGATTCTGAAACCCTTAACCCTGGTTACTTTGTTGTCTTGGACCTCTGCACTCCCTGGAAAAGTGCCCCAACTTGTGACAATTAAAGCATTCCACCTTAGACTTATCATACCCAGCAACATCTCTTCCATTGAAGGTAATCTTATTCCCAGTCCTTTGGTAATACTTCTTAGCCCTGATGCTTATCAAAGCCAACTGCCACTTCAAATCCATAGCTTCCAAATCATCTTCAGCAATTTGAAGAAGATCTTCATTAAAGATCTTTGACCCACCAGACTGTTCTGATACAAATGCATATATGGTCTCATCAGTCAAGCCAGCAGTGCTAGTTTTTACACCAGCAGTGCTAACTGTTGGTATAGCAGTACCAACTGCTTCTTCATCTTCATGGTTAGAACTGTTTGAAGCAGATACAAAGGCCATATTCCCTGAACTGGAACTGGTGCTACCACTCTTCTTGACCTTTTGCTCAACAATCTTAAGATTATTGTAAAGCTCATTCATTGTCATATTCTCCAGCTCTGGTTTATTGCTCCAAACCACAACATAAGTATTCCATTCAGCGGGTAAACTGTTTAGAAACTTCATGTTGAGGTCTTCTTGAGGTATCACAATCTTCAACACAGTAAGTTGACTGATGATCTTCTGAAGCCTATTAAAGATTTGATCCAAAGTTTCATTGCTTGATGCAGTGAAGTTCTCATAAATTTGCTTGAGTAGGGTTTTATGTGCCTTCTTGGTAGCTTCCTTGCCACCAAATCTTTCCACCACTGCTTCAAAAATAGTTTTAGCCGATTCGTAATGGCTAAAGTTCAGCACTTGATCATTAGGAATTGCCATTAGTAACAGATTCCTAGCCTTCTGATCATTCTTCTTTTTGATTCTCTCCTCGTTTGTAACTGGCTCAGTATTAAGCTTTGTGACCTTGGAACCATCAGCACGTGTTTCTTCAACAGCAACTGGTTTGAAGGAATCACCATTGATAATAATGTCCCATAATGCATAATCCTGCACCATGAAGTATTGCTCTATCCTGAGCCGCCATAAGTCATATTCATTCTGTTTCAGCATGGGGAGTTTAGCAAGGATTGAGGTTTGAGGTGTCTCCATGTCCATCTTCTTGGATTGCTAGTGAGTAAATACTTCTAATTCTTCTAAACTCAACGTATCAAAAACCTGGCTTTGATACCACTTGACCGGATCTAAACACACACTTTGTGTTGGAGATACTTTGAGTATATACTTGATAGCACGCAGAATTTACTACCAAGTACTTAGAAGAATATATGATTACGTTTGGTGATTGAGTAAGTAAAACAATAAGAACAACGATATCAACCAAACTTATCACTTCACTATATCGAACGATTACAATAGATCTGAATGATATGTGTATATCGTATTGTATGACATGTATATGAAACCCTAATCTAAGGATCTCCTTTTATAACGTAAAGAGTCCTTTACACGTTAAACATCTAACCATATCATTCTATACAAATAAGATATTTACCATATCTTTTCTATAATTATCTTCAAACGGTTTCATCTTGATCTCTTAAGCAGTCTAAACTTTTCTTTCTTCAGCAGTCCTAACTGCTCTTCCATCAGCAGTCTTAACTGTCCTTGTATCAACAGTCTTAACTTTTCTTGTATACTTCAACCGTACTAACTGCTTAAATTTAATTCCCAACACATGCCAGCTAAGGATTTCCCATATCTTTCCATATCTTGTAAGGTCTTGTCAAGATCTTGCAAAGTCAACTTAGTTACTTAAAGATCTTTCCAAAATATTTCCCAAATCCTCAAGATATCAAAATGAGGTATGCCATGATGTCATGTTAATATTTCTAATTTAAGAAATAAAAGTGAAACATATAAATGTAAAATGTATGTAATATTATTCCTAATGATTATGTAATATGTATTTTTAAAAGACTTGTTACTATAAATGTAAAAGACTTTAACTGATATTTATGTTTTGCTAAAGATAAACCTTATAATTGTCATTAACAAAATAAAGCAAAGATCGTAAAATATAAATAACGTTTTTAGGACGATATTTCTATTAACAGTTAACGTTTGAGTTCGTGAGCTTAGTGCAATATTTACTATTTACCCATAATTGTATTCGTTGCAATTATTATTTTAACTCTGAAATCTTGTGTTCCATTATTTATTAATAAACCTATGAATTTCACTCAACCTTTGTGTTGGCTTTTTAGCATGTTTTATCTTAGGTCCTTAAGGTAATTGGCAAGCATGAAGTCGCACGGAGATTGTTTTGATGGCTTGCATTGTTTTATCATTCAATAAACTCTTGAAAACTTTTATGTTAATACATTATGTTTTCTAAAATTTCTTGGGACCTGTTGTAAACTCTGATGTTTTATTTTGATCGAATGATAATATTTTAAAACGTCTCATTTAGAGTCGTTTTCTATGATTATGACTGTTGTACTAATAAGTAGCACCCCAATGACATTACATACCGTTGCGATATTTTGGGGGTGGTACAGATTTGTACCAGAGCCATGGTTATAGAGAACTAGGTCACATTTTTTAGACCTAGACTATAACCACTCCTTATACTTTAACTCTTCCGCTTTGCATTGCCTTACACTCTCCGTGCGCTTACACTTTCCGAACACTTATGCACAATTTTATGCACCATTATTCTATCTACATATAAAGAATGTTTATATATACACTTGATTGACTTTTGATCACTATTTATTTATATAAATGTTTGATTGATTTTGTTCTCTTATACTCGTTTCCAGAACTCCATGTCGAATCTTGTTTTTCCCCGATCATATATCTACTATTACATTTTTAATCTATAAAACTTTTTCAAGACATTATTGATTACAATGGTCTCATTCATTATTATGACATTGTAAGTGAAACAATGGTCTCAATTAATTTCAAAACATTGCCAGTAATTTCATGATTCGCTGAAACTTTTTATGAGCTTTCATAACATCATTTTACACAAACCCGTTACAGTCTATCGAATTCCCTTGATTGTCTTACTATCTGTCTTCAGAGACGAGTTTGAACATTTGTCTCATTCTCATGGAACATCTACATCGCCTCATAAACCATCGCCTAAAGACATGCCGGTTGATTAGAACTTGACCTTAATGTGCCGCCTTGGAACACCTACTTTTGAGACATGACTTTATAATATCTCATTCTTTTTCACTCCTTTTGGTTTTGAAGAATTACGCCGCCAGGAAGGTAACGCCGTAACTTGACAGCAATGTTTACCCTAATGCTATCTTTCGTTTCCAAGGACAAATTGGAGAACTTGTCGGCCACCACTCTGACACCCACTTCACCAACCTACATACTGATGTCCGATAGTGAGACAGAGCCATTCGAGGACAAGGCTATGAAGTATGAACCCAAATAAGAAAATCACCCACTCGAAGAAGAACCTATTGGAAGACAAGGAGGAGAACCACTACTACACCTACTCCTCCCACCCGACCAGAGTTTATCACCAGAGAGCCCATCCACCATAGCATCCCATCGCTGGTGACACACATGGCACATCATGAGAGATATTACACGAGTTGTGATGGCCAACCTACAGTCTCGTTGGAGTAGAGTAAAGCTCGAGGAGCCAAACACGGATCTTACTCAATCAACATTCGTGATGTTTATTGACTTTAGCATTTATTATTTGTTCTCATTTATCCTCAATCAACTTTCGTAATACTCAATGTCTTTCTCATTTTATGCTTGTTCTCATTTAGCATGCATGCTTACAACGTAATGCTTTTCTCATTTATTGTTAGTCTCCATTCATTCTCAATTAGCATTCGCAATGCTTATTGTCTTTTTCACTTATTGTCGTTCTCATTAATTATTTACTCTCAGTTAGCATTTGTGCTGTTAGTTTTCTTTTATTATTCGTTCTCATTTAGCATTCGAGTCACATATTGTCTTTCTCATTTACTGACATTCTCTGTTATTCTCACTTAACATTCATAATATTTATGGACTTCATCATTTATTGTTTGATCTCCTTCGTGACACTTACTGTCTTCCTCATTTATCATTTGCTTTCACATTTATTGTCTATCTCATTTGTTCTCATTTAACATACTGAAATGCTTATTGCTTTCTAAAACTCCTGCGCTAGTAGAAAGGCTCAATCCCGTCGCTTCGTCGCTCAATTCTTGTCCATTTCACTTAATCTCTCTTAACAATCATGATGTTTATTATCCTTCTTAGATATGGATTTTCATTATTCATTCTCATTTGACATTCGTAATAAATATTGTCTGTCTCATTATTATTGAACCTCAGTTAGAATTTTGTCTTTCAGTATTGGCCTCTTTTGGCTATTGGTTTGATTCGATTGATTCTCTCAGTTAATTGAATTATTTCGTGTTGATATTCTTTATCCCTTCTCCTTACTATTGTGATAAACTATGATTCTTCTATTTGCGTAAATTTGAGTCATTGGCTTCTCTTTTACACACCCTTTCGTTTGCTTCTTTGTTCGTACGAATATCAAATCTTTCTTTCGAGCACTCCTTGCTCATACTAGTACGAATAATATTGATATCTAAATCTATTCACTATTGTTTTAATTCATTGATCCTTCCATTTGCATCGGTTGGTAACGGTTTGTTTCTTTGTTCGTACAAATACATATCTTTCTTTCGAGCACTCTTTGCTCATGATAAGTACGAATGTTCTTGATATCTAATTTTGATCCATTATTGTTATTCATCAATTCCTTCATTTTCATTGATCATCCTTATTCATATAGATATTTAATCTATCCCTTTTAAACAATATTTCCTCCTAAATATTACACACGACAGAATCACATTACTATTTTTATGATTCATTAGCTCTTTCAATTGTATTGTTATTCATTTTTTTTTTGTGAGTCATTTCTTCCATGACATTGATATCTACTTCTTTCTACTGTTAGTACGCCTCCGTGGTTGTCCCATCTACATTAATCGTTAGTACGTATCAGGGCTTAGGAGCAACACCCCAGACAACAGGCTGCAAGCCGCACGAAGTCGTCAGAAGAGTTACGCCAATGTGACACGTAATCCATTAGAATTTCAGGTTGGAAATATCATCATGCTGAATGTCTCGCCATGAAAGTACATGATACATTTTGAGAAACAAGAAAAAATGAACCCGAGGTACATTGAACCCTTCAAAAGTTTGGCTGAAGATGGTATGGTAGCTTACCAACTCGAACTTATACCATAACTCGGTAGAGTACACAACACATTTCACGTTTCGAACCTGAAGAGACACTTATCAGAAGAAACCCTCGACATTCCATTAGAGGAGATTCAACTTGACTACAAACTTCATTTTGTCGAAGAGCCTGTAGAAATCATGGACCGAGAGGTCAAGCGACTGAAGCAGAACCGTATCCCTATTGTCAAAGTTCGTTGGAACTCTCAACGAAGACCAGAATACACTTGGGAAAGGAAGATCAGATGCGTCAGAAATATCCACACCTTTTCACTAACACAACTTCGACGTCTAACTTGAACTGAATCCCGGGACGGGATTCCCTTTAAGGATTAGGTACTGTAACAATTCACAATTTTGAGGTCATTATTTAATTATTTAATTTTACTTAATATTTTTATTTTAAGTAAATTCACTCTTACGAATAACTAGATAGGTTATTCCATGTACTTCATTAAACTTACATTTAACTCAAATCGACACCTGACAATACTCAGCATAATTATTTTTATACATTTTGGTTTCTTACAATCATATTTTAAATATCCCATTTTTACTTTTCCATTTTAAATAAACTTTGCACATTTTTCGTTTTGCGCATTTTCAGTCTATGTTTACAATTTCTAAACCACAATTAATCACCCAACAAGCTCAATGATCACGTAAAATATAAAAATAGGTTTTGATGTCAAGTTTTAACATTTTTATAAGTATTATATTTTTACGTTACCCGGTTTTAAGTTTTAGGACTTGAGTGCTTAACATTAGTAGTTACCGGGATCAAACTACACTCCATAACTCAAGATTATACAACATTAACCACAAAAACCCACTCAACACATTAGGTGGCTGGTTTTGGTGAAGATTATCTTACACACTTCACATGAGCATGACACCTATCATCCACTAACTAGAAACCACTTTCATAAAACCATTTCTCTTCATTTGTACATGCAAAACCACCAATTTTTTCTCTCATCCTTCACCACAAACGACCACATAGCAGCCCTACAATTACCATAAAAATTTTGGAAGTGATTTTGTAAGGTAAAACTAAATGTGCAAGAAGCCTTGTATCATTCTTGCACCAAAACCCTTTAAAAATGAAGTTTTCTTATGATTTATGCAAGCTTTTCTATAACCTTTTTAGATCTATAATTTTTATGGAAAAACACTCTTATTGGATTCATAATAATGTGTAAAAACTTTGGTTTATAGATTTGTAGTTATGGTTTAATGATTTGTTCAAAATGGCGAGCTCAAACCCTAGTTATTTTGATTTGCAACATATTTTTGACATCATACAATAAAGAGAACTCATAGATCTATTTACTTCTGAGATTTCAAAGTATTTTCAAGGGTAAATCAAGGTGAAAAAGGGTTAAAAGATTTGGGTTAAAGGTTGGAAGCTTGGGTGTTGATTGGTGGTTGTTAGGACTAGTGTTCTTGTTCTTGATTCCTTGTTTTCATTCATCAATCCTTGTAAGGAACCAATCACTCACACTTTTATTTTCACTACTGAAATTTCATATTTTCTTTATGTATTTTATATGTTTCATAAGTTTATTATGCTTGTTATACTTTGTACATATGCTAAATATCTAGAAAACCTAATAAATACTAGACATGCAAAACTACTTTTTGACCAGGGGAAAAAATGGAATAAACTGATTTAATCAGTGGACTTTAGACCTTAACTAAAAATATGTGGTTATAGATCAATGTCTTACGGTCGTTTTTTCAGGTATTTCATGGAATAACTCATTACGATGATTAAACTAAAAATATTTTCATGAAACATGTAAAATTTTGAGTAACAGATTCTAAACGTAAAAAGCTCATTGATCTATTCATTCTCATTACTTGGCACAGTTTTCTGAAATGTTGCTAACATCTTAACTTAAACGTGGCCGCAAAAATGGGGTTAAACGGGCTTGTAGAACTCTAGATATCGCATTTTTCCCGGGACTGTTGTGATGTTGATAAAATACGAACTGGGTAGTCAATGGTAAACTAGTAATTTCACTGTTGTTAGGTAATTTTTGACTCAGTGGGACCTACAAATCTAGTTAGTACATTCAAATAACTTTCCGAGGATATATAGAACATAATTTTTCGACTTACGGTTTGCGAGTAATAAAAATTTGACGATAGACATGTTTATAAAACTTCTAACAGCTTTGGACTTAAAATGTGTAAAAAATTATTAACTTATAAAAATGGACCCTTGGACTATTAGAAACTTGTTAAATAACACTACTTGACCATTTTTACATAAAAACCGAAGTGGTAGGTCCCACTATCAGAAATAGACCCGTAAATTATTTCATAGACTAAAGAACTTAAGAACGATTAATTTGAATTAATGACACATATTTTGAACCCTTAAATTTAATTTTGAACCATTTAATATATTTTGAACTCTTTGACTTAATTTGAACTTTTGAAGTAATTTGAACCTTTTGGACTTAATCGAGCCCTTATGACTTGTCTTGACACTTATTTATATATATCATGTACCAAGCATAGTTGAAATAATAATCTATATGGCATATAGACATACTTACCTTATTATTTTAGAATCTGAGACACGCGTATATGTCTAGGTTACTCGTAGAACACTTGCGGTTTATTCACCACTACATTCACTTTGATTGTTCACTTGGCTTTTGGTGAGTTCATAGCCCCACTTAAACTCTTTAAACTGTTTATAAACCCATTGGGGAGATACATGCTATTTTACAATTTGGACACAAGTGCTTTAAACTGTATGTTTACCAGAAAGTATTATTGCCTAGGTACCTTTGTTGCCAGAAATAAGTCCCTAACATCATGAACCATTAATTACAAACTGAGTAAACGCTAATATTATGAATATGCATATTGGGCTTGACAAGCCTGTCCGGGTGAGTAGCGCTCACTTGATAACTGTAGGTCAAACGGACACCTAATATTGAGAAATTAGGTAATATGGCAAATTACCTTTTAGGGCAATATTAATATCATTCTATGATATTAGTTAACGTTTGAGTTCGTGAGCTTAGTGCAATATTTACTATTTACCCATAATTGTATTTGTTGCAATTATTATTTTAACTCTGAAATCTTGTGGTCCATTATTTATTTATAAACATATGAATTTCACTCAACATTTGTGTTGACTTTTTAACATGTTTTATCTTAGGTCCTTAAGGTAATTGGCAAGCATGAAGTCGCACGGAAATTGTTTTGATGACTTGCATTGTGTTATCATTCGATAAACTCTTGAAAACTTTTATGTTAATACATTATGTTTTCTATAATTACTTGGGACCTCTTGTAAACTTTGATATTTTATTTTGATCGAATGATAATATTTTAAAACGTCTCATTTAAAGTCGTTTTCTATGATTATGACAGTTGTACTAATAAGGAGCGCCCCAATGATATTGCATTCCGCAGCGATATTTTGGGGGTGTTACATGTCTCCTACATACCCACACAATATTTTCCAAACATTCCCTTCTCAACATTCCAATCCAACCACTAAGATTTCACCAACACATCATCTTCTTCATCCAACCATCTATTTCAAATACAAATAAACCTTCACCACAAAACACCTCACTTCTCTACTCCAACATTCAAATTTCAAATTTGAATCTCAAGCCAAAGGCTCCTCATTTTATCACCATCACATTTTATCCAACTCATTCTTACACACATACAACCTCCCTCACTCTCTACCTCACTCTCTTAATTCAAATTTGAATTCTCTCTTAGGTTCCTGTAACACCCCCAAAATCGGGTCTAGCAGAAGCATAAATGTCAAGTCTTGAGTAAACAACTCACGTAACTAAATAAACAACTATTGAGTTTAGTTAAAAAATGAATGTGTATTCTCCCCTAAAACTGTTATAAAAGCAGAAAAAGTAGGGGTCATGAACTCACCTTAGCCACAGCAATGCAAACATCATAACTAATACAACTGGCATCTAGAGCTAATCACAACGGTATCTAGGAGACGGGCACAACAGTATACGAAGGTACAAGTACAACGGCAACTATGACACACGGCACAACCTAATAATATAAAGACTTGTCTCAAAATATATTCCACACAGCAACTAAAAGCGTAAAAGTCTCCAAAAGTTAACTATTTCCCTTTCCAAAATCAATCATTTCCATTCCCAAAATAATACAATTACATTGCCAAAAATAATCTTGTTTTATCCATTTATCAGTGTTTGGTATCATCGTTGGTGTGTTAGTGAAAAGACGCTGACTCAAGTGTACATAGACCACATTAAGCGACAATAACGGAATCGTTGCGGCAAGTATGACAAAAAGTCAAGGTGAGATGACGGAAATGACTCACAAAAATCACACATATAAACACACCAAGTAGTTGAAAAGATTGGTAGTCGTCGGTTATAATCCCCTTAAGTTTCATAAAACATACATGTTTTATATGTTTTAAATAAATAAATAAATAATCGCCATGACTCGTTTGTTCGTAGAACGTTCCAAGTTGAGTGACTTTATTAGTTTCCAAACATGTTTAGTTAACAAGATACTATAAATATTATTGTTCGTTAGGCATTATATACATATTGTTCGTCCGTTACGGCTCAAATACATTAAATTCATTTCCAGTCTAATGTACTGTAGTCGTTTCGTGTCCCAATAGTCTAATAATGTTCAAAGTCCGATAATATTCCAAATCCAACAATAGTCCAAGTTTCAATGTATATTTCAAGTCCCGGTGTTGTAAAAATCCCAATGTATACCGATTACCAATCAACAATCAAACAAATAAATAATCCAACAAATAATTCCCATAATAATAATGAAAATATACTAAGGCAAATGTGCCTCGATACGTTCCCGTAACCTCGCATTTCCCGTTAATTCTCAACTCATTTTATCCAAAACTATACATTTTTATTTTTGCTTAGATATATTAAATAACAAGTCAATTGTTATTTATTAGCCTTTTTTATCTTTTCCTTTTTAGCTTTGTTTTGTAAGACGTCACGAGGTTTGGTAATGATATCGAGTCACATTTCCAACAATTCTCACGGCTATAGGCCGGGTCAAAATTGTCAACAAGTTCAATGCATCAACAAGTCCAATTAATAACCAAAATTTGGGCACGTCGAGGTAGCACCGAGATCACTAGGTCTCGGCTAACCCTCCTAGCCATATCAACACATAATATCCAAATTCCAACTTCCATGTCCAAAATCCAAGCAACAACAACAACCAAACTAGACATCATCATACCGAGACCATTTTGGTCTCGGTTTCGACCCTCGGTACGCCACAACAAGCCAAACGGACCCTTGGTCCTTCTTGGCTACAACTCCACAACAACCTCAACTACACAACAAACCAACTTCCAATCCAATCCTAAACCAAATCCGACCATAACTCGGGTTTACCAAACCCTTAATCCGAACCAAAAATGAAATGAAAAACAACAAGAATAACAACATATCAATAACCAAAAGCTCGACACAAACAATCAAACACAAACATAAGCCACATCTGGGAGCTTGTGCTCACGGCTTGACCTTGATTTGACCAGACAAACCCAAATAAATGATACCAAACTCAATTTACACATGTTTTTAGTTATTAAAAAGGTTAACCCACATGTTTTTATGCCCAAATCCGAACCAAAATAGTGTTAGTCAACTCGTTATGTACGAGTTGACTCACACCGAGTCACTCACGTGGGTGAAACGATATAACCTACCTTCCAAACGCTCAGATCTACTCGGTTTTTGTGGCTATCATTGCGGTGGAGGCGCGTCGTGGTTGTGGAGGGTGTTTCTTGGGCGCGTGTTGTAGCAAAATGTGATAAGGAGATCACGTGGAGGGCTTATATGGTGGCGGTGTGGTGTGATGAGTGGCGGTGGTGGTGGTTTGGGAGGTGGCCGGCTGCGGCTATAAGTGGAGAGGAGAGAGTATATTAGTTTCTATGGTTTTGATAAAAGTTAGGAGAGAGAGAGAGGGGTGTGGGTGGTTATATCCCCACATGGACCAAATGTGTAATTTTATCTAACCCTAGGGCGCGCCCAATTATGAACTCCAGGGACCATTTATGTAATTTCACTATTCTTTTGATAAAAACGCTCTCGGGCTCGTTTAGCATACCAAAATTGATCGTATGACGTTCTAAGTTGCGCCAATATTTTTAGAATTGCTTTTCCGTTAAGAATGACTATAAATATGTCCATGTTTGTTTAACGCGTCAGAAATCAACATTTCTCGTATTATTAAGTTTTAGACTCGTGTTGATTCGTGTTGTGTTCAAACTCAAGTTCTACGGGGCGAATACACATATCCAATAACAATATTCCAAGATCAAATATCATATAATCTAAACTGGTTTCTAGGTCTCAGTTATCGTATTTATTCGTAAGGCAATTATATAAATAAATTCCAAAATTACTGGTTGTCACAGCCTCCCAGCATCAGGAGAAACCCGTCCTGGGTTTCAATTCAAGTTACCCGTTAAGATCAAAAGAGATGAGAATAAATTCACTTGAATTTATCCTCACGTTCCCACATGAACTCAGGACTTCTCCGTGAGTTTCAATGCACTTGACAGTAGGGATACTACCTTGCTTAAGTCGCCTGACCTCACGGTCCATGACTTTGACAGGTTTCTTAACAAGGTTTAAACATTCATCAATCTGGATCTCTCCTGGAGGGATAGCAACTGTCTCCTTGGCAAGACATATCTTCCGATTATATATATAAAAATGTCGCGAACACTGCTGAGTTCTAATAGTAGCTCAAGTCTGTGAGCTACCGGTTCAACTTTAGCAAGGATTTGGAAAGGACAAAAATAGCGAGGATTAAGCTTTCCACGTTTACTAAACGCTTCACACATTCTCATGGTGAATTTTTAAGCAAAATCTAGGGGTTCAGGAGGTTTTCGTCATCTGCATTTCTAACGATTCGTGAGCAGCTTGCATCTCTCTTTTGCCTTTGAACGATCTTCTGGGTAATTTCATGAACAGGTTCTGGGTCAGTAAGTTGGGTATCTCCATTTCTGCCCAACAAATCGGCAATCGGCACTTACGACCATAGAGGGTCTCTTATAGTGCCGTTGAGGTACTAAAGTTGTAATACCTGAAATTCAGATAATCTATAAAATGACCAAATTACCCCTGAAACCATAAAACATAATTAAATCACTTATAAAATTCTGAATTGATTCCAAACTTCTGAAAACGAACTATATATGAAGCAAATTAATTTCTGGGACAACATTTTATTATTTGAATGTCCAAAAGTTATATTGATACTTTAAAATGTATATATAAACCGAAATTACACTTAGTTATTTAAATTGATTTAAAAATTAAATTATGTAAAGGATAATCACAAAATTAATAAGGAAATTATAACAAAATCAAAACTTCGATTTTGCCAACTAACCAAGCTGTGTATATGGTCCATTCCCCCCCCCCTATTCTCACGGCAATACTTGTATTTTAGTTAATCCCATTTACTTTCTAATTAACCTAGCTGATTAAATAAAAAACACACACACAAATTCACACACAACCCATACAAATTTTTGAAGGTGATCTGGTATTTTTCTGGGGTAGATCTTCATCCAAGGAGGCTAAGAAAAATAAGGTTGGGCTTGTGGATTCGCTGGTTTGATCGTGGGGCTTTTTCCTTGTCGAGTTTTCCATACGATAGGTACTAAATTCGTGCGCCTTATTTACATGTTCAAAAACTAATCTGGTAATTTTCTCGTGATCCTTACATCACATATAACTCATATAAATTGTATTAATCGAATCATGCAAGATAAACCATGCGTACGAAAAATATATGAATAAAACACACGTAATTTGTAAATATATGTAATACGAATTTCTGGGTGTTATGATTATTTTATTTGGACCTCATATGAAGTATTAGATCTGGGAAAAATGATGGAACGAATTGTAGAGGCCTAGAACATGTCGTGGTAATTATTGATATCAAAAACATACGTAAAACCTAAAATATACTATACGATTTTTTTTGGCTTGTTATATAATTTTTATGAGTTCCTTATGCATCATATAACCTGGGAAAAATATGGGTTCGAATCTTGGAAGCATAAATAAAGTGTGGCTAATTTTTGTATAAACCGGATTTTTGAAAAGTAAAGAAATAAACAAAACCTAATCGAAATAATTAGGGTTAGGGTTTGTGAGTACATGATCTGGTCATTAATGTGTTTTTAAGGTTTAATAATGATGGGTCAATGATTGGATTTGATTAGGGTTTGTAATTGTGTTTAAAAAGTCTATCCGATTGGGTTTTAAAAGTATAAGGACCTGTTTTGTCAACTTTGAAACTTCTGGGATATTTTTATAATGTTATATACATCTTTAGGAATGTGGGAAAAATATAACTTGGGGGTCCTAAGTGTAAATATTGCAAGATAATGAATTAATTGTACTTATAAAGCACGAATTGAAATTAAAAAAAAAAAATGAAAAGAAGAGGGACAAAAAGTGTAAATTCTGAAATCTTGAAGTTATTCTGAGTAAATACTGATATTAAAAGTATAATGTGTAATTTTGAGAATTTATGGGCTTAATATGTAATTGTTATGAAATTATGATTTAATATATAAGTTTTGTAAACTTAAAGGACCAATTATGTAAATTCTGAATTCTGAGGGGTCTAATCTGTAATATACTTAATTCTGATGTCACATTCTGTAATAAGGTAAAATTGGATGCTTGTTTGGTAAATATGGATATTGTAGGGTTTAATTTGTAAATTATGTAAATATAAGGTTTGTTTTGTAAATTATATAACTAGAGGGGTATAAACTGTAAATGGTGAAACTTAAGAGATTAAAATGTAATTCTGAATAAAAGGAGTATATAATTCAGTAACTAAAAGTATTTTCATATTAAACCTTTGAATTAGATGAATTTACAATTAAAACCCTAAACTATGAAAATCTGTCATAATTAACCCTAAAGTTTTGTAACTTGATAAAAGATACCTTAATACCATAATATGCTGTAATTAAGGACTTAACTAAATCTGTAATATCAATATCGGGTTAAATATGGAAATCTGTTAATTCTGGAAACCTGCTAAAAATAGAAAGTTACTAAAAATGGAAAGATAAACTAAAAGTAATAATCTGAATTAGAATCCGTAGTAATTCCGTCTTCTACTTCTTTAGGTGTGAAGAAGGAGAAGTCCTGATTTCTGTTCTGTGTCTGTTTTGCTTATTCTGCTTTGCTAATAAGGTACAGATATTCTGCCCTTTTTCAGTAAGGGTTTCTCATCCCCTTTTCGTTCAGTTTTTCATTTTCTTTATTAGGATTCCCGATACCACTGCTATGTTCCCTTCTGTTGTGAATCTTTGTTGTGATCTGTTTGTCTTGAACCTTTTGTTTGAACCTCTGCTATGATTCTTTTATTCTGAACCTTTTTCCTGAACTCTGATTGTAAACTTGTTTGTGAACCTTTGATGTGTTTCTTCTGTTCTGAACCTTTCTTGAACCTTTGTGTTTTGATCGCTTGTTCTGAACCCTGAATTTGTGAATCTTGATTGAATCTGATCTGTGAACCTTGTTCTGAACCTTAACCTGATATATCAGTTGTAAACTTTGATTTGATTTTTGGTATAAACCTTAACCTGTTAAATCCTTATCTGAACCTAATTGATTTTGAACCTTTATTAAACTACATATGAAACTGTTTAAGAAAAGCTATTTTAAAAAGAAGCGATACCACTTGAAATGGAAGTTACTAAAAGTTTTGGAAGACCATTTTTATGAAAACTATTTTGTAAGATCATTTCAATGAAAACCATTATTAAAGGATTGATTTAAATGAACTTTTGACAGGAACTTCTGAAATGGATTATTGTTATAAACTTGTAATTATTAACCTTTGATATACTCTTTTGGACTATTGGAAATAAACCTTTTTATCTGAACTTAAGCTTTGATATTAAACTGAATCTGATAAACTCTGATTTGAACCTTTGATATTTATTTCTGAACTGTTTGACATGAACCTTTTGCCAAGTACCCTTAAGATATGACTTTCTGATTTTGATAGTACATCTGACCTTTGGCCTACAGTCTGATATCCGAGCCAATCACTAGGCATGAGGGTTTCATGTCCATGTCATTGATGCACCGATGGCATGACTCTAGGGCAGGAAAGTGATGACCTGTCCCGTCCCTGACTTTATTTTATCTGGTGTGTATTGGTAGACTCTGGCCACCTGGGGCGTATGGATGCATCCTAGATCTGATCTGATTTCTGTTATCTGTTACTGTTTACTGTTATATATATATATATATATATATATATATATATATATATATATATATATATATATATATATATATATATATATCTGGTGACTGATGGTGTGTGCGATACACATCTTTCACATTATCTGGGAGCTGATCACACCAATTGATACATGAGGACACCCCTCATATTATCTGGTTACTTGAGAGGTATCCCCTCTAGATTGCGTATATGGTTACACTGTTTTGATATTATCTGTTATCTGGGCTCGTGATGGATTTCTGTTTTCCTTATATTATAAATCTAAATTGTTTCCTTTTTCTTGTTCTTTTTCCTTTTTTCTTAAACCTGATTCCTTATTTATTCCTTACTCTTATTTCTTCACTCTGATTATATCTGTATAATCTGTATTCCTGATTTTCTTTGTACTGCCATCTGTTACTGTTTTGTTATCGTTATATCTGTTCACTGAGCTCTCGTAGCTCAGCCGCATTTCTTTTCCTGCGGCAGGTTTTAGTAGGAAGTTGGGAATTAGTGAAGAGTGTACCTTTGGACTTAGAAGATTGGATAGCTATTCTGGATTATAGTTGACTAGAAGATAATATATTTTAGAATTAGTGTTCTTGGAAGTTTTTCATTTGTAACCATGTAGATTCAGTATTTCATTTGTAATCCTTTGAGATTTTTGTATTACTGTAGATGTATGCTTTGTTTTGATCTGATATGAATCCATTATTGTGATATCTTTACCCTTGTCGGGTTGGGGTGTTACAATTTATGGTATCAGAGATCATAGGCTGCGACTCGTAATACATTTACCCTTGACCTGTGAAGTTTGGACCACTAAGTTTCCACTGTAGGCGCTCGTAGGACAACCTTTGAGAATTTTGCTTTAGGATTTCCCTATAGGAACTTAAATTCTGACCAGTGAGGAATGGGTAGACTATAAGTCATATGTTTAAGTAGCATTGCTTCCGCATCACTCTGATTCGTGCCTTGCTTTTGGTTAAAGCCTATTGAAACCATATTTGGAAAATTTAGAGCTTATGCCTTGCACCACCTAAGATTTGAAACCTAAATAAAACCTGAAGCTTTGAAAATTGCATAGTAATTGTCTGACACTAATTGATCCTTGCCTTCAGATTCCGACTCCAACCTCTGAACCTTTTGTTAATCATTCTGATGCCTCTTCGGGTATTCTGAGAATTCCCTTGACGATGACATACTTGATACATTCTGTTAGTTGTTTCTTGTTTCTAATAATCGTCTATGAATCTTTTGACACTATTTGATTTCGTCTTAACCATCTCTGTGCCCATGAGAAGTCTTGTGGTGTTTAACTACGAGTATAAAAATGTTCTCCCTCTCATTCTGAACGATAAGATTTTTCTTTGTTGATCCGTCTTCCTTTGATAGTAACCTTGATTTTATTCTGATAAAGGATTAGTTGATTTATCATTCAATGGTGACGACTATCCTCCTATGTCTCACCTTTGGCGTTTGAAACAATTTTGAAAACCCCTACCATGATTACCGATTGTTAAATTTTGCTACCGCTACCTGATTTTGACCTTCACTTCCGATCTGTTTGATAAACAGTCTGATATCTTTCCGACCATCCCGAAGGCCGTTTAACCCCAATGCGTTTGGCACCTTCTATAAATTCATTACCCGTGTTGGATATAAATGTATCCTCTGATACTATTCTGTCCTGAATGATGAATCTTATTTGCTCCCTTGAATGATGAATCTTATTTGCCAATCAGTTTTTCTTTGGAAGGATTTGATGCAAATACTATCTCTGTATGAAAGTGTTAACTGAGCATGATGATGCTGATAACCGATGTTCCATATGCCTCACTTTGACAGTATACGATGTTCGTATTACCGATGATTCACACCCTACCTGCCACTTGTGATATATAGCTAAATGAAACCCCAACACCTTGAACTGTTCGCGTACCTATCCCCACACTATACTGAACCATGTACTTGACTCTGACATATGAACTATTCGTCTGGTTAAGTGACCATATATGTTCTGCGGATCTGTTTACTATTGATATACTTGATTTTGGAGATCTTTTGATTATTGATTGGCTGGCTCTTCGTAAAAGCTATCATAGGCTACCGCATCTGAAATATAATAATCTGCTCCACCCTATTTTGTTATAATAACCTTAAACCGCTTAAATCTGTTAAGCTTAACACTGCTATGGAAATATGTATCCTAATCTCATTTGATTGTTAAATTCTCCTGACACCCTATTAGTATCCACCCCTAGAAAGTGTTGGCATTGAAAGTTTTGTTGTACAAATTTTCTGGCATTTTCTGATGAAACTCTTGGGTTTTCCTCCCGTTTGAGAAGTAGAATTGATTCTGAACCGATCTTGGTTGACGAGCCATGATGCTATAGAAGTTGAGAGATTGAAGAAACTGATGAGATATGATTTTGTTTCACCTCAGTGTCCCCTTTAAATACCCTATTAATTTATAAAGAAGAAAGAGAAAATTTTGCGTCTGCATATCAACTATCGTAAACCTAACCGTAATCTCAACCGTAATCACTTTTCATTTCTGCGTATCAATGATTCATTTGTTCCACTTTGAAACTTTGTATCAGACAACCTCATTTAATGTTTAAAGGACTGAAGAAGCAACCACAAGAACTCCTAAGAAGGGAGATGACTAACTGAGAGCAACTTCCGTAAAGTATTTCAGTTTTATTCGTAAAGATTGGTGATGTGATTTAGATATGAAGTTTCCCTGAAACGATTCATGAAAGCTGTCTTCGTACTCATTGTGACCATCATGAGTTTTAAATGATGCCAATTGTATTGGCTAATGAGAATCATGTTTTCGCGAGTAGTTGGACAATTGTCATAGTATGACAACCTGTTCGTGCTCTGAGACGAACGAGGAACATGAAGACCATCTTCGTATTAAGTGGAATGACCTTTGTTCTGGAAGAGTAGATGTGATTGGCGTTCAGAGATAGTAACAGACACCACTACCAAGCATCCAATGACGACAGCAATCTGAGTTGGCGAATTCCGAACTGTGCTAGCAGACTTGTCCAAGACTCGCAGTCTTGCTTCTCTATTCATTCTAGTTGTACTAAGATGAATTGGGAGCAGAAGCAGACTTGAGAATGGAAAGTGAGATCATGATTTTGAATGGAAGAAAATTCTGAAGCGAACGTTTGGTTTGGAAGAATGAATTCTGTGATGGATGAAGCTAAGGATGACGTAATTCATTTCCTCTTGACCTATTTAAATTTCTGTTACCTGATGATAAAACTCTTTGAATGATTTAGGTTCTCTGTAGTAATTCCGCTCTGTGTTCATTCTGCGTATGTCGGACGATGATTTTGTTATGTGAAATTTGACGAATGATGGATGATCTGATGAACCAAATTCTGATAGACATTCTGGGACTTCCGTTAACTTTTTCGAGTGATTCGTTCCCCTCTTAGTTAGGGTATTTGATTTTGATGACCTCTGAGACCGTAGGAAGACTAGGTGGATTAAGATAAGTTTGTTCTGTTCACGCCTTGAGATAAAGTATGACCATCATGAGGGCATATTTATATGATGCCAGTATTATGACGTCTGGCCAACGTGATAATACTTACATCATATAATGTGCACTTGTTGTGGGCATAGGATATTTCGAGAAGTGCCTTAGAAGCTTTAGAAATTCTGATAACTGTTTGAGAGTATCTGCGTTAGTGAGACTTTAAGTTCATTCTACCTATACGCGTAATTTGCTTTCCCCGTTAGGCGAATTGATACGTCTGGATTTCTCGTCACGCATTTTGCTGACCTCTGCACATTCGATAAGAATCTTAGGTTCTGTTATAGAACTTCTGCCAATTGATGTTATCGATAATCTATTTCTGTACGTTCTAATCTGATTTGTCAATTCAAATTCTGTGGACGGCATATCTGTCAAAATCCTATGTATTTCTTTGTCTCTTCCGAGAGAATCTGATTTTCATCTATTACGTTTGGTATGTTATTCTTTTGATCTGGATTCAGTATGCTATGTCTATTCTGAGGATCTGAAACAATTTTGGGATCTACAAGTTCGAGTCATGAGAAACAAATCTTTCATATTTCTGTTCACCTTCAGTTGT
Organism: Artemisia tridentata subsp. tridentata; assembly: GCA_021014915.2. Classification (NCBI taxonomy): domain Eukaryota; kingdom Viridiplantae; phylum Streptophyta; class Magnoliopsida; order Asterales; family Asteraceae; genus Artemisia; species Artemisia tridentata. Next base: position 220,790,103 of record CP139505.1, on the reverse strand, counting down.
GTTTCTGTTTCGTTTCACCTCAATTCTTGTCTTAGACTGGTATGTCTTTGTTTTGTTTTCTGCTCTCTTTCCTTTCTGCTTTCTGCAAATTTCGAGGACGAAATTTTTGTTAGTGGGGAAGAAGTTGTAATACCTGAAATTCAGATAATCTATAAAATGACCAAATTACCCCTGAAACCATAAAACATAATTAAATCACTTATAAAATTCTGAATTGATTCCAAACTTCTGAAAACGAACTATATATGAAGCAAATTAATTTCTGGGACAACATTTTATTATTTGAATGTCCAAAAGTTATATTGATAATTTAAAATGTATATATAAACCGAAATTACACTTAGTTATTTAAATTGATTTAAAAATTAAATTATGTAAAGGATAATCACAAAATTAATAAGGAAATTATAATAAAATCAAAACTTCGATTTTGCCAACTAACCAAGCTGTGTATATGGTCCATTCCCCCCCCCCCCCTATTCTCACGGCAATACTTGTATTTTAGTTAATCCCATTTGTTAGTGCAAGCAGTCTCGTTGGGGAGATTGCTAGTGCAAGCAATCTCGTTTGTTTTGATTGATGACAAACATGTAACTTGATACATAACGTAAAATGTACAAGTTACTTGTAATCTTATCTTATCTCAACATACATTCAACACCTCTCAAGTCATCGTATGATACAACACAGGTTCGTACATGTTTGTTATGTGGCATTATGATCAAACCCTTAACAAACCATTTAGAATGTTTAAAATACGGTTAGGTAATTAAGTATTTTAAAAGGCTAATCATTCTACTTAGAACCACATGTTACATGATCACTAGGATACATGTTACACATTACAAGTTTACTAGGAAGAACAACATATACAAGTTTACATGTTTATTTCTTAAAATGGAAACTTTATTAGTTAAATATTAGGATGACATCATGGCATGCATCACATATGATATCTTAGGTAGATTGTGTAATATCTTGTTTAGATTTGCAAGTTACAAAGTTGACATTTGTGGATCTTGGAAGATTTGGAAAGATACACAAAGATATCTTAGCTGTCATACCCACGGATCCAAACGTTAACAAGCACGGATCCCTTTTATGGGATCCGCCGGATCCGTGGGATGATTTTCTTGTTTTCCTATAATTAGTTACACATGGTTTTAGTTGTACACATGGTTCTAGTCTTACACATAGTTTTAGTTTACACATGGTTTTAGTTTACACATGGTTTTAGTTGTAGACATGGTTTTAGTTTTACTATAAATACTTGCCCATTGTTACCCATTGGTTTCATCCATCTAAGAACATACATTCCCTCACTCATTACACACACTTAGATCAGTAGCAAACCATGTAGATTCATACATTAATCACCCATTACATAATGATCATAATGTTACTAACTTTCATTATGTTGTAAGCATACACTTGTTATGATCCTGTGAAGCAAAGCTCAAGATCACAAGTCATCATCCATAGGATACTTACTAATCCACCATGAAGATGCATATATGAAGATCCATCACAACAAGTTTAGGGAGCTTGTGATCTTCATACATTGAAGGCTTCCGATCAATGGAAGTTCATATAGTGTAGGCATTCATATCCATGATATACTTATGTCATGGATCATTGTTGTAACCATCATTGTATCATTTAGATCAGTAAGTGTGGTTAGTGCTTTAGTCCTCAAAGCACAAAGAGAGTAGGGAGTGGTTGTACCCGTGTAAAGAACTCGACATCTAGCTTAGTGTCGGTAAAGTAATTAGGCGACGTCAGGTTGGTTCTACCTTGTGAAAGAACCCGGTGTTTAGCTTAGTACCGGAAAAAGAAGTAAGCGACGTGTAAAGGTTTTCTCCGCCTAAGAAAGGGAGCTTGTTGATCTAGTGAAGTAACTCTCGAGTTGGGTACTCGGGGAGTGGAGTAGGGCGGAGAGGAGCTCCGTGACCGAACCACTATAAATCATCGTGTTCGGTTTGCGCTTTCTTTTACTTATCTCTTTACTTTTATATTTGCATTATGTGATTGCTTGTGTTGTGATTATGTGATAATACTTGTGTGACAACTTGGTAGACATAAACTACAACAGACAGTGTTCATATTAGAACTAGCCGAATTGGAAATTTGATACAACAAGTTTTAAGTTTTAAAACGGAAAACGTATTCACCCCCCCCCCCTCTACGTTTTCACAATTGGTATCAGAGCGGGTTGGCTCTCATTTTCAAAACAAATGGTTTTTAAAATAGAGTAAGATCCATGTATCAAATTACCTCTGAAGCAGAACATAATATGAAAAATGTTTAGCTAAGTATACTTTGAAATTTTGTTGTTAAATATCACTTTGTATACAAGCTTGAAGGTGTTCTTGAAAAATAAAAGAAAAATGTTTCTCAAAAAGAATTTGTAAGTGTCAAATTATGTGCTCAGAACTAATTTACGAAAAATACCGTTTTGAAGGGAGTGCTTGGAATAATCATTAAGTTAGTTGAAAAATCACCTCCGTAATATTTAGATAAGTCACATAGGTAGAAATGTTGTTAATATTTGTAATATATGCCTAAGATTAAGTGTAGCAAGTCCCACACACTTTCGCTATGTCAAAATATGAGTTTAGGATAATCTGTCACAGGTCTCGGCGGATCCAAATCACATAAAGGGCGGATCCCTCTAAAAGGATCCGTCCGATCCGTCGGTGCAGTACTCAGTTTTTGTCAAATTTCAAAAATTCATAACTAATTAACCGTAAGTCGGTAGGAGTCGCGCCACCTATCATTTTGAAGGGAATTAAGTCTATTTTCATTTAAAAATAGTCTCATGGCCTAGATCTAAATTGAAGTAGGTAAAACAAATCAAATACTATAACCTGTTCAAAATGTTAAGTTTTATTTTGACACAGTAAGTTAAACTTTTGAGTCGAGCAATGTAAATTGGTATCCTTTGCTCATAAATATGATTTCTTTTGAAACTAAAGAATTTGGTAATATAAAGGAAACAAATTAAGCTTGGCATACATCGTCATATTTAAACGCAAAGTGACGAAAAGTATATTTTCATCTATGCTATGCTATGTGGCTAACTGTTCTATATTATTTGCATATATGTGATATGCTTGTTGATAAGTATGATTGTAATTGTTTATTTGTAATACATAAGTGTCTTGCCATGATACTTACTTGCTTGTTTATCAATTGCTTGTTTTATGCATAATAGAACATTTGCTAGATATTGTGTAATACATTGATAAACTATGTCTGTTCTACTTTTAGACTTAGATATTATTGACTGATTATATTATGTAAAAACCTTGCGTAACTTACTTAGAAATATGTACTAAGTGAAATGTCTTGAAAAGTATTGACTTGCACAAACTCTCACTTAATTGCTCAAGTATTATAATGAGTAAACATGTAGTATCTTTGAAAAAGAGTGTTTGGTACAAACAATTTGAAACAATGATGTGTTGAGTTGTTATGCCTTTATGATATTATCTTGTTGTTAAACCTTCATGTGAACTAACCATATCATGCAGGACGATAACACTTTGATGTTATCAAGTTTTCGGGTTTTAGCCACTGTTTGGCTTAACTCTCATTTAAGGTAAGTTAATATGATCAGATTAAACTATGTGTGTATGTGTGTTAGAATAAACATCATTAGTAGTTTTGCATTACATATTTTCTAATAGATATATTCCAGGAGAATTTTCGGGTCTTGGTCGAAAAACGATAATTTTGCATATCTCTCTGTTTGTTTTTAGTAGTTTTGTTCAACGGATCCGACGAATCCCTCATTTTGGATCCGCCAAGAGTTATCGTTGGATCCGCCAGTCCAGAACCCACGGATTCCACGGCTCCCAAACTTTGGCTCCGCTTTTGTTGTCGATTGGATCCGTGGGTGTCAAAAGTAACTTTTCAAAATTCCCAGACTAATCCCAATCCTTAGATTATAGATTCTAGTTTTTGTTTAGGTTTATTCTACTGATCATTAAGTGTATTTGGATGATTGAGAATTACGTAGAACCATAAGATTGATCAAAACTCATTCACATCAAATCCAATATCCTCCCTGTCTATAAATTAGAAAGATCAGGATCCTCACTCAAGATCACTCACGCTCATCACTAAGATTCTTTTCACTGATGATTTACTCATATTAGGATTAGAACATTTCACTTGCACCTATAGGGAAATCATCTCTAACCATAACTTCAAACTTCACAAAAAGGATCCAAGAGACCTTTCTCCATAAAGGAAGGAATCCGGAAACTTGTTTCTTGAGGTCCATGGACCACTGATCATTTGTGATCATTACACATATTCCCTGCATTCACTTGTCCTTTACTTATCCATTAGCTTGATTTGTAAATTGACAACTTCCAAACTAATCCAGACTCACTGTTTGCAAATATATCACATATTACAAACCCAACTCATGTATGTATTCACGTATGTTACCTCACTTGGTTAACATGTCATCCTTCAAGACGATTTACATCAAGTCATAACTCACACTTAGGTTATAGATATAATTATCAAGTCTTGTTATTCTTTTCTCAAAGTAGGATTGACAACTTAAAGTATTTCATCCGAAATATTCAAGTAAATTTGACTTACGATTGTAGTCATTAAAAGTCATATCCAAAACAATCAACTCCCAAGTATTTTAACAACGTATGTTAAAACACTTATCCTATCGCCTAAGTACACCTGTACTTTCACTATTATCCCATCACACTCACTTCTGTGATATGTCTTATACTCTGAGCCTTAGATCACATCACACACTAGTTATACCAACCAATAGATCATAAGAGTCTGTCTTCATCCTCGTTATCCATAAGAATTAGTCTTCATCACATTCAGCCCCTAAGTTTCACAAACATAACCAAACACTTCATCCGCTAGTGAAACACAAGAATTAGTATCCATTCTTGTAATCTTCAACATTCATGAAACCCAAAAGTTCAACAAACTTCTTCATCACCATAATTCACGCCATTGAGTTCATTGCTCAAAAAGCCCTTAGTCCAACACTCATACCAAATCAAATGCAAGTTGAATCAACTCATCAATACCTTGCCACCTATAGAATTAGAACTTCACCATCAAATGAGCATAATGCTCACATTCATTAAATAGTACCACAAGTCATCAAAGTATTGGTAATACTTTGTTTCATTAAATCTTGAATCAACATTGTAACAACTTATGTTATAATGAAATCTCAAAGCCAATCTCATACATCCCAAATAACAATCTTGAGGAGTATACAAAAGAAACTCAAGTAAGTTTATCTTGTCTAGTTATCATATTATTGAAACCTAGTTTATTTAGGATAAGTCTATCCAATTCAAATACTTTGTGTTCATATCTTCATTTAGGAAAACATGATGTTTCGGAAAAACATTATGTGTTTATTTTTCATCTTGTTAAAAAGGATAATGTATATCCTATGCATCATTATTTTCTTGCAACATGAGCAGTTATGTTACAAGAGATTTCATTACACCACATTGGGCAAATAATCTTAAAACAAACATCCACTAGTTCTATGAACTATCTTCCTTATTGAGCACTAGTTAAATCTTACTTGTTGAAAGATACCATACGTATCTATTTCCTTTTAAGCGTACATTCAACCTTGGTCAAACCTTGTGCATATTCACATCTCTGGAGCATACACAAGACCTATTAAAGTTAGTAACTTTATTTAGATTCTTGTTCCAAAGAACTTTCTTCAGAACTTTCATGACATATCCCGTTACCACACACAAACACATGTCTTGATCTTAGATCACTTGCATAACTCATACTTAAACTCAACTTAAAGGATGTCACCCTTTAGATCATTCAATCTTAGATTCCAAACACAATGATTAAAATCCATCGACACATATTTGTTAAATTTACGTGTATAACATGACATCTTCATCACACTAGTTTTTATAGAAATAGTTGAGTCTCATTAAGTCATGTATTGGTGAATTATCTTGTCTTAGGAATAATTAATCAAACAAGAAGTAGATGTGATTTTTCTTTAGTTTATTAAAAAAAAATCACTTGCATTACATATACGTGTATTGATTACATGATATTTGTTTGATATCTTTATGTTATCATTGTCAAATGTGTAAACCCTAGAAAGGTTTTGTCTGCATGCTTATATGCTGTATGATTTGTATGATATGTTCATTCTTTTGTTATATGCTATTTCGCAAGATTAACGTATTACTTGTTAACTCACACTTACTATATGGTGTTAGATAGTCTTTGTCTTTAGTTGACAATCATTGAGCTTTTTCGTAGGATAGTCTAAATGGTACATGCTCTTAAATGTTATAATGGTTTGCATGAATCTTAGTCTCACTTCTTTGTCACACTATTTGTTTGCCATATGTGCACTTTGTCTAAGTGGTCTTGGTATGATGAACATTTAGAAGTCATTTTATTTTATACATAGATCATTGTGTTAATTAATGGGTAAGTATGCTTAAGTGACTAAGCCTAACTTAAAAATAATTTCACAATGTAGTATCTAAAACAATGCTATCTTGCAATATGATTATTTGTCTTTATGCTATGTGGTATCTTTATGTCTATTAGTAGATTATCTATTTTTATAAGATGTTGTCATATGATATTCACATCTTTTGTCATTAAGACTTTTTGTCTTGTAGGCTGATAACAAACTATTTGTTATTTCTCTTTGTTATGCTTATTTTGCATAATTGTTATCTCATTATTGCTACTTAGATTAGTAATATGTTTATGGGATCCATTTTCTTGCATATAGCTTTAAAAGCTAATAGGATTAAGTTTTAGAGGTTTGAAATTTGTGTTTGGATATCTCTCAATATACCTCTCTCCAAATCATATTGTTACTTCCGCTCACCTAACAATATCTCCATCATCTTTTAGTTAAAACAATATATCTCCCATAAGGAAAACCACATGCCTCATCGTGCGATCATCTCGCATTGATAGAGAAGAGCTACGTAACTTCACGGATGAAGTTCTTTGTATGCTAACCAATATCCACTAAAACATTGCTAAGCTCATCGCTTTCATTAATCTGCAACATCCTAAACACTTTACCTTCATTCTTCATTTAATGCATCATAGATTATGTTGAATGACCACCAATTAAGGAGGAGAGAAATTCATTCACATAATTGTCTTTTCATTAAATAACATGTACTCATGTTTCTTACATTCCCAAATACCGACAAGTAGGTTCAAATCACTTAGTTAAATCAGTTCACAAAATCACAAAGTGTTTCTAACCTTATTAGCTCAACATCACAGCTCTGCACCAATATCTCATTAAAAGAAAAACACATCATGTGTTTGACAAACCTCTTAAATGAGATACATTAAGTCTCCTTAGAATTTGACTAGGATTAGTGAAACCAAATTAGTAGTTATAAGTGAATAGACCATAGCATGAACCTTCGTTTGATCAAAAACGAAAAAACATGACCTAATCGATTTTGGTCCCACGGAACCCTTCGATAAGAAGGACGGAACCAAAATTTTGGTTCCGCCAAATCCGCGGGTACCTGATCAGCTTTTAACCATTCAGAAACCAAACAACTTTAGGTAATCAACGAATCTAGGATTTTCATTTTAATCTCACAACTTAATTGTCTAGAACATCTTTAGTGTCTAGAACACCATTATAGGATCTCATCCTTTTTCATTCTTGTTACATATCAAGCATGTCATTGTCAGTGCAAACAGAACCATCATTCTCAACATGTTTGTCCAACCAACACTCTCATCATATGATGTCATTCTCATCCACATATAGGTATCTAGTATTTCCAATTGTTACATATGGAATCTCTATTCCTAAGTGATCATTGTCTTCACTTCCTCTCATTCTCATTCAAACATTTACTATGGCACGATTCATCTTTGGTAGATGATAATATCATAACCGTAACCGTCTTCAAATACTCTTATATCATTTGCTATACATTAGAGTTTCTGAATTCATTGCATTCATTATAATCACCACCATCCATCACTTCTTTCACTAATCATCAATCCCATGGATTAACGAAAAACCTACTTACATCAACCTTTAGTCATCCATTAAGTTATCATTCACTTGTAAACCAACATCATATTAACACCACTCACTTTAAGCTTTTTAACTTCACTTCATATCCTCCTCATAGGCATTGTTTTGTAGGATTTTATCATATGATATTGCTGCATCATATTTTTATTTGATTAGACAATCACAATTGGTATGTTGCTTGTGATTAGATTATTGATATGTTACATAATATTTTTCTTTGAGATAAAATATATTGCACTAACCATTTCATTGTAGGTTCATCTTGACGCGCTAGAGCAAGGGGGAGTTTTCGTCAAAGCATTATTTAGGATGCATCATATACACACATTGGTGTATATCATATACTTGTCCAAGGACAAATATTGTTTTATACTAACCTTTATTTTGTAGGATTCTTCATCCTTGGATCATATACGTTGGTACCCTAGCAACGGGGAGTATAGATCAAGGGGGAGGATATCATATACTAACTCATCATTTTTAGCATTTCTCATCCTTGAACCGTATACGTTGGTACTCTAGCAATGAGGAGTATACATCAAGGGGGAGCATATCATAGTCTAACTATTTGTTTTGTAGGATCATACATCTTAACCTTGTCACTCCAATTAGGGGGAGTATTATCCAAGGGGGAGCTTTAAAGTTCTCAATATTATTGCATTATCATACTTGGTACTCTAAACTAGGGGGAGTAATCACCAAGGATTGGTTACCACATTCCGCTACGCATATCTTCTTTTCGTTTCAACAAAAAGGAGGAGATAGGTCTACATAGTCCAACATAGATTACCCACGTGTATCGTTGGCTATTTGCATTTCATTCATCATGCATTTTTCATATATATTCTTTTTATGTTGCACACCACTAACCTTGATGTAGGTTAAGAGTCTTAATTTGATCCATGGATCCGCTTACAACCTTGGAGACGCAACAACCATAGGAGATTGGGAGTAGTCTATTTAACTTCACTAGGGATGATGCAAGCTCGCCATTTCGGGGAGAAATTAAGTTAACTCCAAGGACACACCCTTTTTGCTTCGACAAAAGGGGGAGAAAGGTGTAAACGGAGAAAGTAAGTAATTACGGACACAATGAGAAAAGGGAGAAAGGTGTAAACGAGAAAACGGACACAAGGATAAAGTAAGTCATTACGGACACAAGTAACTTTTTGCATTTTACTTTCTATCACGTTTACATATTTTGTCATCATCAAAAAGGGGGAGATTGTTAGTGCAAGCAGTCTCGTTGGGGAGATTGCTAGTGCAAGCAATCTCGTTTGTTTTGATTGATGACAAACATGTAACTTGATACATAACGTAAAATGTACAAGTTACTTGTAATCTTATCTTATCTCAACATACATTCAACACCTCTCAAGTCATCGTATGATACAACACAGGTTCGTACATGTTTGTTATGTGGCATTATGATCAAACCCTTAACAAACCATTTAGAATGTTTAAAATACGGTTAGGTAATTAAGTATTTTAAAAAGGCTAATCATTCTACTTAGAACCACATGTTACATGATCACTAGGATACATGTTACACATTACAAGTTTACTAGGAAGAACAACATATACAAGTTTACATGTTTATTTCTTAAAATGGAAACTTTATTAGTTAAATATTAGGATGACATCATGGCATGCATCACATATGATATCTTAGGTAGATTGTGTAATATCTTGTTTAGATTTGCAAGTTACAAAGTTGACATTTGTGGATCTTGGAAGATTTGGAAAGATACACAAAGATATCTTAGCTGTCATACCCACGGATCCAAACGTTAACAAGCACGGATCCCTTTTATGGGATCCGCCGGATCCGTGGGATGATTTTCTTGTTTTCCTATAATTAGTTACACATGGTTTTAGTTGTACACATGGTTCTAGTCTTACACATAGTTTTAGTTTACACATGGTTTTAGTTTACACATGGTTTTAGTTGTAGACATGGTTTTAGTTTTACTATAAATACTTGCCCATTGTTACCCATTGGTTTCATCCATCTAAGAACATACATTACCTCACTCATTACACACACTTAGATCAGTAGCAAACCATGTAGATTCATACATTAATCACCCATTACATAATGATCATAATGTTACTAACTTTCATTATGTTGTAAGCATACACTTGTTATGATCCTGTGAAGCAAAGCTCAAGATCACAAGTCATCATCCATAGGATACTTACTAATCCACCATGAAGATGCATATATGAAGATCCATCACAACAAGTTTAGGGAGCTTGTGATCTTCATACATTGAAGGCTTCCGATCAATGGAAGTTCATATAGTGTAGGCATTCATATCCATGATATACTTATGTCATGGATCATTGTTGTAACCATCATTGTATCATTTAGATCAGTAAGTATGGTTAGTGCTTTAGTCCTCAAAGCACAAAGAGAGTAGGGAGTGGTTGTACCCGTGTAAAGAACTTGACATCTAGCTTAGTGTCGGTAAAGTAATTAGGCGACGTCAGGTTGGTTCTACCTTGTGAAAGAACCCGGTGTTTAGCTTAGTACCGGAAAAGGAAGTAAGCGACGTGTAAAGGTTTTCTCCGCCTAAGAAAGGGAGCTTGTTGATCTAGTGAAGTAACTCTCGAGTTTGGTACTCGGGGAGTGGAGTAGGGTGGAAGACCATTTTTATGAAAACTATTTTGTAAGATCATTTCAATGAAAACCATTATTAAAGGATTGATTTAAATGAACTTGTGACAGGAACTTCTGAAATGGATTATTGCTATAAACTTGTAATTATTAACCTTTGATATACTCTTTTGGACCATTTGAAATAAACCTTTTTATCTGAACTTAAGCTTTGATATTAAACTGAATCTGATATACTCTGATTTGAACCTTTGATATTTATTTCTGAACTGTTTGACATGAACCTTTTTGCCATGTACCCTTAAGATATGACTTTCTGATTTTGATAGTACATCTGACCTTTGGCCTACAGTCTGATATCCGAGCCAATCACTAGGCATGAGGGTTTCATGTCCATGTCATTGATGCACCGATGGCATGACTCTAGGGCAGGAGAGTGATGACCTGTCCCGTCCCTGACTTTATTTTATCTGGTGTGTATTGGTAGACTCTGGCCACCTGGGGCGTATGGATGCATCCTAGATCTGATCTGATTTCTGTTATCTGTTACTGTTTACTGTTATATATATATATATATATATATATATATATATATATATATATATATATATATATATATATATCTGGTGACTGATGGTGTGTGCGATACACGTCTTTCACATTATCTGGGAGCTTATCACTCCAATTGATACATGAGGACACCCCTCATATTATCTGGTTACTTGAGAGGTATCCCCTCTAGATTGCTTATATGGTTACACTGTTATGATATTATCTGTTATCTGGGCTCGTGATGGATTTCTGTTTTCCTTATATTATAAATCTAAATTGTTTCCTTTTTCTTGTTCCTTTTCCTTTTTCCTTAAACATGATTCCTTATTTATTCCTTACTCTTATTTCTTCACTCTGATTATATCTGTATAATCTGTATTCCTGATTTTCTTTGTACTGCCATCTGTTACTGTTTTGTTATCGTTATATCTGTTCACTGAGCTCTCGTAGCTCAGCCGCATTTCTTTTCCTGCGGCAGGTTTTAGTAGGAAGCTGGGAATGAGTGAAGAGTGTACCTTTGGACTTAGAAGATTGGATAGCTATTCTGGATTAGAGTTGACTAGAAGATAATATATTTTAGAATTAGTGTTCTTGGAAGTTTTTCATTTGTAACCATGTAGATTCAGTATTTCATTTGTAATCTTTTGAGATTTTTGTATTACTGTAGATGTATGCTTTGTTTTGATCTGATATGAATCCATTATTGTGATATCTTTACCCTTGTCGGGTTGTGGTGTTACAAAAGTGATAGGTATTGTCAATTTGTCATAAGTGAATTTGGCAAACGAGAGGTGTCTATCCCAACCATTTCCAAACTCGATTTCACAGTCATACAATATATCCTCTAACACTTGAATGATTCCTCCACTCCGGCCATCAGTTTGGGAATGATACACATTACTCATATCCAGATCTATTCTCATGGCTCTTGGGAGTGATTGATAATGCGGTTCAAGTTACTCCTTAAGGTCTTAAGATTTCTGTTGGGCACGGAATCTCTACTAAACAGGGAGTTTAGCAAGTTCAGAGTACGACTCTGTAAGAGGATGTTGATTGCTACTAGCAATCAGTCGATTAACTCAGTACGGTAATTAGGATAGAGGCAGAAAGTACATCATCGATTAAACATCGTCGCTTCAACAACATTGATTGAAAAACATCGATCGAAAAAAAATGAACATCATCGATTGAGCACAGGGCTTAGGGTAGGGGAGACTGTAACAAGATCACCAACGAAGCGAGGCTGGCCATCAAATCCAAATCCAGGATGATGTCCAAAATCATAAAATCAAACAATCCAAATTCAAACATAGCCAAAACCGAATCTAACATAGCCAAAACCAAATCTAACATAGCCAATAAGCTCAATTGGGCTTATTACAATCTCGCTGAGTTACAAATAAGCAACTCGGATTCAAACGGGGCCAATCGGGTCTAGCCCGTCCTGATGCAAAACATGATCAGACGGCGACAAATAGGAATTCCATATAAACGGAGACGTATAGCGGTGCTAGGAGTATTACAGTTCATGAGGTGTTGTGATGCCAGTGTGTTGTGTGTGTGGAAGTAATATCCAATGCCCACCTACACACGCAAAACTTTACCATTTCCAAAATCAAAAACCAACCCTAACATAATTCCATTATAACTACTCCCAGTATCGCAAATTTCACCTCTGAGTCGGAGATAGGTGGTCAGGCTATGTCCCACTATCCCTGGTTGAATATAGGTGATCAGTCTATATTCACCCGAGGTTTAATGAATTTTGAAATACTCAGCCTAGTTATAATAGTAATATGTCCATTACATCCAAAATAATTCCAAAAAACCACGACGAGTGTACAAACTCAAAATCAAATAATGAGATTATGCAAGGAAATAGCGTAACTCTGTGACAGGTTCGGTGCGTGCATAAGCATATGGAAATGCTTATAGTGAACAACTAAAACAGGCGGATATACATTATCCAATAGTCAAGCACACATCTCAACAAATATATCATCAATTATCTCATCACATATACTATCAAACGTCTAATCACATATACCATCAAACGTCTAATCACCTATAACATCAAACAAAATCATCAATGAGGCTTTGGTTTGGCAAGCAGGCATGTGGCGGTCAAAGAGTTAAGTTTTCATAAAAGTGGTTATAGTCCAGGTTTTAAAAAATATACCCAGTTCTCTATAACCTAGGCTCTGATACCAATCTGTAACACCCCCAAAATCGGGTCCAGCGGAAGCATACATGTTATTGGGGTGCTACTCAATTGGTATCACAAAACAAGATACAAAGAACAGTTTTACCTCAACCGTTTAGAAGAAAAATTCATTATCAAAACATTAAGTTTACATCATTCAAAATATAGGGTGGAATATAGGCCCATAATAATAAAGTGATCCCAAATATATATATCAGAGTCGTCTATGACCATGCCCCTTGCCAAGCGCCTCCAAAAATAAGTTGTCGCCTTAACCTGAAAATACATGCTAAAAGTGTCAACACGAGGTTGGTGAGTTCGTAGGTTTTAGTTTAAAGCAGTATAGTTAAACCATAAAGTTTTCTCGTTAAATCAGTCATTCACCAAATTTAACGTAGACTCACACTGCCTAATTCACAGTTCCAAAACAAACTCCGCGAATAATATCATAATCAAAACAACTTAATCCAAAATCAATCATACAGATACTACACTCGTATAGTGTAACGCAAATTTAACTGTTACGCTGGCTAAGTCACATAAAGTCATGAGCCGCACTCAAGGAGTGTCTCATATCATAACAATAATCCACTATAGGTGCACCATATAGTAATACCCTGCACTATTGCAGCACGCATAATAATAATCCTGCACTATTGCAACTCATAACAATAACCCTACACTATTGCAGCACGTATAACACAAATCTTATCCAGCTCGCGTAACAGCTTCATAACCACAAACACAATTTCAGATCTAATCAATAAACAGGTTTTGCATATATCTTTCCCTAAAACATATCAGGCCCATGAGGAAATAATCACATATGCAACAGTTAACCACATAAAGCATTCAAATAACAAAATCAAATATTTCAACCAAACAGTCAAGTCTTGAGTAAACAACTCACGTAACCAAATAAACAACCATTGAGTTTAGTTTTAAAAAAAAAATGAGCATGTATTCTCCCCCAAAACAGTTATAAAACCAGTAAAAGTAGGGGCCATGAACTCACCTTAGCCACAGCAATGTAAACATCATAACTGACATAACTGGCATCTAGAGCTAATCACAACGGTATCCAGAAGACGGGCACAACGGTACATGGAGGTACAAGTACAACGGCAACTATGACACACGGCACAATAGACTCGGCAAAACCTAATAATATAAAGACTCGTCTCAAAATATATTCCACACGGTAACTAAAAGCGTAAAAGTCTCCAAATAAATTCCAAACCCCTACAATTTTAAAAATTGATTAAAATGCATTTAAATTACCAAATAAATTCCAAACCTTCGGGAATGAACTAGATATGAAGCCAAATAATTTTTATGTCTATAATTTAACATTTAGAAAAATACAAAAATATACAAAGTATTATTATGGACGAAAATATATATAATTCGTATACATTAATTATTAAAAATACAAAATAAATTAAATAAAATACAAGATAAATGCTAATAAAATTAGGAAAAGATCACAATCAGTATTTGACCTTAATTAAGCTTGATTGGGCCGAAAATATGGAGTACTTATCAAGAAAACACGTTTTTATAAATTATGTATATATATAATATATGCCGAAACCCTTAAAACCTTTGCCAAAAATCGTACAGCCTTCATTCGATCACATAAAATTTGTGTGCCATTTTTATGGAGTTCTACATAACCTAAAGAAGATTAGAAAAATAGAGGTTCAATTCTAGGAAGCTTGGTTCGTGTGCTTTTGGATTTTTCTTGCTCGTTAAACCCTACCGAGAGGTATAATTTTCTGCAGCTTGTTTGATTGTTTTTAATTCCTTCTGATATTTTTCTAAGCTTGTTCATGTCCTATATAATCATTATAAATTAGCCAAAACATCCCATGCAAGCTAGGTTGATCGCTAGAAATTATTCGAACCATAAGAACCCTAATCGAACATAATTACCTAAATCGACTTGCAGATTTTCTGGGCAGCAAATGATAATTTTTACGGGTCTTATATGAACCTAATAACATTAGAAAAATACAGTTTGGATTTATAGAAGCTTGATTCATCTTTTTTTCGAATTATATATAAAACCGGATTTAAGAGAAATCGATTAAAACTAAAAAGGGAAATCGTGGGACTTAGGGTTTGGATTTTTATGGTGTACATGAAGCATTTAATGTGTTTTAAGGTTAGTAATGATTGCCAATGATTGGGGTAAATTTAGGGTTAAGATTTGTGTAAGTTTAAGTATTGCCGATTGCTATTTATAAGCTAAAGGGGGTGTTTTGTAATTAAACAAACTTGTGGGATATTTTTGTAACATGTTTTGAGGCTGGGGTAATCTGTATAAATTATGGTAGAAGGGTCTTATGTGTAATATTTGGGTATTAGAAGGTTTAAAAGGTAATATACTTAAATATTAATTCGATTTGTAAAATTTATAAATAGAGGGACTAGTTTTGTAATTTCTGGAAAAATAGGGTGGTTCGTATAAATACTTATGAGAAGGGTGTCATGTATAACTTTTGATAATTAAGGGTTTAATGAGTAAATATACATGTTATAAGGGTTAAATTGTATTTTAACTAACTATGGGGTTTAAATTGTAAATTAAGGGTCTAATTTGTAAATTGTTAACATTAAAGGATTAGGTTTGTAATTATGGGTAACTTATGGGTTAAAAGCATAACTTATGATATTTTCACTTTAAAACCTTTATCTTTTATATATTTACATTTAAAACCCTAAGCTATGGAAGTTGTCATAATTAACCATAAAATATTATATGTTGATAAAGGAAACTTTCTAAAAATGGAAACTTACTTAATAAGGAAAGATAACTAAAAACCACTTGTCATTCTGTCTTCCACTCCTTTAGGTTCGTGAAGGGAGTAATTTGATCCTTGCCAATTGCTATTCTTGAGTTCCACTAATAAGGTACAGATATTCTGCCCTTCTTGTAAGGAGCCTTCGTTTCTCTTGATCTCTTGTTTTGATTCGTTTAGGATTTCCCAAGCCATTGCTATGTTTCCCTTGTATTTTGAACCTTGTCTTGAAACTTTGCTTTGAACTCTTGTCTTGATCCTTGTTCTGAACCTTGCCTTGAACCCTGCTATGTTTCTTTTGATACTTGACATGACCTATTCATCACCTGGTAACCTGAATGATTAAGACCCTTGGATACTTGAAGGTTCATAGGATTTTATAACTGTTTTTCTTAGTTACATATGAAGAGGTTTTGAACATTTCTTTTAAAGACTTTTATTATGGAAACTGTTTTAACGATCGCTTTTATTAAAACCATTTTAAAAAGATTTCTTTTAACGAATTGTTATGAACCTTCTGGTATTTGACTTTTCTGATATTGACCTCCTGATAGTGAACCCCTGCATTGATCTCCTGCTATGAACCTTGATATGAACCTTGCCATGAACTTTGACTTGAACCTCGATTTACTTGATATGATAATTGATAAGAAAACCTTTTTGATTACATCAAAATGTTTTAAAGAGACCATTCCTATGAAAACTATTTTGAAAGATCATTTTAACTAGAACTATGATTAAAGGGTTTCTTCTAATTAAACTTTTGAATTGAACCTTTACTATAAACCTTTGCTATGGCCTCTTGTCTTGAATCTTGTCTTGAACCTTGATACACTTGAATTGGAAACTTGAATTTGGAGCTTGAACTTGGTACTTGAACCCCTTGATACTTGATACTTGACCCTTGACCCACAGTTTGAGATTACGAGCCATACTAGGCATGAGGGTTTCATGTCCTTGTCATTGATGCACCGATGACTTGACTTTTGGGTAGGAAAGTGATTACCTATCCCGTCCCTGCCATGACTTGATATTTGACTTGTACACGTAGATGAAGACATTGTGGCAGCCTACAGGGGCGCATGGATGCATCCTAGATATGTACTTGACTTGACTTGTTGATTTTATTACTTGTTATATTAGATGACTGATGGGTGTGTGCGATACACGTCTTTCATCTCTTGGGAGCTTGCAACTCCAACCCTTGGAGGTATCCCCTCATATTGTACTTGGTACCGAGGTCACCCCTTCGTACACCTTGCTTGACTTGATTGGATTTGTTCTGGGCTCGTAATGGATTTCTGTTTCTGTTACCTTATAACCAATGCTCGACTTGACACTTGACTTGACTTGAATTGAACATTGGGCTGGTGGTGGGTTATGGTTTCCTTTACACTTAGCCATTGTAACCAATTCTTGATAACCTTTTCCCATTTTCTTTCCTACTTATGTTACACCTTGTATTATTCCATTTACTTCACTATTCCTTTTACTACTGCTTTGTATCGTTATATCTGTTCACTGAGCTTTCGTAGCTCAGCCGCATTTCTTTTCCTGCGGCAGGTTTTAGTTTGGAAGCTGGGTATGAGTGGAGAGTACTTGGATTTAGAAGACCTTGATAGCTATTGAAGATGATTAGAAGGAGTTTTAGTTAGTTTAGAAATTATTGTATTATAATCTTGTAGTTTCATATTCCCTTTGTAACCATTGAAATTCTATTGTATTATTAATGTCAAATGCTTGTGTTTGTTCTGATATGCCACCGTTGTTGTGACATCTTTACCCTTGTCGGGTCGGGGTGCTCATTCTTGACACATTGAGTGTGCTTGGCAAATTTGAAGGAAAGTCTGATGAAGGGTTTCTAGTTGGGTATTCACTGAATAGTAAGGCCTTTAGGGTATACAATTTAGTGACCAAGAAAGTAGAGGAAAATCTTCATGTTAATTTTCTTGAGGAAAAACCCAATGTGAAGGGACTAGGTCATAGATGGATGTTTGACATTGATTATTTAACTGACTCTATGAACTATATTCCTGTCTCTAAGGATAATCAAGCTAACCCTGATGCAGGTTCCATAGAAGTAACTAACCATGCAGGTATACAAGTTACTTCTGATTCAAGCACTACTGAGTAAGACAAGGAAATTGAGGAGCTTATTGTGATTCCTACCACAGAAGTCAAACATGTTGCAGCTAATGAAGGAACAAAGAAATCTTCTACAACAAGGAAGGGGACTGTGAACAAGCATCAAGCAAAAGACAAGAAGGCTTCTCCTTCTAAAGTGTCAGAAGATATTTCATCTTTCAGAAAAGAAGTGAATGCCTTGGCTGACAAACACCTTGGGAAGAAGGATACCAGCACTAACTTGGTTAATTCTGGTAGTGAATTCATTAATTCTGCTACCAGTACTAACTTAGTTAATTCTGGTAGTGATTTTGTTAATACTGCTCAACCTGAATCTACTCCAAATGTTGATCTTGATGATTCTGAGATGCCAGAACTTGAGTTCTTTGATAATCTAAATGAAGGTATTTTTGATGGGGCTTCTTATGATGAATAAGGAGTAATAACTGACTTCAACAACTTACCCACAGAAGTGGATGTAAGACCAGCTCCAACACTCAGAATTTACACCATTCATCCCAAAAGTCAGATAATTGGTGATCCCAAGTCAGCTGTTCAAACCAGAAGTAGAGTGCAAAAGCTTCCTGAATCTCATGCACTTATCAGTCTTATTAAGAAGCAGCAAAGGGTCAACCACAAGGACCAACAACATTGTCTGTTTGCTTGTTTCCTTTCTCAGAAGGAACCCATCAAGGTCTCTGAAGCACTTGAAGATGAGAGTTGGGTGAAAGCAATGCAGGAGGAGTTGTTGCAGTTCAAATTGCAAAAGGTTTGGGTTCTGGTAGATCTACCTAATGGGGCTAAAGTGATAGGCACAAAGTGGGTCTTCAGAAACAAAAGGGATGAAAGAGGAGTAGTTGTTAGGAACAAGGCAAGATTAGTAGCACAAGGGTATAGACAAGAGGAGGGGATAGATTATGATGAGGTTTTTGCTCCTGTAGCCAGGATTGAGGCTATCAGGTTATTCTTAGTCTATGCATCATATATGGGGTTCATAGTCTATCAGATGGATGTCAAGAGTGCCTTTTTGTACGGCACTATTGAGGAAGAGGTATATGTTCATCAACCTCCTGGTTTTGTGGATCCTGCTTATCCCAACAAGGTGTACAAAGTCATAAAAGCATTGTATGGTCTCCATCAAGCTCCCAGAGCTTGGTATGCAACACTCTCTAAGTTTCTTGAAAAACATGGGTACAAAAGAGGTGTGATAGACAAGACCTTGTTCATCAAAAGGGACAAGAAGGATATCATTCTGGTCCAAGTTTATGTAGATGATATCATTTTTGGCTCTACTAAAAGGTCTTGGTGTGAAGAGTTTGAAGGCTTAATGAAGGGCAGGTTTGAGATGAGCTCAATGGGTGAGCTTACATTTTTCTTAGGACTGCAAGTGAAGCAAAAAGAAGATGGCCTCTTCATTTCTCAAGACAAGTATGTTGCAGAGATCTTGAAGAAGTTTGACTTTACAAATGTGAAGACTGCAGTCACTCCCATAGAGAACAAGGTGCCATTGACAAAGGATGAAGATGCTGATGATGTGGATGTGCACCTCTATAGATCAATGATAGGTTCTCTAATGTATTTAACGGCCTCTAGGCCTGATATAATATATGTTGTGTGTGCTTGTTCTCGTTTTCAGGTTACTCCCAAGACTTTACATCTTCATGCTGTGAAGAGAATCTTTAGGTATCTAAAGGGCAAACCCAATTTGGGCCTTTGGTATCCTAGAGAGTCATCTTTTGACCTGGAAGCCTATTCAGATAGTGACTATGCTGGAGCAAGTCTTGATAGGAAATCCACAACAGGAGGTTGTCAATTCCTTGGAAGAAGATTGATTTTCTGGCAATGCAAGAAGCAGACCATTGTGGCTACATCAACAACAGAAGCTGAGTATGTAGCAGCTGCCAATTGTTGTGGTCAAGTCTTGTGAATTCAGAATCAAATGCTGGATTATGGTTTGAACTTTATGAATACTGTAATTCACATAGATAATGAGAGCACTATCTGTATAGTTAAGAACCCTGTATACCAGTCTAAAACTAAGCATATAGAAATAAGGCATCACTTCTTTAGGGATTGCTTTGAAAAGAAGCTAATTATAGTGGAAAAGATACACACAGATCTTAATGTGGCAGACCTATTAACCAAAGCCTTTGATGGACCTAGGTTTAATTACTTAGTGGTTAATATTGGTATGATGAACCCATAGCTCAGTTTAAGGGGAGGTTACATTTAAGGGGAGGCTATATGTAAAGTTTGTATATTAGAACCAGTACTAAGTAGTTAATTCTGATTAGTAGTTAATTCTGGTTAGTAGTTAATTCTGGTAGTCTTAGAAGTTATTTCCTATAGTAGATTTAATACTAGTTATTGATAAATAAATAAAAAAAAAAAAAAAAAAAAAAAAAAAAAAAAAAAAAAAAAAACTTTCTTTGTAGTAGTTTTAATTATGGTAGTTAATTTTTCTTTCTTTATATTGTAAAATTGTTTGTTTGCATGTTTTTTTTGGTTTTCTTGGTGTTGGAACTAACATTTTGCAGAAAACACATGGATTGGTGATGATCAGAAGCCTTGCTATTGTTTTTTATGAGTGTTTGTCTGATTCCTTGGTTAAGTCTGGTGAGTCAGTGATTAAGTCTGGTTGACCATTTTTAAGTCTGGTAGTGTAAAATGTAATTAATTTTATTACCGTTAGGTCTGGTCAGTCAAATAATGATTTTTCAAATAAAATAATACCGTTGCGTATTTTTCGAAAAAGAGAAGTATATAAGGATAAAATTTGATAAATATCTCACTTTTATTCATTATTTGCTTCCAATTTTAAAAATCATTATTTTCGGCCTACGCTACTCTGTTTTACACTAACAATTCGCAAACCCTAACACGATTCCCAACCAGAACTTAATCATTCTCTCATCTATGGTTTCTCTAAAGTTTTGTGACAAGCACAACCAGGTCGGTTTCTTGAAGAAACCAGATAAAAGTGAAGGTTTCGAGCAGATAGTGGATTTTTTGAGAGGTTCTTCAATTCGGTATGCTTTAACTCATAATCCTACTATCTATATTTCCCTAGTTAAGCAGTTTTGGGGGTCGGTTACCTCTGAGACTCTTGCTAATGGGACGTCACAGTTAAGGGCAACTATAGATACACATGATTTCTTTATCACTGAAGCATCCATTAGGAGTAGTCTTCAATTGGATGATGCTTCAGGGGATTATATCTTGCCTAATGATGAACTTTTAGAGGGTATGAAAACTATTGGATACCCCACTGATGGTATTTTTACTTTTTGGAAAAGCCATTTTCCACCACAGTGGAGGTTTTTACTTCATCATTTGCTACATTGCCTAAGTCCCAAGAGTGGTGGATGGGATCAGTTTGGGAGCAACATTGCTTCTGCATTGGTCTGTCTTTCACTTGGAAAGACTTTTAATTTTTCAAAACTTATTTTTGATGGCATGGTAGCAAATGTCAACAACAAACACAAGTTTTTAATGTACCCAAGATTTCTGCAAATGATTTTGGATTTTGAGACTGAAAATAAAACGCAGACTTATGTGAGTGTGGATTTTACGCCTAAAATCTTTGCAAACATGAAAAGGGGATTTACTGGGGCACATTGGCCACTTTTGCCTGCTATGCTTTCTAGTGCTACTAACATTGCAGGTACATCAAATGCTGAACAAGTGGAGCAAACCCAGGCAGTCCCAAGATCACCCACACCACAACAGAGATCACCATCACCAACATATGAGGAGGCTGAACAACAACCACCTTCACCTATGCAACAACCACCATCACCCACACCCACACCACCTTCACCTCAACAAACCCAAGTTCCAACTCAAGTCCAAGAGGAGGATGTACAAACTATGTCTGTGGAAGAAGTCTTAACACTAGTTCCTAAGCTGGTTCAGAGGATAAAAGTGTTGGAAAAAGCAAAGGAAACCATGGGCAAGTCTATTATCACATTGGTTAGAAGGGTGAAGAAAATGGAAAAGGTGATGAAAGAAAAGGGGGTTGCTTTTGATGATCAAGAGGGTGAGGATGAAAATTCTTCCAAACAGGGGACGAATTTGGATGAAGAACATATTTTTAAGACACCAGCTCAGGATAAACCAACTTATGTAGAAGATATAAGTCCTGAAGGAAGGGAAGCAGCAGAAACATTAGCCCAATCTCTGAGTAAAATTCAACAAGAAAGGAAGAAAAGAAGGCTAAAAAGGAAGTTGATAATTGATGAAGAGATTGAATCTGATGAAGAAATGGTTAAGTCTGCTGAGGGTGTTAAGTCTGTTGGTGTTCAAGAAAAGTCTGGTGAGCTTGTTAGTTCTGCTCATGAGGATAAGTCTGGTGGGATTAAGTCTGGTGATAATATTAATTCTGGTGTTAATGCTGGTGAGGAAATTAAGTCTGGTGGTCAAGAAAAGTCTGGTGAGCTTGTTAGTTCTGCTCATGAGGATAAGTCTGGTAATGAGGAACAGCCTAAAACACAAAGGGAAGGAAAACAAATTATGATTGAAACTCCTAAGCCCAAGAAATCAAAGAGACAAGAAAGAGAAGAGGAAGCATCTCTAGCTAAGATTGCTAGGATACAAGCAATAGAAAAGGCTGAGATAGAAAGGAGGAAGAACAGAAGAGACAAGATGAGATGTTTGCAAGAAAGCTATCAGAAGAACTTAATGATGATCCTCTGATGCAAATGATTGAAGGAGATGATGAGTTGAGGGCAAAGTTGGAAGAGCTTAAAACTGTTGAAGGATTGACAACAGAAGAGAGAGCAAAGCAACTTGCAGAATTCATGAATGCAAGAAGGGATTCAGATACCTTGGGAGAATTTATGTCAAGAATAAAGACAACTCAGAAGAAAACCAAGGCTCTCAAGAAGATGTCTAAAGCAGAACAGATGCATGGTATGAAGATGTATCTAAAAAACATGATGCACTCAACCTGGGAAAAAATGAGAGGAAAATCATTTGAGGATATTGAAGCTGAATATCTGAGTGCTTATGAGAGGGATCATGGCTATAGGCCAGTGGATTATGAAGATTCTTTGAGAAGAAGCTTTAAGAAACAGAAAGTTGGAGGCTATGAGCCAGTTGTAGAAGCTGAGAAAATGAAAGAGAAAGTATCTGAAGTTGAGAAGGCATCTGAGGATGTTAAAGAGGAAACAGAAGTTAAGAAGAAAATTATAACTTGGACTAGAAGAAAAAGTATAGCAAGAAAGAGTAAATCCAAGAAGAAAGTACAAGAGGAAGATGAATCAGAAGAAGAAGAACCTTCATCTGAGGGTTGTACTATGGGAACAATTCCTGAAAGCTCTAAGAAACCAGCTAAAATTGTCAAGTATCAAATAATCAGGACTGGACAAAGAGCTGCTTATCAGATCATAAGGGAGGACAACACTGATGTTGTATACCTTAACTTTCCAAGAATATTGAATGATGTGAGTAGAGAAGATATCATGGATTTGCACAAGTTGGTGAATATCAGACATAGGGACAACAGACCTAAAGAAGAGTTTGAAAGGGTCTTTTAGGGAGATTTAAAAGTAATGTGTGAGCCACCTTCAGAGGAAGATGAGATCTGGAAGCTGCTAGATCAACAAAGAATTGTCAGTTGGAGATATTTTCAC
The DNA here is from genome assembly GCA_021014915.2 of Artemisia tridentata subsp. tridentata. Classification (NCBI taxonomy): domain Eukaryota; kingdom Viridiplantae; phylum Streptophyta; class Magnoliopsida; order Asterales; family Asteraceae; genus Artemisia; species Artemisia tridentata. The sequence goes on along the minus strand of CP139505.1, from coordinate 220,766,078 downwards.
ACTTGTCAGGTACATTGCTTATCTTTGGAGGAAGCTCATATTTATATGCTTGCAGAAGTGGAATATCCCCTACCATCTTCAGTCTGCAAAGAAATGATGAAGAAGAAGTTGTGTGCAGACAAGAGGGATGAAGTATATGAGAAGATATTGGATATGATTAAGTTGCAGTCATTAAAGGAAACATTTTTGGGAGATTGAAAGTGTTTGAAAGAATTTTCAAGTTGTTAAGTGAGACTAAAGGAACTTCTCACTTAGTGAAGGTGCATAGCACTAACACAATAAATGGTTATCAGTCCACCATGTCTAACCCACATAAGGACTGGCTAATCCAGAGCAAACGGCTCTGGTAAAGATATTTCAAATCCGTTAATGGTTGACAATTTACCAAAAATTGTATGGTATTCAACTCACCATATCTAAGATAGTGAAGAGTTGGCTAGCCCACAAGAGTATGGCTTCTGGTAAAGGCTGTGGAAAACCATACATGGTAATCAATTCACCAAGGTGAGGTGCAATTCCACCAAAGAATTGGCTAGTCCAAAAGCAAACGGCTTTTGGTAAAGACTAAACAAATCCGTTGATAGTTGATGATTTGCTAAAAATCATATGGTTATCAATGTACCATGGTCTTACACACCAAAACATTGGCTACTCCAGTAGTTAATGGCTATATGGTAAAGAGACATCAAATCCATTAATTTTCAATGATTCACCTCTCACAGGAGTTTACACACCTGGAAGTGATGAGAATAGTATAAAACTTAAAAGAATTGATGTACAAGTAGTCATGGTTGCTGAAAAGATCAGATGGATTGCATATCAAATGGTGAAAAGATTATTAAAGTCAAGTTGTTGCATAAAGATCATATATGAAGTGCAGATTTGAAGAGTTAGAGATAATTCCAAGAGTTCAAGATTCAATCCTCAGAAGCTTATTCAGAAGGAACTTGAAGTTCATGAAGCATGAAGATCAAGTTAGGGGAGGATTGTTGGGAATTATCACATGACAAGACTTAATATGAAGAACAGACTTAAGTCTGCTGGGTTACAAAGTTAAGTCTGTTAGTTGTATTTTGTAATAGTTAAGTCTGCCTTTGTATTGTTAAGTCTGGTAGGTAGTATTACGTTGTTAAGTCTGGTTGACTTATTAGTTAAGTCTGTTTATGAAAGTTAGGAAAGTTTGTTAGCTATAAGTTAGGAAAGGATACGTAGTTATCTTTAGAGAAGATACGTATATCCTTCTACACGTTTTGTATCTAGGGTTTCCTTGGTGTATAAAAGGAACCCTAAGGCTCAATAGTTTGCACGAACGTACGTGTGTTAGTTGTGTGCGTATTGTATTGAAAAGTTAGTAATATACGAAGTTAGTTATTGATATTGTGTTCTTCGTTGTTGATTGTTTAGATTCCGCATAAACATTCAATTCATTGTTAGAGTTTCTCACTTAGATTGATTTGGATTTATTCAAGTCGTCTAACAAGTAACAAAGGCTACTTGGATCCATAATTCGTGTGGACCTACACAGGTCAAAATAGTCAACAAGTTCAATGCATCAACAAGTCCAATTAATAACCAAAATTTGGGCACGTCGAGGTAGCACTGAGATCACAAGGTCTCGGCTAACCCTCGTAGCCATATCAACACATAATATCAAAATTCCAACTTTCATGTCCAAAATCTAAGCAACAACAACAACAACCAAACTAGACATTATCATGCCGAGACCATTTTGGTCTCGGTTTCGACCCTCGGTACGCCACAACAAACCAAACGGACCCTTGGTCCTTCTCGGCTACAACTCCCCCAACAACCTCAACTACACAACAAACCAACTTTCAATCCAATCCTAAACCAAATCCGTCCATAACTCGGGTTTACCAAAACCTTAATCCGAACCAAAAATGAAATGAAAAACAACAAGAATAACAACATATCAATAACCACAAGCTCAACACAAACAATCAAACACAAACATAAGCCACGGCCGTGAGCTTGTTTTCACCGCTTGACCTCGATTTGACCACACAAACCCAAATAAATAATACCAAACTCGATTTACACATGTTTTTAGTTATTAAAAAGGTTAACCCACATGTTTTTATACCAAAATCCGAACCAAAATAGTGTTAGTCAACTCGTTATGTACGAGTTGACTCACACTGAGTCACTTACGTGGGCGAAATGGTGTAACCTACCTTCCAAACGCTCGGATCTACTCAATTTTTATGGCTATCGTGGCGGTGGAGGTGTGTCGTGGTGGTGGAGGGTGTTTCTTAGGCGCGTGTTGTAGCAAAACGTGATAAGGAGATCACGTGGAGGGCTTATATGGTGGCGTTGTGATGAGTGGCGGTGGTGGTGGTTTGAGAGGTGGTCGGCGGTGGCTATAAGTGGAGAGGAGGGAGTATATTAGTTTCTAGGGTTTTGATAAAAGTGAGGAGAGAGAGAGAGGGGTGTGGGTGGTTATATCCCCACATGGATCAAATGTGTAATTTTATTTAACCCTAGGCCGCGGCCAATTATGAATTCCAGGGACCATTTATGTAATTTCACTATTCTTTTGATAAAAATGCTCCCGGGCTCGTTTATCATACCAAAAGTGTTCGTATGATGTTCTAAGTTGCGCTAATGTTTTTAGAATTGTTTTTCCGTTAAGAATGACTATAAATATGTCCATGTTGGTTTAACGCGTTAGAAATCAACATCTCTCATATTATTAAGTTTAGACTCGTGCCGATTCGCGTTGTGTTCAAACTCAAATTCTACGGGGCGAATACACATATCCAATAACAAAATTCCAAGATCAAATCTCGTAAAATCTAAACTGGTTTCTAGGTCTCAGTTATCGTATTTATTCGTAACACAGTTATATAAATAAATCCCAAAATTACTGGTTGTCACAGTTCCCCATCACATCCTTATCACATCATTCTTACACAATCCAATTCACCATCTTATCTCTTCACTCTCTCACATTTAAATTCAAATTTGAAATACACCTTTAGGCTCTAATCCATCACATCCAATCCAACTCATCCAAACTCATCTCAACCCTCTATCTCACCCTCTTCTCCAAGCGTAGGATATTCCCTTGAATATCCCTCTTAAAATAACCATGCTTTCTCATCTAACTTAAACATGGTTCATCTTAACCCAACATCAGTCTCTCACTTCCCTCGCACGCCATTTGAATTTCAAATTCAAATCTTCCATCTCTAACATCCACACTTCCTTTCCATGCAAAGAAATATTCTCATGGCATCTTATTTCTCTCTTATCTATGCCATGTGAGGAATACCCAAACTACCGCTATCCAATTATCCCTTCTACCCTTCTTTCTTTGATAATTGGTTTCACTTAAACACTTCACAAAACATATTTACAAAATAACTATTTGAGTTGGTAGACCATGAGGATAAATAATGTAAAGGTCTAAATGTGTGAAGTACAATTGGGGGTTTAGCAAGGTTGGGTATTTACAAGACCAAGATCCCACAAGAAAATATTTACCAGACATCCTGGCGCGCTGCTGGCGCGCGCCAGCCTCGGTAAAATATTCCCACTTTGGGATCTTGGCCTATAAATTCCCACCCTTGCCTCTTGTATTCCTCACCCCTTGCCATTATTCTTTCTCTCTTATTTCTTTTCTCTCAATCCTCTAATTCTATCTTGTGTTCTTAATCTATCACATAATATTCTTTGAAAGAACACATATTCTTGCAAGGGAAGAATCACAAGAACCTAATCCACTCTTGTGATTGTGTCGAGGGTCTTCTTATCTTTACCCTTTCTATTACAATAGTCTCTAGGTTGGGTTAGGGCTTGATTGAACAATCAAACATTCATTCATTCAATTTGATTGTAAGGGAAGTCTTGTGTCGAGGTGACCAAGCCTAGATCATTGGGGATCTAGTTGGGGTTTAATACTTTCGGTGGGAAGTATTTGTGGTCTTAGTGGTCTAGTGGTTAAGTCGAATCACGAGTCCTTGAGGGTGGTTTTCGAGTGGCGGAATACCATTGGGGAGTAGCTCTTCTTAGTGAGCACCGATCTTTGTGCATATCGGTGGAGTGAAGTTGTAATGATTTGTAGTCCACCGAAAGGATTATACTTAGTGAATAGTATAGTTTCATGGATTCACAACTGGACGTACAGATAATACAAACCCCCCATCCCGAACCAGTATATATCGTGGTGTCATTTACTTGCTTTATATACTTTGGTTGTGTTTGTAATAGTGGTTGGTGTTATGTGACCACTTGTTGATCTTTGAGGCTTAAAGTTTTTAAACATATAAAAGGCCGAAAAGACCGTATTCACCCCCCTACGGTTCTACACTCACCATCTTTACTATAAATCTCATTAGACTTAATAAACTTACCACTACCTTTAGCAGAGTTACCATTACCTTTAGCAAACTTAGAATTACCCTTACCAGCTTTTACACTCTGCCTAGTCAATGGTTTGGAAAAAGAATTTTTTTTTTTTTTTTTTTTTTTTTTTTTTTTTTTAAGAGGAATGCCTTTTTTTTAGGCTTTCACGCCCTTACTCTTTCCCTCACTTTTATAAGACTCCTGATACAACTTTTTTTGAGCATTTTTTAATGGTAAACTTGCCTGCAAACCCACCTTCAACAACATTCCTACCACAGTGAACTAGCAAACAATTCCAATAACTTCTTTCAAACCACAATGGGTACCCATTAGCTATACCATAGTTTTCTAAGGCTAATTTTAACTGCTCAGAATGCTCAAACCTCATTCCTAAAGCTAGTTCCATTTCATTCCAAGCAAGTGTTGAATCATGTTTAGGATATACAACACCACTTTTTAACGTTGTGTTCAAGAGCAATACTACTAGCATCTGGGTCCTTTACTGCCTCACCTATGCCATTTACTATAAGTTCATCTATAAATCCTCTAAAGTGTCCCATGTGACTGACTAAATTGTTTAAGAAAGGGTCTTGAGTAGTTAAGTTTTTTATAACAACATTTTTCTCACCTACACTTTGAAAATCAACATAGTCAAAGTCCTATTCTCCATCAGTAGAAGAATATTCATTACTCAAGACAACATCTTCATTGCCATTTTGATCAATAAAGTCAAGAGCATCATAGTCAAAGTGTTCAGCATACAAGTCAATGACCCATTAACTTAAATATCCTAGTCTCATAAACTCCTGAACTTCATCATTTGTTTTAATTCTGTAAGTCCATAATAAATAGGCATACCTACTTTACAGTAATACTACCTATAAACAGGAGTTGAAACAAGTCTTCTAATAACCTCAAAAAATTATTCATAAGTCATACCTTAAAAATCTATATTTGTTCTCTATTTTTCATCGCCATTAACATAGAAATGGGTTAGTCACAAAGATTGCATCATGTTTGAGGTTCACAGTAAACACACAGTCATAATTTTGACTTGCAAATTAGGGTAAAACAAAGTCAACAAAACAATTAAAATTAAAACCATGATAATTAAAGATTTGAAGTAAAACAATGTTAGCAAATGACTAACCACCATCGCGATAAAAGATTAAACGATTTCACATGAAGAATTCAGTAATTCATAAAATTAGGGTTAGGTTATCGGGGATGTGTTTAAATATTTATGTGTTTAAGTGACATACACCCATAGTTATTGACATGGATATTCTAGTCAATAAGAAAAAGAAAAAAGAAAAGCCATGTTGGTATTAATTGATGATGTGCCGGTAGCCGATCACCAAATTTCTAACATTTACTAAAACGAACAACTTTTGTATCTAACAATGGTATATTTTGTACCATCTTTTAAAAAAAAACTTTAGAGCTTAGGGTGATGGCAATGGAAGACTCGGAAGCATGGGAGGATTCTCACTGACCAATCATAGACTGCCATGTGGCAGGCAAAAAAAGGAGGATTCTTAAGCCAAAATTGTTGGCAGTGGGAGGATTCTGGAGGATTCGGAATCATGCCTCATTTTATTTATTTATTTATTATATATATATATATATATATATATATATATATATATATATATATATAATGTTAGAAATAATAAAAATTATATTTAAACAATTTATTATTTATATATAAAAGATAAATAAAAAAATGTTATTTACTTTATATATATATATATATATATATATATATATATATATATATATATATATATATATATATAAAGAAAACTACAAATATCAAAGGGACTACACGTGTTGATTTTCTTGTGATAAGTACCAGTTCATCTTCCCCAAAGGATTACAGGGAATTTAAAAAAAAAAAAGAAAAAGAAAGAAAAAAATAATTTCAAACACCCCCAACGGCTACAATATCCCAGCGTTCCAAAATAATTCTTGTCCTTTTCCCCCTTGCTTCACCGGCTTGTGTAGGATTTGGAAATGCATGATTCTAGCGGCTTGGGGTGATGAAGCGAAAAGTGTACCGGTTTTAGGAGGTCATTTAAGCCCTAAATCGTATTTATTTGATCAAATATTGCCCTAAATCGTTCCTTTTGTCATTTTAGGTAATTTGGAGAAGAAATCTGGAAAAGGAAGCATTTTGGACGTTTTTGGAGCATAAAAGTGAAGAAAACGACAATGTCTCCAAAACTGCTGGAAAAAGTACACGTGACGGCGTCAAGGATTGCTCCTGACGGCGTCACGGCTTGGCAGAAGAGGTGGATATGACAAATACACATGACGCGCCAAAAAGTTTTGCAATGAAAGTCTGACGGCGTCACCCTTTAAGGTGATCAAGGCCGTCACGGTTTAAGTTAAAGAGAGACGGCGTCAAGCACAATTGTGACGGCGTCAACCCTTGACGCGCCAGAGTGGATTTTGGAGGATTAAAGAGGGACGGCGTCAGGAAGACCATCCGGGAACCCTAGCCGCGGCGAGGTGACGGCGTCACCTCCTACAACGTGACGCCGTCAGCCCCTAAATTCTATATATAGTTTTGCAATTTTTAGTCATTAGTGTGCAACTTTGTGAGGAGAAACCCTAAGACGAATTCTCTGCCATTTTTAAGGGTTTTATACCCTTGGATCTCCCATGTTTAATTGAAGATAAGTAATCAATTAATCATTCAATATGTCTATGTGTTGTTTGATTATATCTTGTTCTTGTCTTTTAATTAACATGCTAGGCTAGATTTATCTTGTGTTTGCTTAGATCTAATGAAACCTAACTATTGATTATTGGTTGTTGGTGTGTTATTAATTGTATTGGATGATTGTTTATCGATGTTAGGCTTAAGAAAACTGGCTAACCTCCTATACGGTAACTTGCTTGAACGTCTTAAGAAACATGAACCAATGCGTACTAAGGTTTTTATGGTTGTATTTAATGCATGAGCGAATTCTAGTGATCCCATGTTAGGAGCTTCTTAGCCGGCTCGACATAGGAGTGAAGTAGGAGCTTATAGAGTTGGGGAAGTACGTACGCCACCCCACGATTGGTATTAAGGAATACACCCGTCATCCACGCAATTAATACACACTAATCAACCGGTAAAAGATAGTTAGGGAGTAAGGAAATCTAAGTAAACACATTTCTCTCCATATAAATTCCACAACCTTTTCATTTTCAGTTATTTTATTTTATTTGCAATTGTAGTTATTTGGGTTAGTTGACTAGCAACTAATTCCGCCCACTCCTTCAAACCCGAGATTTTACTTGCTTTTATAAAAAATATAAAAAATACAAAAAGAATCTTCCCTCACCCTTAGACCTATTAGAGTAGTTTTTCAATCCTAACGACACTATTCCCCTAGAGAACGATCAATCCCCCGGTACTTGCCACTACACTATACTACATCGGTCAGGTACACTGCCTGGTGGGGATTGCAAGCCTCTTGAGATCCCTCGAGAGGTAAAACCTGTTGTAAGGTCGCAAAACCACGCATCAAGTTTTTGGCACCGCTGCCGGGGAATAGTTATTGTTTAGGTTGAATTTTTATTTTATTAGGTCTACTCACTAGATTCCTTTCTAGTGAGATTTTTATTTTATTTTTCTAGGTTTTTTTTTAGTCTATCTTTTTTCTTCGTTTCTTTGTTCGTAACCATTACCATCCGACATCATGGAAGGTGGTAATATCCTCGATCCCAACAACCCACCACCACAACAACACCCACTTCCTAGAGCACGTACCTTAGGAGACTACTCTCGTCCTAGCCACCATGGCTATCGAAACACCATTGAGCTCACTCAAGGAGCCAATGTCACTCCCTTGCGATCCGACACCATCCGGTTGGTGCAAAGCGGATGCGCATTCCATGGACTTCGTTCCGAAGATCCTAATCAACATCTCAAGGAATTTCTCAAAATCGTTGATTCCATAGACCTTGATGTTGCCACTCGAGAGACGACCCGACTACGTCTCTTTCAATTCTCTCTGCGGGACCAAGCTAGTCAATGGCTAGAGCGTCTACCCGCAGGATCCATCACCTCTTGGGATGATCTCACCACTCGTTTCCTTGCTCAGTTTTTCCCACCAGGAAGAACTACCAAGCTAAGGAATGATATCTTGATGTTCCAACAACGTCAAGGCGAAACCCTCTACGAGGCATGGACTCGATTCAAGGACTTACTCGAAAAAGTCCCTCACCATGGCATAGAACTTTGGCTCCAAGTCCAAATCTTCTATGACCATATCAATCTCTCCACGAGGCAAACCATTGACCAATCGGCCGGTGGTAAGCTACGTGATCTAAGTGCGGAACAATCATGGGCTCTCCTGGATGATCTTGCTCTTTATGACAACGAAAGTTGGAGTGATCCCCGTGATTTGAATAAAACGGTCAAGGCAATATCTTTGCCTTCGAACAATTCAAGCACTTCCGACCGTAGGATCATAGAACTTGAAGACCAAGTCAAGTTTCTTATGAAATCCTACGAGGCTCCTAAACCTTCAAGCCAAATGAACAAAATCACTTCTTCATGTGAATTATGTAGTGGTCCCCACGACACTCGTGATTGCGTGGAACTCCCCGAACAAGCTTTTGCGGACTACGCATCCTCGCGTACCGACGGAGTGGGAGACAAGTGGTACACTTTCAAACCCGAGCCAAACCCCTACGGTGATTCATACAACCCCTCATGGAAAAATACCCAAACCTTAGGTGGAAACAAAACCAAAACGCACAACAAACCAATTCTTCCAACCCACCTAATCGTTTCCAATCAAGCGGTTCCAACTCGAACCGTACTTTCAACAACAATCCTTCCAGCAATGGTAGTACCAATAACTTTGAAGGATTGATGTCCCAATTTATGGCATCTCAAGAAGCTCGTTTGGCCAAGTTTGAAGCCGATTTCAAACAAAAACAAAGCGAGATGACCAATAAGATTGACACTTTGTTGAAAGCCCTCAATGACCGAGAAATGGGAGCACTCCCTAGCAACACAGTCAAGAACCCGAAACTAAACGTCAACGCCATTTCATCGGTTTCGTCTCCTAGTTCTTGTCCACAATATTATTCGGTCAATTCCATGAGCACGTGTTTCAAACAAACCCAAGTCGTTCAAAATGACCAAGAAGTTATGATATCCAACTCTAAATTGGTCAACAACATAATTGAAACACCTCCCACTCAAAACCTTGACGAAGAATTCAAGGAGCTCCACCTTGAAAGTCCGGTTATTGATGTGTTGGATGAGAAGAAGCTCAAGTAAGGCGAAAAAGGGACCGCCGTTGTTCAAAACAAGCTACCTAAGAAGTTAGATGATCCGGGCTTATTTGTTCTACCTTGCAAGATCGGTAATTCGGAAGCTTATGACACATTAGCCGATCTTGGATCAAGCCTTAACCTACTTCCGTTACCTCTCTACACCTCTCTAAAACTAGGAAAACTTGAAGAAACCGAGGTAATAATAGGCTTAGCGGATAGGAGTGTTGCTTACCCAGTTGGAGTAGTCAAGGACGTGTTAGTACACATAGGAAAACTAACCATTTTAGCCGATTTCCACGTCCTTGATATGGTTAGCGACCCTACATGCCCCTTGTTGATAGGTAGAGGATTTTTGGCGACCGCTAGTGCTATGATTGATTGTAAGGAATCTAAGATAGCGGTAGGAGAAGGTGATACTTGGTCAGTCTATGATGTGAAGAAACATGCCTATGATACTAGTGAGGAACCGACACCCCATTGGTTAGAATTAAATAGGAGACCATCTAGATATGGACCTTGGATCGATAGAGACTTCATAGGACCCCAACGTCCATTTTACCTAGAAGAGGACTTTGTGAACCGAACACATACGGTAGAGCAACTCTTGGCTAGGGACACCGAATTGGATCCATTTGAAGACCCTCTAGTTTTTAGGAAGATGATTGATTTCCTAGGAGTTTTGCCAATTAACCTAGGGATGAATAAGTGGACTTGTAAGGACGATGATCATAAGTGGTATTGGGACAAACCACCCAAAGATGGAGATGGGTCATGGCATATTAAGATGACATTGTATGACCCGGATGGAGAGAAGTTTGAAAAGATATATTGTACTAAGCGGACCAATAGGAAACTTCAATCCAAGCTTAACCCTAAAGACGTCCTCGATGACGAACTCACTTACATAGGGTAGAAGGACTTTGAGTCTAGCTACAAGACTCGTTAATAAAGAAAAGCGCTTCTTGGGAGGCAACCCAAGCTTTATTTGCCTTGTGTGTTTATTTATTTGTTTGTTTGATTTTATTTGCTTCCGTATGTATGTTTAATTTTTATTATTATTGATTCATGTTCAAAACTAAATTGTGAAAATGCTTTATCTTGTTTTTAACTTCGTCTTAACTACATATAAAGGTATTTTTCAAAAGATAAGTGTAAGGGAAATCCAAATCGGTTTATTAGAACAAATGAACATGAATCGTAACAATAATAAATTAACATACATATTAGTAATTGTTTGAGTCAAATGCTTGTATCGAGTCATAATGATGTTTTGCAGGAATTCCAGGAAGTAAGGTATAGGTTTTTCCATAAATTTTCTGGAAACTTAACATGAGAATTCTGTCAGATCATTTCTGACGGCGTCAGGCCTTACAACCTGACGGCGTCAGGTTTTAATTTTCTGAAATTTTTGTTTTTCTACCGGAATCATAAAAAGTTTTTATTAAATCTATAACTTATAAACTCCAGAAATCTGCAAAATAATCATTCCACAAGCATTATATCCTTATATAGATTTATCCCGCCGATGTTATGCAGGTTTTCGTGTTTGTTTTCTCAGGTTTAACAGGTTATTTTGGACAAGGAGATGTATGTGGAATCTAGCTTTTGGCGATGCATTAGTCTTGGAGCTTCTACTTTCTCTTGGAAGAAGATCTAACCATGTTACCTCTTTATCCACCAAACGAATCAGGGGAGTATTTGATTTCATTCTTTTACCTTATTTACTTTTACATCTTGTTATTTGAACATTGGGGACAATGTTCATCTTAAGTGTAAGGGGGGGTAAAGTACGAAACTTTAGAGAATGCAATTACGCTTGATTTTTGTTTGTTTAATGGTAGATGTGTAATAAAACTGAGAGAAATACCTGTTAAGGCAATTTTAGTGCCAAATTTAAATTTTTTTACAACATATAGGAGTGAAACTTTGATCTTAATGAGCGTCTCATGGATAGGAGTTATATGACTAGCACAAAAACCGTACCACTAAAAAATTTTCCACCCCCAAATATGTGAGGTTCGCCCCTAGAATTGGTAGGAAAAGCATTTATGCTATGATGTGTGTACCGGTAGCACTTAGATTCTAGAACTTGCGTTAGGACCATTCCGAGGCCACAAGTGAGACTACATTCGTGTAGTTAGATTTACTACATGATAAGAGGCATTAGGATTAACCCATTGTTTTACACCTGTGTTTTTGTTATAATTACATTGGCTACATTGGTCAAGTAATTCTCCCACACCCTTTGCGTTGTACTCATTTTTAGTACACGATACCCCTAGTACACCCCTCAGAGCCTATCTTTTCGTTTCTAACTTTAAGCATTTTACTTAAAGGAAGAATTTGTTACACCCCACTTAAATGTACACCCAAATCGCCTTAGCCTACCTTGTATGCACTCATCTTTAGTGCATTATTGTGACAACATTTGTTTAAACCCCAAGTTAATTATCTAATTGATTACATGGTTGATAAGTCGAGTCATATCCTTGAACATATTGTTTTGGGACGATTGGGACTCATGGGTAAAGTACTAGTGTAATGGAGTAATGGGGAAGAACAACATTATTACCCCCATATGTGCTAAATATTTTAAAAGTACTCCAAGTGTTTCGATTATCTTAATTCGAGTCATTAGAATAGTTATTTGTGAAGTTATGTAAAAGTTCAAGTGTAAGGGGAATGCGACGCCCCTACGATGTATTATTTTGGATGGTAGGGCAAGAGTGTATGAAAAAAAAAATCGAAAAAATCAAGAAAAATACAAAAAAAAAATGAGAAAAAGAAAAGTAGAAAAAACATACGGACTACCATCCCGTTTCATTTTATGTTTATTTTTTGTTTTGTTATTTTGTTTTTAGCTTAAGTCGAGTCTAGTCTTGGCTTAGCAATGCCATTGTACATGTAATTAATCAAGATCTTTAACTCGCCACCAGTAAAATATCCCTTATCCAACAAAATCGTGTTTATCATATCCCTACACCTAACTTTATAACCCGTTTAAAAGCCCTCTTTGATAATTTATCTTAGGTGCTTACGCCTAGTGGAGGATGTTTTTTGATCCTTTCCCAAGCCTATGGTAATCTATTTGCTATGACAGGTAGTGAGAGATATTATCCATTTTCATTTATGAGATATACTTTTATGACACCTGAGAGATGTGAGTATCTAAACACTACTTGTGAGGTGCTAGTTTGTAATCTCCGTGCTTATTATGATTAAAGTGGAACGACTATTTGTTGTAATTACTTTTATATTAGCGTTAAATGACCCCTAACTTGTATTTTGATTAGAATAAAAGCGCATTTGCTTGAGGACAAGCAAATCTCAAGTGTAAGGGTATTTGATGAAGCGAAAAGTGTACCGCTTTTAGGGGGTCATTTAAGCCCTAAATCGTATTTATTTGATCAAATATTGCCCTAAATCGTTCCTTTTGTCATTTTAGGTACTTTGGAGAAGAAATCTGGAAAAGGAAGCATTTTGGACGTTTTTGGAGCATAAAAGTGAAGAAAACGACAAAGTCTCCAAAGCTGCTGGAAAAGTACACGTGACGGCGTCACGGCTTGGCAAAAGAGGTGGATATGACAAATACACGTGACGCGCCAGAAAGTTTTACAATGGAAGTCTGACGGCGTCACCCTTTAAGGTGATCAAGGCCGTCACGGTTTAAGTTAAAGAGAGACGGCGTCAAGCACAATTGTGACGGCGTCAACCCTTGACGCGCCAGAGTGGATTTTGGAGGATTAAAGAGGGACGGCGTCAGGAAGACCATCCGGGAACCCTAGCCGCGGCGAGGTGACGGCGTCACCTCCTACAACGTGACGCCGTCAGCCCCTAAATTCTATATATAGTTTTGCAATTTTTAGTCATTAGTGTGCAACTTTGTGAGGAGAAACCCTAAGACGAATTCTCTGCCATTTTTAAGGGTTTTATACCCTTGGATCTCCCATGTTTAATTGAAGATAAGTAATCAATTAATCATTCAATATGTCTATGTGTTGTTTGATTATATCTTGTTCTTGTCTTTTAATTAACATGCTAGGCTAGATTTATCTTGTGTTTGCTTAGATCTAATGAAACCTAACTATTGATTATTGGTTGTTGGTGTGTTATTAATTGTATTGGATGATTGTTTATCGATGTTAGGCTTAAGAAAACTGGCTAACCTCCTATACGGTAACTTGCTTGAACGTCTTAAGAAACATGAACCAATGCGTACTAAGGTTTTTATGGTTGTATTTAATGCATGAGCGAATTCTAGTGATCCCATGTTAGGAGCTTCTTAGCCGGCTCGACATAGGAGTGAAGTAGGAGCTTATAGAGTTGGGGAAGTACGTACGCCACCCCACGATTGGTATTAAGGAATACACCCGTCATCCACGCAATTAATACACACTAATCAACCGGTAAAAGATAGTTAGGGAGTAAGGAAATCTAAGTAAACACATTTCTCTCCATATAAATTCCACAACCTTTTCATTTTCAGTTATTTTATTTTATTTGCAATTGTAGTTATTTGGGTTAGTTGACTAGCAACTAATTCCGCCCACTCCTTCAAACCCGAGATTTTACTTGCTTTTATAAAAAATATAAAAAATACAAAAAGAATCTTCCCTCACCCTTAGACCTATTAGAGTAGTTTTTCAATCCTAACGACACTATTCCCCTAGAGAACGATCAATCCCCCGGTACTTGCCACTACACTATACTACATCGGTCAGGTACACTGCCTGGTGGGGATTGCAAGCCTCTTGAGATCCCTCGAGAGGTAAAACCTGTTGTAAGGTCGCAAAACCACGCATCATGATTCTAGCGGCTTCGGGGTTGGCGGCGGTGTTCACCGGCGGCCTCCCCTTTGCCGCTGGGAAGCCGCTACCCGTTAAGGTATGGCAACAAGGGTAAGCTTGCATTTGGGCCTCACGGGTGTCACATCACCATAACACAACCCCTTCTACAACCCTCTTATCACAACTAAACACAACAACTTTATTTGAGTCCTACCACTTTCTATTTTATTTTTTTATTCAATTTTTTAAATAACATAAAACTTATTCATAAATTAAAACTCATTCATAAAAATAAAATTACAATACGAAAAAAAAACACAACAAATCACGATACGAAATTTAAAACACAAATGATGATACGATACGAAAACACAAATCATCTAACGATTCTCATGAAGCTTTTATATTGAATTGTAATTTTCAATGAGATCTGTCTTCTCCTCCCGGACTTGCAACACTTGTTCCCTAATGTTCTTCAAGGCGAGATGAAGACACATATATGTTTCCTGAGTTCTTAAAAAAGTTTGTAGACCGAACCTGATAGTTGGATGGTCTTAAGGTAGCTCACGTAACCTTTCGACCTCTGTGGACCACGATCATGCATCTGTAGCATAATACGAGTTATCTCACCTAGCAAATTGTTAATCAGCTTGAGTTCTTTTTATTGTTCGTTGCATATTCGGCTAAGGATAACCTTTTGCACCTCAACTAGTTCATTAGACATAGCGTTTGCGTGAAAATGAGTGATACTTAAGAGAGTTTGATAAGAAGTTGTGTTAGAAAACGAATGATGGTAAAAGGGTATTTATAGGGGAAAATAGGGTTGGAGGCTATCAAATTCAAATTTTGAAACTGCTGTAAAAATTTAAATTCAAAGTTTAAAGTTACAGTACGAATTCAAATTCAAAATAAAAGTTGCAGTATGAATTCAAATTCAAATTCAATTTCAAAGTTACAGTTCAAATTCAAAATTTCAAAGTACGAATTCAAATTCAAATTCAAATTCAAAATTCAAATTCAAATTCAAATTCAAAATTCAACTTTTTGCCAAATCACAATCTCAATACATTTTATCTTTCCGAAAACCCTGGCTTGTAATCTCCCACACACTGTCGAAGAAATCAATGATAGTAATAAGGAAAACACTATGGGTGGTTCGTCATTACAACAAGATACGCACCAACCCATGTCTCCCATTTCTTTATTTTCACCAGTAGAGGAACCCGTTGATGAGAATGGATTTACTGAGAAACAACTATATCAACTTATACGAGATGAAGAGGCATTAAATGAAGTGTTAGAAGAAGAAGCAAGGCGTCAAGAAGAAGCAGCAAGGGTTCAGAAAGAGTAGGAAGAGGAACATTTGATAAAAGAAACATAACATGAATTATTCGTGTTGGAATTTGGGGAACCTGAATCCGATTATGAAATGGATTAAGCTATGTATTGTTTTTAATGAATAATTTGAATGAAATGTGATGGTACCTTCTACTCTTACAATATTGTTTCACTTGCATCTTATGTGTTGTAACTTTCTCAATTCTAGCAAAAGCAAACCCAGATTCATTTATTTAAACATAAAAGTTACTACGCGAAATTTAAAATACAATACACAGTCGCCCTAAGTGTAATTTTCATGTAGCCAAATAAACTTCCCATCGATTTGTTTTTCTATTTTCCCCGCATTGCTAAACAGAACATTATGCATCTCGTAATCTTTCGTAGATTCTTTTAAAAAAGTCTTTATT
Organism: Artemisia tridentata subsp. tridentata; assembly: GCA_021014915.2. Classification (NCBI taxonomy): domain Eukaryota; kingdom Viridiplantae; phylum Streptophyta; class Magnoliopsida; order Asterales; family Asteraceae; genus Artemisia; species Artemisia tridentata. Next base: position 220,749,889 of record CP139505.1, on the reverse strand, counting down.
TGAGTATGGTTTTCACGCGGAATGTCATTGCATTTCTCGTATGTTTGTCTCCGATTATCTTTAGCCTCGTATGCCTTTTCAAATTGCATGGCTAATTCGCACAACGCTTGCTGATGAGCTCTATCCTCCGCAATTAGTTTATCAACTAAAGCCATGATTTTATCGATCGTATATGGAAGTGAACACGCCATATCAATTTTTTTGTAGAGATGAAATGTTTTCAAAGAGAATTTGTGTGTAAATTTTGTAAATTTTGTTAAATAATGTAGTATTTATAGCGTATAACTTGTGTTTATTAAAAAAAAGGAAATAATTCAATTTTTTTTTGAACGGCTTGTTAGTTGTTAGTGGTTCAGGTAGCAGTGACATCTAATTGAGCAGTATGCTGACCCTGAACTCCGTCTGTACTTCCTCCTGAAGGGGTAAAAGTCTTGGGTGGGACTCGAACTTGAGACCTCCCCTAGCCAAACCTCCCCTCCCCAAGCCCCTAAGGAATCTTGGTGGCCAACTGAGCTAGCACAATTGGTTAAATAATTCAATTTCATTAAACGTTTAATAACGTTCGCCTGCTACTCCGTACAATTTTTACCTTCGTCGTGCAGACGATAAACCAAACAAAGATGAAGAGTGGCGAGGCAGCTTGGTGTGGCGAGCCACAACGAGCTCCACGTAGGAGTGGCGAGAAGCAAATCATTGCCCCACCTTAAGCTTTATTTATTTATTTATTTATTATTATTATTTTTTTAATATCGCTATCATCTCCCAAGTCCCAACCCACAAACAAGTACACAACCAGTCTGTGTGTCATCAAACACTTTTGGCAAAAAAAAAAAAAAAAAAAAAAGAAAAATGTCAACCATTACGAAACTCCGTATCTTCCATGTCCTAGCTACCAACCTCCGTCACAAAAACACAACCACTTTCACCTTCAATTCTCACCTCATAAATAACACTTGCAGAAAACACTTGTTCTCCTCATCTCATTCAGCTGCCCCCATTTCTCAACGGTACTTCCTTACCTTCCAACATTCATTACTTTTTAGCCTTTTAACTAGGATATTAGTCTAAATATGTTCTTTTAGTTTCATCCCAGATAAGCAATTTATAGCACCTGCTTTGTGTTATAAGTCTTTTTAGTTTTCATAAAATGCACCCGGAGTCGTGGGAAGGGACGGAACCAGGACCAAATATGACGGGGTGTACAAATTTTTTGAAACCTTAATATAGAAACACATTTCTATGGACCGGGTGCATTTAGGAAAAATTGATGTTTTTTAAAAAAATTAATACTACATTGCAAAAATCCATAGGGGTCACGGGCACCCACAGAACCCCCTGGTTCTGTCCCTGGTCATGGGGGTCGAGTCTATTCATGTGAAAAATATCTTATTTTACTACCCTAAATAAATGTCAATGATTATCCAAACACTCCAACTTGTTTATCTTTTTGAAATTTGGGTTAATATATGTGTGGGTTACTCTACTTTTGTGTTTTTGTTCACCTGGATTACTTTACTATTATGACGATAAGATTATTGGTGGTTGTTGTTTGGTTTGGTTTGGTTTGGTTTCTTAGGGGGTGCTTGTTTCGGCTTATTTAGCCGGCTTATGGCTTATTTGGTTTCGGGCTTATGTTTCATAAGCACACTTTCTGTGGCTTATTTTGAAACTTTTTGGCTTATATAAAAGGTTATTAAGTCATAATAAGCTTATATAAGCTGAAAAGTTTGACAATAAGCCACAAAAAATGAGCTTATGAAACATAAGCCCTAAACCAAATAAGCCATAAGCCGAATATATAAGCTGAAACAAACACCCCCTTAGTGGTTCAGTGGCACTTCAGTAGTAATAGTTTAAGGCTTTAAGCGCATGTGGAGTTGTGTTTATTAGGTGTGTGTAATTCACATTTGTGTCCCATTTACTCGAATAGTTAAGTGGAATCATTATACGGTTTTACTAAGCAAATCTATAAATCATTGCTTTGAAAAGGTAGTGTATGAATCATTTATTACAGGTTTCAATTGTAACCCGTGTAGCTTGAGCTAGTTTTGAAAAGGCATCATCAATCAGTTTTTGAATCATAATACTAAACATTTTATTTTTTGACGTGTTGACTTTATTTGCTAATCAGGTCATCTTAAAATCTTTGATATTAACTGGTTTTTGTTTCAGTCATGTGGAATATGGTCGCTTGCTTCCATGTCCTTCTGGGAACAATCTGGCAAGAAATATTGAGCACTTAGTTGTTAGAGAAGGAGGACCTATTCGTGACTTCATTACCAGAGCTTTAGATCTTCCGCCTTTGTGAGTTGTTATCGACTATTATCTTTTACCATTGTGATAATTTTTTTATAGTTTATGTCATCTGCAGACGTATGGATTTCAAAAAACGCAGTTATTGCTTGAACAAGATATTTTTCGTTCAGTATGTGAGTGTTCTAATGTATGTAAAAAATTTATATATCATAAAGGACGCTGTTCTAACAACTCGGAACTACCCTTGAAAAAGTTGATTATGGTTGCATCTTCCTAAACTGATGTGAACTTGTACTCCTAACAAAATCATGAAAATGAGTTCCCAACAAAAGATCTAAGTATATTGGTGTGACTTCTCAATTCAAGGCGCATGAGTTACAGGACATAGTACAGATTAAGTAACTACTCGGCATGATATGACTTAACATCAAGTTTAATCTCTGTTTAAATCACAACTGTGAGAATTAAGGATTACGTTCGATAAATAGAAAAGTAGTTCCATGGTATAAAAGTTGTCAAGTACAGAAGATAAATGTGTTTCTTTAGTATACCTTCGCGAATAGGACTTTCCATTGTATAGCTATGTAAAACTCAAATAAGTGTCATCAGCAATAGACAAGTTTTCAGTACAGAATTATAAGTGGCTTTGTAGATTATAGAAGATGGTTATTACCATAACTGTTATTGGAACAGAAATAAAAAAAATTCCAAAAACAGAAATTCTATTTAAGTTAGGGGAGCGTTTCTTTTAAATGTTCCTACTACAGTAACTATTTACAAATTTAAGCAAGCTCACTGGATCCGCAGGATCCGTTGTAGGTCAGCGAATGGGCTATGTTGATTAATATGCTTGAACTTTGAAGGTATGTTGAAGATCTTATACATTTTGGAGCAGTGCATTATGCCCTTGTGTGCCCAAAGCCTCCATCAACTGCCACACAAGAGGAAATTAAGCTGTATAAAGAATTTACTAAACCGTCGGTCCTTAGAAAGAGATCTTCAATCAAAGGAAAAACTGTGAGAGAGGCACAAAACACTTCCAGGATTACTCATGTTGACCAGTTTGTTGAAGCGGGGACATATGTGAGGGTGCATGTTCGTCCAAAACGATTTCCAAGGTACATCAAAAACAAAATGATACCTTGTAAACTTAAATAAGTTTCTCATTTTTTATTTATTATTTTTTTTTTGGGTACTTTATATTCTATGCTTAAAATGAAAGAAAATGCTGAATGCAGATATAATACTGCTAACTAAGGTATACTTACCAGAAAGAACCACTTGTATTTTGCAATTCGGTCATCAAAATTAAAACAAATCAACTCCAGATCAGTTTAATTACAGGAATATGATGTGGCAATATAGATGTATTTAGGAAGTGTACGTGACAGTAAAACAAGGATTTACAACTAGGACAATTGGTTAAAATGGAATATGGCTGATGTACTAGCTACATATATTTGTTGCTTCTGATGAAGTTTAACTTAACGTGAATGTATCTTAGAAGTATTAAAGCCTTTTTGTATAGGGTATCTCTTCAACACTTCCACCAATTTCTGTTCATCTGTCTCTTTTATGTCATATGAATTTCTTTGTATTTATTATAATTATTTGGCATGATAGGTGTGGATCATTGTATACTACAAAGCAGTTCCATCATCACATTATTCTAACTGATCTGATTTATGAAGTTGGTTAAAAACGTTGGTTGTCATGTTTGTTGATTGCACAAGTTGGTTGATCTTTTTGGTAACTAACCCCAACGATAATGGAAATTATTATAAGATAACATAAATAGATTCAGGCTTATTTTTTTTAACCTTAAACGCCTAAACAACTTCGGTTTCTATTTGGAACAGAGAACATGTGTTAAGTATCACAATTTTACTTGCAGACATTTCTGATCTTATCAATGCATTAATTTCTCTCTAGATGCTATGAAGTTGACTGGAGATCCAGAATAATTGCTGTGACGGAGTCGTATGTGGTTCTCGACAAGCCTGCTGGCACATCAGTATGTGAATCATTCTTTCCCTTGATCTTATCTGATGATATGCATGACCCTCTTTTTTGCCTTTTCCTGATAAAATTGATTCATTACCTTGTACCATGATGCCCAAAATTTGATAGTAGTTGTTGCAAGAATTCCATTCATAACAACAATGGGAAGTGTAGTGTATGTTTTGCTTTTTTTTATGCACTAGTAATCTTGTTTAGTTTGGGTCATTATTTATAAACCTAGTTTGTTCCTAAAACATTATTGACGACTATCCTGTAATGATCCGAAATTTTGTTTTAATATATGGATGTTGATCTTGATATTTGATTGCATTGCTTCATTTTCTTATATGCTGCCTTTTTGTAATATGATCTGTATGTGCTCATAGAGCCATATTTTCCATTTTTCGTTATGTATGCCTGCTTGCTCTCATGTTTCTATGTTGATATGTATTTATATGTATGCACGCTTGTATGTTTTTGCTATATATGCTTTTTTTTTATGTCACTATCTTTTCCATCCACACACAGGACCACACTTAAAGTTTGCTGGCGCACACACACATGACTGTCTACATCTCACCTCCCCCAGACCTCACTCCGGCGGGATTGGGTGTTGTTGTTGTTGTTGTTGTTATGTTGATTTTGATAATCCTACTCCGTTTGATGTCCATGCAAGTGTCCTGCCGCGACCCCCCTAACAACTTAACAAACTTAAAAAGAAAATAGAAAGAAGAAAGTAAAAAACGCAAGAAATAACTGGAATTTAGAAACGAAAAAATGGCTGACTTGGGATCATTTCATCTTGTAATCATTGCTCTAATGAGGTGTCTTATGAAATTGGGAACTAGTTTTTAGCATAATCATATAAGTCGTTTCAAGAACTATTCTTGAAACGTGGATAAAAGACAGTCTATTGAGGTCTCGTGATGAGTTGATAGTTACATTTGTAATTTGGAGAATCAATTATGCAATTTGTAGAATGTTGTGCTAAGATAATGATGTTTGTTCGAGTGTCGAGGGATATGTGATTTCATGATTATGATGCAACCTAAGATCCTGTCAATATTTGTTATAACTACAGATTGTTTGGATATGTATACGTCTGAATAGTGTTGTTTGAGGAATTACTTTCTTAATACCAAATGAAGAGTAACCCTGACATGTGATTTGTAGTTTTCTAGGGAAAATCTTAGCTACATGTGTGTGACAACTCATTGTAGTAATTACCTGAGAAACGTATTGGGAAGCACTTCTTCACTTGTTTCTTCAAGAAATCCTCAAACTTATTCTCCAATTGTTCCCTGGTTTGCACCTTTTTTTTGTAACTATGGTTTAATAACTTTTGGCCAACTAATCTACGGGGTTTGAACCCACCACCACACAGATTTAAACCGGGTATAGCCCTCCCTTTTTAGGAGGTTGGCGTGGCCACTTCAGGGTTGTTTGCACCTAGTAGGAATTGAAATTGGGACCTCACACATTGTAGTGATTTAGTGACAAGTCTTTTGCCACTAGGCCACCCCGGAGTAGTTAACCTGATTTACACCTCGTGGCTCTGATACAAAGTTGATACAGGCCCATACTTGTGATTTAGTTACATGACGGTTTACAGCAAAGTCGATGTGATCGTCTTTCTTGGATTTCATTCCTTGACAGCCAATTTTTATAAACTAAAGCAATAGGAAGAACCCGAAAATAGGAAAATCTAACGAGCATGAAATTACACCTAGAGCAAAATATCAGATTGATTCCTTTTTGTTCTTCACAGATTGCATTTTAAAGATATAATAGATAATCACCCCCTAATTAGTGACTATGATAGAATCCTATAATCCCTATGCTGCATATACTATATTCATGATAACTACTTATTAGTTATTAGCAGCCGGTGTCAATGAAAACGGATAAACTGATATATATAATATTCTATCTATATTACTTTTCGCTCATTTCCACTCTTGGTAGGTTGGTGGAACTACAGACAATATTGAAGAAACTTGTGCAAATTTTGCTACTCGTGCCTTGGGATTGACTACTCCATTATTTACAACTCATCAGATTGATAACTGCACAGAAGGCTGGTATTATTTCAAGTTTGAATATCATCATTAGCTATAGATAGCTTTTTTGTTAACTACAAGAAAACTCATGAAGTCTTGTTTTGCAGTGTTGTGCTTGCTAGAACCAAGGATTACTGTTCAGTTTTTCACAGAAAGATTAGGGTAAGTTAATAGTTTCTACACTAAAATCTGTAGGTTTTCTTTTTGTTTATCATACTTATAAGCTTCTTAGTGATGACTTTATGTTTATTTTCTCTACCAGGAGAAACAAGTGAAAAAGCTTTATCTAGCACTCGCTGCTGCTTATGTGCCTATTGGAGTCATGACCCATTACATGAGACCAAATCGGAAGGCTCCAACAGTTGTTTCGGAAGGTAAACATACAATACTATTTATATTTATTTCTAATCGAAATAGTATTTGTGTAATAAATGACAAGGCAGGGTAGCGTAATGGTAGAGGTCATCTTATTGACTTTCCTTGAGAGGGTATGGTACAGGTCAAATGTGGGTTTCTGTTGAAACCCAAGTCTTGTGCTTTCGCTAATCGCTATAAAGAACCTGTTGCATGCAATTCAGCACGGAATTGATTGCTTGAACCAAATTTCTTCACTGTAAACGGATTTCGTTAACACTGCATATCGATGCCTTAACTTTTTACATAATGAAAGTCACTTGGCTGCTCTAAAAGAATTAATATAATTGCAAGAATATTTCTTGCACATGGTTTGTTTTTGTCCCTTTTTGGACTGCTTGCACCTAAAAAAGATTAGAACTTTAAGATAGATGGATGACTACTTTATTTTATTTATTAATTTTTTTTAGGTAAAAGGGTGTTACCCGACAAATTTTATAGTTAATGAATTGTTATTTACATAAACGAAGTGACCGAGCCACAAAGCAACAAAAAACTAATACTTAACGTCATCTAGATGAATATGACATGCCATACTCATCAAAATTAAAAACCCACACACGTGCACACACCAAACGACCAGATGATTAAAAAAAATTCTTCGTGACACGCCTGATTATTACTTGACGCGGCTAACCTCGAGAGGACTGACCAACTTCCGTGAAGCGGGATAAAAAAGCCGCGGCTGATCCAGAAATTTGTGAGCTGTACAACCACTCGATTCATGAGCATTGTCATTCCACATAACAGAGTTTTTTCCATCATGTATCTTCGCCAAAAATTCCCTTAATCCTCCACATTAGCAGTTTAGCATTACTTCCCTAATAAGTACCATTTCTTTAAATGTGTAGCACATTAACTTCAACGGGACAGTTCCATATAAACGATGCGTTTAATTTCACAAGTTTTTGTTTTTTCACTTTTTTGACTTCTAAATACAAAGAATGATTATTTAAAATGTGCACTTATCCTTCTGATTTGCAGACCCCATCAAGGATTGGTACTTGTGTCAACTTGAGGTCATAGAATGCAGAAAAGTTCCCTGGCCCTGTGATGTAGTTGAGAAGAAGTATGGAATTGAGGATCTCAATTGGCCTAATAAAGAGTCTGCGTATGAGTGCAAAATCAACCTCTTGACCGGCCGTACTCACCAGGTACATGATAAATCTATAGGGCTTCTTTTGTCTTTTTCTGATACTTCTTTCTCGAATGAGTGATACATTTTAGCCATCATACGGGATATCTGAATATTCTTGCAAATGATTGTGCATTTAAAACATTTTTTCCCATATGGAGAAGCCCCTGTAACTCAATAAAAAGTCATTATAATATCATATTGGCAAAAGTCAAGCTAATATACACGCCTTCCCTACTTTGTCACAATTCAAAGGTATTTTTATGCATGTGATCATGATCAAACACTCCCATTGACCTATGTGCTTAGTCAAAGTTTGGAACTTTTAAGGATGGAGAGTTCAGTCAGCAAGCTAAGTGTGAATTTTCAAATCCTATTAATTGTATCACGTTATCATACTCCCCTTGCCCCAAGACACAACACCTTGTTGGTGTGTCTAAGTGAATGCTATTCTCATTTAAGGCAACGTTCCATCTGAAGATGATCTATCTGCATATGCCTATTAGTAGTTGTCGTAAAATATTGATAGCATTTTGGTTTACAAGATTTCTCGAGTCTTTCAATAATTGAGAACATTTTGGATTTTTGATTCTAGTCAAATATCTAGATTAAAGTAAATGCCCTTGCAAATGCTGCTTCTACATTGTGGGGAGGGCGTGTTTTGTTTTCTAGTATGTTTGTGTAGCAAAGTCAATAGTATCTGGAGCTTGTTTTAGATGATACATTAATTTATAATTTTTCTCGTATTTATTTTGTTATATTCGTACAAAATGACAGTTTCTTCAGTTTAACTACTACAGTTTCCCATTATATTTCTTCTTTATAATATTATGCAAATTGATGTGCTTAGACGCCTTCCTTTATTTGTATTGCAACACTTCATCAGATATAATGAAAATCATAACCATATAGAAGACAATGTTTCGTTTATAACATTTGCATCGTACAGATTCGAGCTCAATTAGCAGCCTGTGGTGCACCAATAGTGGGTGACTCTATGTATATGCCAGCTGTAATTTCAGAGCTAGCTAGTCCAGGTCTGAACCCTTTTGGAAAGTATAAGAAGCAATTTGAGAGTGAGGCTGATAGAGAATGTGCCACTGTAGAATGGGGTGCAAAACATGGGAAGGAACCTAGTGTCGCTATTGGCTTGCAAGCTTGTCAAATTTCATGGGATGAAGGTGAACAATTGTACGAGGCTGGAGCTCCTTGGTGGACTCAATAGGAATGTCTAAAAATTGGGTCCCATGCTACTTGTTCATGCGGTGACTAATGGAAATTATTTGGGCACATACATCTTACCAAGCATGAGGTTTGTGTTCATCTATCTTTTAATTCTTTATGCCCCAGTTTCAATCTTTTTTCTGTTATTATAGGAGTCGATAAAAGGTTTAGATGCTTACATAAAATTTAATCAACTTCTGGATATGTGTAACACCGGGTATTCAGAAAATGGCCGAATCATAACTAGTTCTATATAACCCAAATTCAAATATTTGATCAGAATCAAACTTGAATCAGGACCCTCATTTAAATCAATACTAAACCAGAAAACAGAGCTGACAATGAGTTGGTCTCATTGGGATCGGCCTTAAAAGTTAAAACCTTCAAGCAAATTATATACAAAGTAGCACATAAGCACAAATGCCTTATGACAAAACCGAAAGATACTTACTATTAGCTCAAGCACCTGATCTGACCTTAGGAGGGACTCTACCCGTATATTAGTGGCTGCCAAAATGCAAAACACGTACAACACCAAATTAGCACGGCGCCTAACGATTTACGACCCATAAAAAGTTGCCTACAACCCGTTTGCATATTCAAATGTGGACCACACGGGCATTGTTGTAAAAGTAATAATTTTCGTTCATTCTTTCCGATCTATAACATGATAATTTTCCCTTTTGTTCTTTCTAACTTTCTTTTCTCTTCCCTCAGTTATGATATTTTCTAGTTCCATAAAAAAATCGAGAAATAAGTGCCCCCCATTTAATCGGAAGACCATTAAACGTACCTGGGTGACACTATGTACTACTGAGTGCATAGGCAGTTTTTCACTTGTTAATTTTCATAGGCTTTATCAATTTATTTTTAAAATAGTGATTTTCGTTGTTCATTAATGCACTTGGCAAGACAGTAATTTTTGCTTAATATTTTGCCACAGGAAAAGATCAGCAATTTGCTACAAGGATTTCGTGCAGGCGACTACCTTTACGCTGGAATTAAAAGATGCATCGACATTATCTGCTTAACCAGATTGTGTGGACTACTTGGAGCAAGGAAGGGCAAAGCCGTATGTACTCACAATCGCTGCTTTGCTTAGTGCAGCCATGGTTTCAGAGTGATTTATTTCAAGAACATACAACCTATGCGTTAAATCTCGTATATCATCTGTCAATTTAGAGGAGAAACAATCTCGTAGATATGTAGAACCTGACCAATTCTTTATGCTAAAACTGCATATGCATCTTTACGAAATCATTAGGTCTTAACATAATCCTGTTGATAAAACCAACCAGCTTCAAGAGCTGATTACGAATTGACAGATTGACATTAATTGGAGTGTATAATGGCACACTATTAGTTGTTAGAAAATATGATTTTATCACTAATGGGAACCTATAAATGACTTAACATTTGAGAAGAGGTGAAGTACCTTGGGTGCGTTTAAGCTCACGATTTTTCCCCCCACTTTTGTGACTTCTGTGCAAGGATGATCAGCTAAACATATGTACTTTACCAACTTGAGGTCTTAGAATGTTGAAAAGTTCCCTCGCCAAATGTTGTAATTTTAGACAGGTATAGAACTGGAAATTTAATTGGCCTAATAAGCAGTTTGCTGATGAGTGAAAATCTATCTCTTGACCCAGCATACTCATAAGGTACATAATAGATCTCATGGGCATTGTTTGCCTTTGTTTGGCTTCTTAACCCAGATACTGGTATATAGTTTGCTACACAATATAGGCTTTCATCATTCTGTCATACTTTTTCAAAGTTATGAGTTTTACATGTTAGTCATCATACGAGATACTTAAATACTCATGGAAACTCTTGTCCATTCTAAACCACAATAATTTGATGCAGTTACCGTAACTGCGTGTATCATACTCTTCCTGCCCGAAGATAAAAACTACAATATTCTTTCTGGTGTATCCCAATGAAGGCTATCTTCTCTTTTTGGGTAAAGTTCCATCTAAAAATGATCTCATTGCGTATCAGTAATAATCATAAATATTAATGGCATTTCTTTGGTTTACAAGATTCCTCCAGCCTGTCAGTGGTTAGGAACATTTATAATATTGGGTAACCAGTCAAATACTTCTGTTAAAACTAAGTGCCCTATCACATGTTGCATTTAAGTCTGTTGGCGCAACATACTAAATTGTGTACTTTATCGACCTGTTAAAATGGCAATTAAGATAATTAATCATTACAGTATCCCATTATTTGTTGGTTTGATATTTTTCATATACATGTGGTTAGCCTTTTTCTTTCTTTGAATTACAAAATTTTATCACAATTATATCATATAGTACTGAGCTCAATTGGCAACCTGTGGTGCACCAATCTTGGGTGACTTGGATCTGTATGCCCAGCCAGCTGCATTTGGATAGCTAGCCAGCCCTGGTCTATATCCTTTTGGAAAGTACATGAAGCAATCTGATTGTGAGGCTGGTAGAGGAGCTCTGAAGAATGGGCTGCAAAACACGGGAAGGAAGGAATGTGGTGTAGCTATAGGCCTTCAAGCTTGTCAAATTCATGGGATGGGGTTCAGCCCTTATCTGAGGTCAGAGCTCCATGGTGGACTTAATAGCAGTGTCGAGGAATTTAGTCCCGTGCTGTGTTTTCTTGGGTTGGATGATGTAAGTTTTGTAGGGCAGCAGATACTTCTTCACAAGAGTCATGAGGTTCGTGCTCATCCAACTTTTAGTTTTTATTTTCCTAGTTTTTACCCCTGTTTTGAGAAAGTCGCACCCAATTACAACTAGATGCTAAAAACCCAAACCCAAACCCCAATCAGAATTAACCGTATTAGAACCCTCATTTAAATTGACACTTAAACCAAAAAACGGAGTTAACAATGATTTAATCTCACAGGACCATCTACATTGACTCAAGCCATAATCACAACCACATCATGACAAAGCCTAAAGCAATTCACTATTGACTCAAGCACCTGAGGGGGCCATTTGAGTGACTCGAACCATATACTGAATTAGAGGCTGCCAAAGGACAAAACATATACACCTCCATATTACCAACGCACCTACTGACACACTTATGACCCTTAAAAATCTGCCAACAACCCATTTGCCGAAACCTCTAATGAACACATTACAAAACTATAATTAATCCACCAACCTTATGCCCCATGCTCCAAACTTCCTGGAAAGTATACACCACATGCTCCACAAATTAATTGAAATTAGGCACCACATGCTCCAAACATAAGCAATAATCAGTAGTCATATTGAATCAGTATGATATTGGTCATGCTGCTTGAAAAAGCTATGTAATGTTTAAATTAAGTGATAGAGAAGAGGAAAGATGAACATTAAGTTTAAACTGATGGATTAGAATGTTGGTTCGGTACTATGAGAATTTCAACAGAAGACCTTTAAATAGGTAGTTTTGCACTTAGACTACATAGACTTATTTCAATATATTCTGAATAGTGATATTCCCAACAACTTTTGCACTTTAGGAAAAGGTAGTTTGTGTTTGAAATGTTGCCACAGGAAGAAACCAGCAATTTGCTATGTGGGTTTCGTACAAGCGACTGCCTATCTAGTGGAATTCGATGATATATAGATCGGCCATATCCATAGTTATTTGATCAGATTGTGTGGGCTACTTGGAGCATCGTAGGGCAAAATGATGCATTGCCTTGTATAATCATGGTTCAAAAATATGCAGCATGGGAATTGATTTGGGGTTGAAATGACCAAAATTATGAGCTGGAGGCCTGAACTGGTACACGGTACACGTGAAGCTTATGCATCCTAAAAAACGCCTGAACTAGAGGGCCTAAACTGGAGGACTGTAACATCAATTAAAAAAAATAGGTTTGCTGATTTGCATTTAGTTGTTTCCAACATTGTGATTGGTATGATGCAGTAGTAACAAAAAGACTCATGGACCTCGAATGACGCTCTTTGAAGATTAAGAATTAAAATTTAAATATGATAAGTCTTTTCAAGATTTTACTTGTAGTTTGATTCACGATTCTTGTTTAATAAAATGTAAAAGGTGATAATGATATGTAAATGTATCCAACTTGACACCATATACTAAGTTGTACAATGAACTATTAATCTCGCAAAAGAATACAGGAACTTACTAATCTTGACTATCTTGTGTACCCGATCTACGTGGCAAGAATTTTAGCTGAGTTGGCAAGCCATGTGGCGTTGACTCCGTTATTTTATTAAAATACTCCGTTATTTGACCCCGTTTCCCGTTACATTCTTTTTTATAATAGTTTATCCCCTTTTATAATCCCAAACCCACCAACATCAGTGTATCAACACTCTTCCCCAATCAATTCGTAATTCTTCATTTTCTTCATCATTTCTTAACGGATTTCAATTTTGATTTCATCAATCAATTCGTCTCTTTGTTGCGCACACAAAGATGATATTTGATTAGATTTTCGTTAGGTATTGAAGAAATCCCCAATTTTGATGATTTTTGGCGCCAAAAATCAAATGTCAACTCTGATTAATTCAATTGGTATATTCAAGTCTGTAGTGTAGATTTCAGTGTTTAAGGATCATGTTAGTAGTACTGTGAGTAAGAAAAAAGAGAAGGAAACAATAAGTTTAATTGTTTTTGAATATGGTGCTTATGCAAGGAATAATGATGTTGCCAATATTAGAGAGCCAAGAAGTCATGGAACCTCAGATCACCCTGGGCCCACTTGGCGGTCTAATTCTCAAAAAGAAACAACTTATGAATGGAGTGGCAGTTCTGTAAATCCATCTTACTCTAGGCCTAAATGGCAGGTTGGTGATGAATCTAGCAAGCAAAACTTGACCACCACCTAATAAGTGTCTCCTGGTTCCAGTGCAGCAAAACAAGCTGAAGTCGATGATGAATATTGCAAGCAAAACTTGACCAGCTTCAGTAAGACTCACACTGGCTTAGTTGATAATACTGTAACGCCCCGTGCCCGGTTTGACCAAAAATTTTGAACTTTGAACGCGGAAACGATTGACTACCTTGAACTCATGAATATTCTTCATGAAATGAACATGACATAGATGACTTTTAACATTTTAAACACACTTGTAATAACACCTACACAAAAACCCTTCAGAACCTTTCACACAACCTTTATAAAACAAACAGACAAACCTTCTGAGACCAAAATACGCCGCATCCCTTTTCAGGGATACGCCGCATCACTGCCTGAGAGACAATGCGCCGTAACAATATAAAGTGATACGCCGTATTGTCCTAAACTAAGATACGCCGCATCTATGGAGTTAGATACGCCGCATCGACCCACTGAGACCGAAATTTACAAGATAATGACTACAATGCGCCGCATCTCTACAGGAGATACGCCGCAACACTTGATACGCCATATCTAATAGGAGATGCGCCGTATCTGCCCTGCACCACAGAATACTGGACAGACCCTACTGTCTTAAAAATGCAATGTCAACAGCCCCGGCTGGAAACCCGACCTCCCGGACTCGAAACTTAACGAAACTTTCCAGAAACCTTTAGTATGTCCGTAAGTTTAATTTCATACAAAAACATCAACCGTTTGGCTAACCGAAATAGTATCTCAAAATCGGACGGGTTACGCATAATACCCGAAAATACCCATTACACTACAAAACCCTTTATACCACTACCAATTAACAAATAACTTGACCATAACCATTATATTAGCATATCCAAGGCGTTCCATGCATACATGACCCGTTAACTTTCCAAAATGGGTAGAATCATGTTCGTACCAAACGCCCCTAAATGAGCACTTAAACTAGCAATATGCACAATAGAAACTTCATGACTTACACACTTAATTGACCCATAATTTAGACATCATGACAAGACCGGAAAACTAACAAAATGACCATATAAAAGAAGTATACCCACGACACCAAAAGACCACTTGGGGCTTCCAACTTCAATACGCTTGGTCCAAAAGAGATCCGATCTTCTAAGCTAGCTTCTATATATCTTCCTACTTACTTTCAAGCTACCACTACGCCAAATCCTTACCTTTACTCCCACCGCTAGAACCTACAAAGATGACATTAGCTTCAAACGTAAGCGAAAACGCTTAGCAAGTATATAAGATATAACTATCATTACATTATCATGAAGCATAGCATAACATTCTACTCACCTTGATTAAACAAGTAAAAACACAACATTATCATTACTAGCATTGGATCCAAGCTATACTTATTCACAAGCTCCATAACAAGAACACATTACACAACATTACATTAGCATAATAACATTAAACAAGTTAATCCTATATACTTACCTTGATTTCCTAATAGCTCACTACTTGAACTTGAGGAGGCTCTACAAATGCTTCCTATCACAAGGTTAACTACAATTAGTGACTAATAAACTAGGAAGATCATCATTTTACCACTTTTCACCATAATCATCAAAACCCACCATATGAACCCTAATTTTTCACAATTGGGGAAAGTTACTTACTTGTTAAAAAGAACACAATTAAGGTTTCCTTAAAGCTCCTTGATCACTTCTTGATGTGCAATTGAGACAAGATGATAGATTTGGCTTTCCCTCCTAATTTTCTTCTATGTGTCGACACCTATGGAACTAGCACTAGATTTCCAGACTTTTCTTGAGTTATCTTTTTAAGGTTGAGTTAGTTGGAACTTTGGTCCTGTGGCAACAATAGTCCTTCTAATTCTATCCTTCTCATTTAGTCCCATCTTAAGTTATAAATAATTCCTAACATATATACATAACATAATATTTACATAAATGGTACCTCATCGGGGTACGGGTGTAACAATCCTCCCCTCCTTAAAATGAGAGTTCGTCCCCGAACTCTACTCTTGAAATAAATGAGGATACTTGCTCCTCATTTTTGCTTCTGTTTCCCACCTAATGCTTGTACCCTTACGATGCTTCCATTGCACTTTGACCAACGGGATCTCTTTATTTCTCAATTGTCGTACTTTTCTTCCTAGTATAGCCTCCGGTTCATCTTCTTGCGAAAGTAACTCCGGATCAATTTCGATGTCGTCTAAAGTGACTATACTCGATTCGTCCGCCAAACATTTCCTTAAGTATGACACGTGGAAGGTATTATGAATACCCCTCATTTCTTCGGGTAGTTCCAACACATAAGCTACTTCGCCCACTCGTTTCAAGATTTTGAAAGGTCCTATAAACCGAGGACTAAGTTTCCCTTTGTTTCTGAACCTAAAAACGCCCTTCCACGGGGAAACCTTTAACATAACTAGATCACCCACCTCGAACTCAATTGGTCTTCTACGGTTATCGGCATAACTTTTCCACCTATCTTGTGCCGCCTTAAGCCTTGCACGAATCATTTCTATCTTTTCCGTTGTAGCCAACACTACATCCGTGCTTGCCAATTCCCTCCTTCCGACTTCTTCCCAACACACGGGTGTTCTACACCTTCTACCATAAAGCATTTCATAGGGTGGCATATCTATGCTTGCATGGTAACTATTATTATAGGCGAACTCGACTAACGGTAAATGATCGTCCCAATTTCCTCCAAAATCGATTATGCAAGCTCGTAACATATCCTCTAAAGTTTGAATCGTCCTCTCACTTTGCCCATCGGTTTGAGGATGAAAGGCCGTACTCATATGAAGTTTCGTACCCAATTCTTCTTGAAAATCTTGCCAAAAATTTGAGGTGAAACGCCCGTCTCTATCGGAGACTATAGAAATAGGTACTCCATAACGTGCGATTATCTCGTTAACATAAATCTTTGCTAGCTTATGAACGGGCATATTTTCTCGAATTGGAATAAAATGAGCACTCTTGGTTAGGCGATCTACTATGACCCAAATCGCATCATTCTTCTTTTTCGTCCTTGGCAATTTCGTAATGAAATCCATCGTGATCTTTTCCCACTTCCAAACCGGAATATCCAAAGGTTGAACTTTTCCATACGGTTTTTGATGCTCGGCTTTGACTTTTAGACAAGTCAAACACTTCTCAACATACTTTACACAATCTCTTTTCATACCCGGCCACCAATAGTTCTTCTTCAAATCGCGGTACATTTTTGTAGCTCCCGGATGAATGGAATACTTCGATTTGTGTGCTTCCTCTAGAATCAACTCTTTGATGTCACTACGAAAAGGGATGTAAACCCTTCCATACCGAGTCTTAATTCCTCGACTATCTTCTTCGAGATGCGGAATGTAGGAAGTGATACGCTCACCTTCCCTATTTTCTTCTTTCAATGCCTCCTCTTGAGCCAACTTGATCTTATCAAAAAGGTCGGTGGTGACAACCATTCTCAAAGAATGAATTTTGGTAACCTCATTTTGATCCTTTCGGCTCAATGCATCTGCCACCACATTCGCTTTACCCGGATGGTAGCGAATCTCGCAATCATAATCCTTCAACAAGTCTAACCATCTTCGTTGTCTCATGTTGGGATCTTTCTTATCAAGGAAATATTGAAGGCTTCGATGGTCGGTGTAAATTACAAACTTGACACCATACAAATAATGCCTCCAAAGTTTTAAAGCAAAAACCACCGCCGCAAACTCAAGGTCGTGAGTCGCATAATTTTCTTCATGCTTCTTTAATTGTCTCGAGGCGTAAGCGATCACTTTTCCTCTTTGCATAAGAACACATCCAAGACCGGAATAAGACGCGTCACTATAAACCACCATATCTTCGGTCCCCTCCGGCAATACTAGAACCGGTGCTTCACACAATTTCCTCCGTAGAGTACAAAAGGCTTTGTCTTGTTCTTCACCCCACTCGAAGGTAGCATTCTTCTTAGTAAGTTTCGTTAAAGACGATGAAATTTTGGAGAAGTCTTGAATAAACCTCCTATAATATCCCGCAAGACCAAGAAAACTTCGGATTTCACCAACATTCCTTGGTGCATGCCATTTCATTACGGCTTCTACCTTTGAAGGATCGACTTTGATACCATCGGCGTTAATAACGTGACCAAGAAACTGAACTTCTTGCAACCAAAATTCACATTTCGAGAATTTAGCATACAATCTTTCTTTTCTCAAAGTCTCAAGAATTTCACGAAGATGAAGTTCATGTTCTTCCTTGCTCTTAGAATAGATAAGGATATCATCAATGAACACTATAACGAATTTATCCAACACCGGTCTACATACACGATTCATGAGATCCATGAAAACCGCAGGTGCATTCGTAAGACCAAATGGCATGACCGTAAACTCGTAATGTCCATATCGGGTTCTAAAGGCCGTTTTGGGAATGTCTTCTTCTCGAACTTTCAATTGATGATAACCCGAACGGAGATCGACCTTGGAAAACCACCTCGCACCTTGAGGTTGATCAAAGAGGTCATCGATTCTTGGTAACGGATACACATTTTTCACCGTGACTTTATTCAATTCGCGGTAGTCAATGCACATCCGCATACTACCGTCTTTCTTTTTAACGAACAAGATTGGTGCTCCCCATGGCGAACTACTAGGACGAATGAAACCCTTATCAAGCAATTCTTGAAGTTGACTCATCAATTCTTTCATTTCGGACGGAGCTAGGCGATAGGGTGTTTTAGCAATAGGAGTAGCACCCGGAACAAGATCAATACGAAATTCGACTTGCCTTTCGGGTGGAATACCCGGCAAGTCTTCCGGAAAAACATCACAAAATTCATTCACAACCGGAACATCATCGATACTTTTCTTCTCAAAGCTTGTATCCACCACGTGAGCCATAAAGGCATAACACCCACGTGATAAATACCTCCTAGCCTTCATCACGGTACACAACTTTAGTTCACCTTTTCTGTTATCCCCATAAATAATCATTTCGCGACCGCTAGGATTCACAACTCTAATAATCTTTTGACTACAAAGAATAGCCGCGTTATATTTATCAAGCCAATCCATACCGATAATAATATCAAATTCCCCGAGCATAATGGGAATTAAGTCGATCTTAAAGACACTTTCATCGATCTCTATCTCTACATCTCGATATACATTAGATACAACCACAATTCTACTATCGGCTATTTCGACTTCTAGGGGTATAGAAAGTTTAGCTAATGGGGAAGTTATTTGCTTGCTAAAATCATACGACACGAAAGAAACACTAGCACCCGAATCATACAAAACCCGAGCGGGTATGGAATTTACAAGATGAATACCTGTGATGACATCGGTCCCCGATTTGGCTTCTTCGACACCCATTTGATAGACTCGAGCGGTCGGCTTTGGAATCTCCACTTTCTCTTGCTTGACGGTTCTCAAAGGCTTTGCTTCAATCGCCTTTGCTTTCGGGCAATCCCTCAACCTGTGCCCTATCCCATTACATCCATAACATACTATCATCGGCTTAGTACAATCTTTGCTTTGATGATCTAAGGCTCCACATTTGTAACAACCCGGCGTATTACGCCTACACTCCCCAAGATGAAACTTGCCACACTTAGAACATGCTACTTTAGTTTTGTTTCCCGTATTCTTTTTGCCATGGTCAAATTTAGGTTTCTTTCCATCCTTATCCGCAAACTCTAACTTCCTTTTTGGTTCTTTCGCCTCCTTCTCTTTCCTTCTAAGCAAGTCCGCTTCCCTCACTCTAGCCCTACTCAAAAGATCATCCAACGTAGTACACTTGAATGGTGAAATCACTTCACGAATGTCATCCTTGAGCATCCTTTGGAACTTATCAACCTTAAGCTTGTCATTCCCAAGATATTCGGGACAATAAGGGATCATATCATTAAACATCTTCCACATCTCATTTACCGTTTCGTTAGTTTGAGTGAGAGATTGAAATTTCTCTCGAATTTTGTCCACTTCTTCAGCTGGAGCATACTCGGCACTAAACAACTCCTTGAATTCTTTCCATGTACAAGTTTCTAACCAAGGTTCACCTTTTTCGCACACCTTTCCCTCCCACCAAGTCTTCGCACTATCACAAAGAAAGTTAGTAGCATAGATAACCTTCTTCCTTTCTTCACAACCGCTAGTACGGAAAGCACCTTCCACCGCCGTTATCCACCTATTACTAACAATAGGATCAAGAACACCGGTAAACTGTGGCACATCACAAGCCGTGAAATCCCGATAAGTAGCTTTATCATTCTTAGGTTCTTTTGTCGGACCACATTCTTTCTTAAATGCCTTAAACTCTTCCTTCATTAGCTCCTTAAGATTTTGCGTCGTTTGTTGAACATAGTAGGGCATTGATTGCTTAATAGCCTTACCCACTCTTTTTGCTAACATTATGTCTAGGGCTTTCATTTCATCTCCCGTGAAGCCTCTAAAGTCAGGGCCTCCGGAGTTTGAGGAAGAGCTTTCATTATCCTTACTAGCATCACCCGGATCACTTGCCGAAGTTTCGGCATGCTTGGAAGCCGTGGCTTTCTCGACTTCCTTCGGGTGAGGGGTTTCCATTTCTTCTTACTGAAATTTAGCAATTCACAACATTAAACACAATTATAAATACTTAATCAATGCATGAATGACATTTCTATCTTATTCTAGTACCCTAGCTTGTCACTCATGTATAATCTAAATGATTTCAATTTCACATATGTCCCGTATTTTCATTACTACGGTGGCCAGGCGTAGTCGTGGAAATATTGAACATATGGGTCCTCGAAACCATCCGAACAATACATAAATAACAAACAATAGCCCTAACCGCATCTATCCAAGGCTTAAGTCTAGGAAATCCTAAAAAGAAATCCTAAATCTCTTAGACCGAAGCTCTGATACCAAGTTGTAACGCCCCGTGCCCGGTTTGACCAAAAATTTTGAACTTTGAACGCGGAAACGATTGACTACCTTGAACTCATGAATATTCTTCATGAAATGAACATGACATAGATGACTTTTAACATTTTAAACACACTTGTAATAACACCTACACAAAAACCCTTCAGAACCTTTCACACAACCTTTATAAAACAAACAGACAAACCTTCTGAGACCAAAATACGCCGCATCCCTTTTCAGGGATACGCCGCATCACTGCCTGAGAGACAATGCGCCGTAACAATATAAAGTGATACGCCGTATTGTCCTAAACTAAGATACGCCGCATCTATGGAGTTAGATACGCCGCATCGACCCACTGAGACCGAAATTTACAAGATAATGACTACAATGCGCCGCATCTCTACAGGAGATACGCCGCAACACTTGATACGCCATATCTAATAGGAGATGCGCCGTATCTGCCCTGCACCACAGAATACTGGACAGACCCTACTGTCTTAAAAATGCAATGTCAACAGCCCCGGCTGGAAACCCGACCTCCCGGACTCGAAACTTAACGAAACTTTCCAGAAACCTTTAGTATGTCCGTAAGTTTAATTTCATACAAAAACATCAACCGTTTGGCTAACCGAAATAGTATCTCAAAATCGGACGGGTTACGCATAATACCCGAAAATACCCATTACACTACAAAACCCTTTATACCACTACCAATTAACAAATAACTTGACCATAACCATTATATTAGCATATCCAAGGCGTTCCATGCATACATGACCCGTTAACTTTCCAAAATGGGTAGAATCATGTTCGTACCAAACGCCCCTAAATGAGCACTTAAACTAGCAATATGCACAATAGAAACTTCATGACTTACACACTTAATTGACCCATAATTTAGACATCATGACAAGACCGGAAAACTAACAAAATGACCATATAAAAGAAGTATACCCACGACACCAAAAGACCACTTGGGGCTTCCAACTTCAATACGCTTGGTCCAAAAGAGATCCGATCTTCTAAGCTAGCTTCTATATATCTTCCTACTTACTTTCAAGCTACCACTACGCCAAATCCTTACCTTTACTCCCACCGCTAGAACCTACAAAGATGACATTAGCTTCAAACGTAAGCGAAAACGCTTAGCAAGTATATAAGATATAACTATCATTACATTATCATGAAGCATAGCATAACATTCTACTCACCTTGATTAAACAAGTAAAAACACAACATTATCATTACTAGCATTGGATCCAAGCTATACTTATTCACAAGCTCCATAACAAGAACACATTACACAACATTACATTAGCATAATAACATTAAACAAGTTAATCCTATATACTTACCTTGATTTCCTAATAGCTCACTACTTGAACTTGAGGAGGCTCTACAAATGCTTCCTATCACAAGGTTAACTACAATTAGTGACTAATAAACTAGGAAGATCATCATTTTACCACTTTTCACCATAATCATCAAAACCCACCATATGAACCCTAATTTTTCACAATTGGGGAAAGTTACTTACTTGTTAAAAAGAACACAATTAAGGTTTCCTTAAAGCTCCTTGATCACTTCTTGATGTGCAATTGAGACAAGATGATAGATTTGGCTTTCCCTCCTAATTTTCTTCTATGTGTCGACACCTATGGAACTAGCACTAGATTTCCAGACTTTTCTTGAGTTATCTTTTTAAGGTTGAGTTAGTTGGAACTTTGGTCCTGTGGCAACAATAGTCCTTCTAATTCTATCCTTCTCATTTAGTCCCATCTTAAGTTATAAATAATTCCTAACATATATACATAACATAATATTTACATAAATGGTACCTCATCGGGGTACGGGTGTAACAAATACCATGATGAAAAGTGAACCCAGACATCCACATAATAAGTGTCTCCTAATTTGTGGCTAAGGATGTAGTTGAGGAAAAGGCTAAAGAGAAGGAAATCATTGAAAGTGGTACTGTGAGTAAGAAAAAAGAGAATGATCATGTTAGTAGTACTGTGAGCTAAGTAGTTATGGACAAAAATTTCGGTGTTTCGGTCAAGGACCGAGATACGAAATTTTTGGTATTTCGGTGGTATTTCGGTAATTTTAAATATTAATATTTTATATATTTTATATAATATATCTATAGTTTTTTAATATATAGAAGTTTGCATATAATATTTTATGTATTTTATATAATATATCTATATTAAAAAGTTTGTTTTATTATGTTTGGCCCAAAAAAGTAAAAAAAAAAAAAAAACAAAACTGGTATACCACTGAAATTTCGGTCAAAAAAGTCAAAATTTCGGTCAATATCGCCGATAATTTCGGTTTGACTTTTTTTGAAATTTCGGTCAACTGGTATTTCGGTGGACCTCCGAAATCCGAAATTTCGGTGGTATACCACCGAAATTGATAACACAGACTGTGAGTAAGAAAAAAGAGAAGGAAATCATTGAAAGTGGTGATGTTGAAATTAAGGTACCATATAAGAAGAATGTGGAGCACAATCCATTGGCAGGCTGATGCCTCAATTAAAGCTCCTAAGGGTACTAAGTATAACTTATGGTTCGATTGAAGAGGTACCACAATCCATTGGCAGTCTCATTCATTTGCGATACCTCAATTTTTCAAGAACAAACATCAAACAAATACCAGAACAAGTCAGCGACTTGTATAATCTACAAAGCTTGTTACTTCGTGATTGTGGTAACTTATCTACCTTGCCAGTCAGTTTTGTAAAGTTAATAAATCTGAGACATCTTGACATCGGCGGTAATCCATTGTTGAAAATGACCCCCTTAGGGATTGGTGGAACAAGTAGATAAGCTACCCAATAATTACTTTTTATATTTCATTGTCACTGTTCATGTGCTTATTTCATTTTTCTGCTTATTACTTTTTTCTGCTTATTATTAAGTTTAATATTGCTTCTTATTTGTTCATTGTAGTTTAAATAGCATTTGCTCAATTTTTCTTGAAAATCTCACTAAAAAGCCAAAAATAGCACTTTTAGTTTGTAGCTTATTTACTGCTTATTGTTAGTTTAGGATTGCTTATCTTGTCATAATACAGCTTATATATACTATGTCTTCCATTACTTTAGCTTAAATTGGGTACTCATAGTGTAAAAACCAACACAGTCCCTTAATAAGGGGTGTTTGGATTAAGCTTATTTAGGGTCAAAGTCTATGCCACTGT
Source organism: Artemisia tridentata subsp. tridentata (assembly GCA_021014915.2). NCBI lineage: Eukaryota > Viridiplantae > Streptophyta > Magnoliopsida > Asterales > Asteraceae > Artemisia > Artemisia tridentata. Next base: position 220,725,869 of record CP139505.1, on the reverse strand, counting down.
TCATGTGCACTCTTGAATAAGTTTGATCTAGCTTAATTTAGCTGAAATGAGTTAATTGTAGGTAGATTTAATCTGTTTTGAAGGAATTGATAGCCTTAAGTTAGATTTTGGTAAATTGAGGTTCTTAACAGTCAAGATAGCTTAATATAGGAGAATATATATTCAGTGCTTATTTTGCCAATTTCTGAGTTCAAAATAGGTAGATAAGTAGAGAATATAGGGTTGCACTTGTTTCACTTTGGTTTGAATGGCTTTAGTCCCAATTGTGTTAAACTGCTACATCAGTAGCCATCATGTTCTCATCAGTTCTGATTCAGAATTCTAGGACAATTCAAAGAGCTTAATTGTGATGTTTATTGCTTAATCTTGTTGTTCTAAATAGTTTGCTAGTTGAACAATACATTTTCATAATTTTCAGACCTTGTGTTAGCTTATTATAGCTTAAAATTAAGCTCAATAGTTGTCTCAGTAGCCAACTTCAGTCTGCAGCCTAGAGTAGCCTAATTCAGCCCATGTTTTTGAATTATCATAAGTTCAAAATAAGCTCATTTGTTCTCAAACTTTGTACATTTACTGTTTCATAGCTTATCTACTTATTCCACATTTTTTTAGATTTTTTAAATTAGCTTTTGTAAGCTTTTCAGTAGCTTAAAGTTGGCCATTTTTGCCCTGCACCAGACCCTTATTGCTTTTTTTGAGTTCTTAACTGCTTATTTGCTTTTCCTGTGGCTTATTCAGTTTTCATTAAGTAGTTAGAATTAGTAGTAGTTAGAATTAGCTTATTGCAAGTTTTGGCACAAGCTTATGCAAGCTTGTGCCCAATTTAGCCATTCATTTGATTTTTACTCATTTTTATAACTGTTAGAGAGATTAGCTTATTTCTGTGCTTATTGTTAGTTTTCAAAAATAGTTGTACTTATAAAAATTGCTTATTTACTTGTGCTTAATCAGTCTTTAAAAGAAAAGAAAAAAAAAAAAAAAAAAAAAAAAATTGCCAGCGTGGATATCCAACGTGGCTGCCAGCGTGTTAAGTACAAACGGTAAACGCCTTAATCACCCGTTAATACACAAGATAGTCAAGATTAGTAAGTTCATGTATTCTTTTGCGAGATTAATAGTTCATTGTACAACTTAGTAGATGGTGTCAAGTTGGATACATTTACATATCATTATCCCAATGTAAAATGTGAGTAAAACATAGGAAAAAATATTGGCGATATGTAAAATGGTTACTAGTCCGTTCATTCGGACGGGCTTTGGAACTAGTTTTATGCATGCAACATTGGAGACATTGAATTTATTCTAGGTTCGAAATCATCATCTCTAAATAGAATAAAAAAATAATGTAATACGGAGTAAATTGTAAGACACAACATAATGGTACTAACAGAACTAAGCAAACATAAACAAAGATCCTGATCAAGGAATGCTTTATAATGACATAGCTTGAAAGAAGCCACAAATCTAGATTCACTATTAAGAAAATCCGTCGAAAAACAATATCACATACGAAACTGTGAGGTTTTTCCAAACAAAATGAAAATCCCCAAAAATCAAATAATGATGGTGCCAAAACTAACAAGAGTCATTTGCATTAGTTAAGTTGTGGCAATCTTGGTGTTGTTCAACAAAATTTGGCCAAAAATGCGATAAAGCTAGTCCTTGATGCTGCTCATTTGATCATTTACCACTTGGTTTGAAAATTGCTTGGAGAAAAATAATCCACAGCTACTGCTTGATTCGGATCTTGATTGGTATCGATGTTGTTCACTTCACCTACAAAAATACAAAGTAAGCTAAGGCATTGATGAGAGTTGTAAGTTTTGTAATAGGGTGTGCGTTTTCATAGTAATATAAAGACTTTGAAGAATAAGAACCAAATAACCATTAGTTGATTAAGGTAAACACTATTCAGCTTGTCCAAATTAGATTATCTGATAAAGAAACCAAAAGCATAATTTGTTTTGAAATGCTTGAAAGTAACCATTACAACCTCAAGTTGTACTAATCACACTTTCTTAAATTCATTCACACATCAAAACCATTATAGTCCACACTTGGTTGCGAAAAATGCATCACACTTTCTTAAATTCACATAAGACTAAGCAAATACTAAGATCCCCTAATAGTATCAAACAATATGTCATTTGCCATTTTGTTAGTATAAATTTATAATGCTATATTAGCTACGACTGAATTGGTAATCAAAATTGGTATCAAATAATTACTCTATCTATTACGTTTTAAATAAACAGAATCTAATCTGTCAAACACTCGAAACCATTGAAAAGGATTATCACAAGCTCAAGAAGCAATACGTCCAAATACCATCTTCTACGCCACATTTTACTATAGCTTCACTTAATTTTAATTATTCATAATCAGTTCAGTAATGCACATCCAAAACCCTATAGAGCATTCAGTTTGTCTTATCAATCAGTTTTGGTGCTAGTAATATTAATGTTTGTTAAGTGACTAACACATCACTATTTCCAGCATAAACATGTCTCACTTTTTGAATTTTAAAGTCACAAACAACAAGATACTAATAAACTTTCATACCCGTTTGTTCTTGATTTTCTTGTTGCATTTCATCGTTCACCATTGTTGGTTGATTTTCCACAACGGCCTCTGCAGGAGTTATAAGCTCGGGATTTTCTGCATTGGGATCCTTTACACATTGTTCATTTGGATTTTCATTGACCACTGGTTGGTCCTTCATAGCATTGTGAATATTCATAGCATCGTTTTCTAGGAAACTTTCAGCCATTGGATCAGACACCACATGCTCGTTTTTAGCTATTTGATCACAATCTTGTGGTTCTTCAACAGTTTTCAAGACTTCAAAAATCTGCATAACTTCATCTTGCTCAACCAATCTCAAACTTTCATGTGGTGCAGAAGTACTACTTCCTCCTGTCGCCATGGGAGGAATATTTTGGAAATTTTGCATCATCACATTTTGTGCTGGCTCCTTTGCAATTACAGATTGAGGAGTACATATTTGTATCGGGATTCTTTGGTTTGAGGGCGGAATTGTATATTCACCTCTCGGGAACATCTCAATATGTGGTGCCACGTCATTCGTGGGTGTAAGTGGAGCAACATGCCCTTGCTGAAACACAATACCACGAAGGATCGAATTATTTGGACCCAAACGAGTTGAGAGAAGATACCCGTTGTCAAAGATACCATCAATCAAACAAGTGACAGCCTGTCCCACCAAGCTGTGGTCCGCCTTTTTCACATTGCTGCTAGTGGGAATCATGTTTACAGGTTGTGGTTGGATGGTGGTCATGACCGCAGCTGGTGGTGGTAGTGGTGGTGCCGCCATTATCAGAGGTGGTTGAGTAGTGTTTTTCTCGATTCTTGGCATGTTCTCATCCTTGCGTGGACGTCCACGCTTACGCTTCACCGGGACGTCAGCTGTCTTCGTTATGTTATGTTGGTTCATTCTGCAATAATCTTACAAGCCAAAAAATTTACTGTATTACTTTAGTTTGTTCTTGGTCATACACAATAACTTCCTTATAATAAATTAAAACATTGCTAAAATACGATGTTATGAAGATCAAATTTTATATAGATTACGTTCATCAACATATAGCAATGTTTAATTAAATCTTTTAAAGCAGAACATTAAAAAGAAAAAAGAAAATAGACGTATACACAACAAAAAATCAAGTGCTACAAATAAACGAGATGATTTTCTTAAGATAATAAGTTGTTCTTACCAAGTAGAAAATAAACAGTAATCGACTCGATCTTAAGCTAAAGCGAGTCTTCTTGACACAAGTAATACCAAAACTCAATAATTTCTTTTCATTCGTTATTTTTTTTATTAAACAGGATATCTTTCATAGTAATTTATAGATCACAAAACATGTACGTAATTTTATAAACCAATAATTTCCTCACTACCCATATCAAGATTGAAACCCTAAAAATCATGCATGCAAAAAAAGATTAAATAAAGAGACCTAGATAATGAATTGAAATATGTAAAATTATGTGTAAATCCAGTCTCAAATAAACTAAGATATCATTATACGAAAATGTAATTAACATACAAAAGCAAAAAGACATGAAGAACTCACTTGGAAATCACGAGAGTGATGTAATATACTAAAATTCTGATGTGATTTTTATCGTTTGATCACAAATTATTGTGATTTGATTTCTTGAAAAGATAATATAAGAAAAAAGATTAGTTTGAGTGAATTAATATGATTGTCGTTATAATATTGAATTGTTTTCGATTTGAAAAAAGGTAAAAACTAAGGCAACTGATTTTTAGGATGAAAAAACAGAAAAAAAAAATGTCCTTTTAAAAATTCAAAATTATCGTATATATCTAACTTAAACTTATAATTGCATATATATTTTTCCAAAAGACATATACATATCCAACTTAAACTAATAATTGCATGTCTATTATTTCTAAACAATTATAATTAACTACATATATATCCTTTCAAAACATTTAATATGTCATATATATAAAAAAAAAAATTAGTTAATATAACTTCAAACTCATTTATAGCAATTATATTTCTATAAATTATTTTTTCATTGTTTATAAACTTGTTGGCAGTAACATAACTTTAAACTCTTATTTAAGTTGGATATATACGCAATTTTAAGCTTTTGCAGGGATATTATATATATATATATATATATATATATATATATATATATATATATATATATATATATATATATATATATATAATGCTATTCCCGCAAAGATACTTTGGAAGAGTTTCAACCTTATACAATCATTTATAAAAACCGATGGCTATATCCACAATATTCGCAACTCAAAGGGGTTAGGTTTGTGTATCATATGAACATCTTTGGAGGGTTTTTAACACCATTAAAAAGCATGCAATTTTGGAACATATTTTGTAGGCATATTTGTAGCCTACTTGTTAATTAAGATACTTACGTATATATTCAAGCCATATCAATCCTCGACTCTATCGACTCTTCTAGGTTTTTTTTGAGACATCAACCAAATCCATGGCTTCCCTCATCACAAATGGTGTTTTTTCAAGTTTTTCTTCACAACCCTTTTCAGAAAACACGAAAATCTCGAAAGGGTCATCTTCAAAATCTGATTTTTGTTACAAAACAACAAAATCAAATTCTCATAAGTATAAGTTCCTGAAACTGAGAGCAAGTCAATCAGAGAGAGTTCCTGAAGCTAATTCCTCACATTTATCTTCAACTGATGATGACACACTTCAGAAATTCCTTAAAAGAGATAATAAATGGGGATTTAGTAAAGATATCGATTCCTTCACTATACGTAAAGGGCTTTCTGAAGAAATAGTTAGGCTGATTTGGTCTATAAATAATGAACCTGATTGGATGCTTGAGTTTAGGTTGAAAGGTTATCATCAGTCGCATAAAATGCCTCAGCCCAAGTGGTCTGATAATGTGTTCCCCGAGATTGATCTTCAGAATATTTGTTATTATTCTGCACCTAAAGTGAAACCAACTTTAAATAGTGTTGATGAAGCTAATCCTGAACTTGTTAAGTATTATGAGGAACTTGGTATACCGCTAAGCGAAAAGGATCCATTAGTTGCTAAGGATACTGTTTTTGATAGTGTTTCGATTGCAACGACAAATAGTAAGAGTTTAGAAGAACAATCAGGAGTCATCTTTTGTTCAATGTCGGAGGCCATTGAACGATATCCTGATTTGGTTAGAAAGTATTTAGGGAAAATTGTTTCTTATGCTGATAACTACTATGCTGCTTTGAATGCGGCTGTATTTACTGATGGGTCGTTTGTGTATATACCTAAAGACACTAAATGCCATATGAAAATATTGACCGATTTTAGAATAAATGCAAAGGAAACGGGTCAGTTTGAGTGAACTCTTATAGTGGCTGATGATAGGAGTTTTTTTGAGTATTTTGAAGGGTGTACATCCCCTTCTTATCATAAGAATCAGCTTCATGCTGCTGTGGTGGAACTTCATTGTAACGAGGAAGCGGAGATTAAATACTCCACAATAGAGAATTGGGATACGGGAGATGAAAACGGAAAAGGTGGGATTTATAATTTCGTGACAAAAAGGGGTCTTTGTGCTGGTAAAAAATCCAAGATTTCTTGGACTCAAGTGGAGACAGGGTCCGCGATTACATGGAAATACCCAAGTGTCATGATAAAAGGTGATGATTCAGTGGGTGAGTTCTATTCGGTTGCTTCAACTAATAATTTACAACAAGCGGATACGGGTACAAAGATGATACACAAGGGTAACAACACGAAAAGTGTAATTAATTCAAAGAGTATATCGGCTGGAAAATCGAGGACTACTTATAGGGGTCTTGTTCAGGTTCAGTCACGGGCAGATAATGCTAGGAATTCATCTCAGTGTGATTCGATGCTTATTGGTGACATGTCAGCCGCTAACACCTACCCTGACATCCAGGTATTTTTCTTGAAATGCATGCTCGTATAACATGATTCTTAACTTCATTAACTTGTGTGTGAATGTGTGTGTGTTACAATGATTAATGAACCTGCTTTAGTAGATGTGTACTTGCTATTTGCTATCTCATCTAGAGGTCCAATGATCAGTATTTTAATAAAAACACAAAGGTGAGTATCATATTGTATGGTGTAAATACAACCAATTTATAAGAAAACATCTTGCCATTCAGGCATTCCCTCCATGACCCTAATGTATATGCAACGGGTTTGATTTTCCGACGCTGTCATTCTTGAATTTTCGTTGCATTCTAGCCATGCATCATTCATGTGTAAATACCAAACAAGCACTATATTTGCAAGAATGGGTGATCTTGGGACATATTATGGAAATGTGAATGCAACAAGGACATCTGGACTGGACTCTTGTTTTGTAAAGTGGCTCATTATGGCAAACGATGATGTTATTTTGTGTTTCCACAAGCATTATAGTTTACAACAAACACTTAATCACAAAATTTAAAAAACAAACAAAGGAGAAAATAAAGTATGATACTGTTGTAGAATGAACAAATTTTTGAACTTCCACTTAAATACCGAATTTTCTGCTGAAATAAACTTATCTTCATGCAAGTTGATAAAGTGCATTAATTTAAATTTGTATTATTGTATATAATAAGTTTAGCTGCTTTTAAATACCATTTTATACACTAAAGTTTACTACTTTATTGGGAGGACGTTTTATAACAATCTAAAATATTGTTTCCGAATCCGTTATACTTTGAACTTTTGAACCCGTATAAACCTAAGTAACTAAGCGTTATAACTTTAAACTACAAAATACTTCAACATATAAACCTAAACTATATAAAAGTCGACGCATGCATGGTATTCTAATACATATATCACACGACTAAAAGGGCCAAAAATAATAAAACTTGTACACAACTTGTAGCATGAGATGAGGTCTAGATTCATTGTAATTTTGAAAAGGATTTGGTCACCTTTGACTCCCTATTGCTCGGCCACATTTCCAGCCCAACTCTCCCCTTTATCTACTCCTTATATGTAACACCCCAACCCGACAAGGGTCAAAATGCCACATTATGGTGTCTATCAGAACATATAAAATAAACGCAAGCGGAAGACTTCATAAATAATGTAAAGTCAAGAACATCATGACTTCCAAACTTAAAAACTTCCAACAAGTCTAAATGAACATCAAAAGTAATGAAATATCCAACCATAAGTCTAATCATAATCCAAAACAAATGAGGAATTTAATCATGGTAGGTCTTCTAATGCTCCTACTCTCATCACTCATGCCCAGCATCCCGCTTATTACCTGCCGCATGGAAAAGAAACGCGACTGAGCTTAAAGAGCCCAGTGAACAGATATATATACAAAACAGATAGGTAATAAGCATAAGTGAACGAAGATAGATCATACGAATCAAAGGAATAAATATCATAAGTCAAATGAAATGAGGAATTAAGATAATACGAATCATATAATCATAATGAATCAAAGAATCAAATAGGAATAGCCACGAACCTGTCTAAACGAGACACTCGAATAGATCACATAATCACATATACGGAATAGCCACGAGCCTGTCTAAACGAAACACTCGAATAGACGACATAATCACATATACATATCCGTCAAATCATAAGTGCACGAAGAAGGGAGACCTCTAAGTACTAAATAGTGAAAGGGGTGTAAGGCACACACAACCAATTACCAAATCATATCATAATCATATCCAAACATATACCTAGAATGCATCCATACGCCCCTTACAAACAAATCATATATGTACCCTGTACTAGACAAGTATACACACATATCATAATGGCCAAGAGATCTCATATCATATCATATCAAATGGGGACGCCGTGAACTAATCACACCGCCACAGATAGTGTCATGCCATTGGTGGCTCAATGACATGGCCATGGCACCTCCATGGCTAGTTAGCTCGGGCAATAGAACAGAACAAATCATATCAAGTCATCATATCATATCCAAACATAACGTATCAAACTGAATTGAATCATATCATAGCAAATGGATAGCAACGAATATCAAGCCAAAGGATCATATCAAGGGAATCATAGCAAAGGCTCATATCAATGGAATCATAGCAAAGGCTCATATCAACGAAATCATAGCAAAGCAGACGAATCAAGTCAAGGATCGAAAAGTCATGAGAGAAGACACCCTTACCGAGAAAGGGTAGAATATTTGTACCTTATGCAAAGCAAATCCAACAAATTAGGAAAGCACACGGAAACAGGAACTACTCCTTCTTCACAGAACCTATACAAATTAATGATCATGTATTACTTACATGCTCATTTTATAAGTTTACTGCTTATAGTTATTCAGATTACACATTTAGGGTTTCTTTCTATTTTTAGAAACTTTTCTTTTTTAGAATCTTTCTATTTTTAGTAACTTGCCATACTTAGTAATTTCCACATTTAATAACTTCCCAAGTAACTTTCCATCTTTAGTAACCTTCCGAATTAGTAAGTTCCTATAATTAGTAAGTTTCCATAATTAGTAAGTTTTATAATGTAGTTTACAAATGACAATTTAAATAACCCAAGGTTTAATATGTTCAATATAATAGTTTAGGGTTTAATATGACAACTTATAATAGTTTAGGGTTTAAAGTGTCAATGTAGCAAAGTTTAGGGTCTAAAATGTAAATTATATAAATATATGACCAATTCTTAGTTTTGCTAATTTTATGAACCTCAATCACAAACCCATGCAAAATTATTCTACCTAGTTCATTTGAAAACCCAACTCGACATCAAAAACAACTCGAGCCCCCTTTTGTGCACTTAACCCTAATTGACCCATTTAACCTACACATAGCCGAGTGGTCACAAACACCCTCTTATATACGACCTACAAGACCTCATTTCTTTCTTTTCAAACCGAACCAAACTTGACCCTTTTACTCTTCCCCCTAGCCATTCTTTCCGAGACCAAAACCAACCATGACAACCCATTTTTGAACCAAAACAATTACCCACATTCGACCCATGTTTTCTTGTGTTACACACTCTTAATCTCGAAACATGAAATAATGATCAAAACTAATCCTACGTCCAACTCTTAGACTCAAAAGACGCACACAAATATTTACATGTTTCCAGCTTATTTCTCATTCACGACACACATACAACTACATCCTTTTCAGCCCACTCGACACACCATTTTATATCACATGAAATCACAATCCAAACAAACCCTACTTTCCCTTTTTTGACCTCAATACATACGACCCATCATGCATGCATTCTTTCATCATTTTTACACGTATAATTTCCAGGTTTTCATGTACAAAATAGATCCAAACCAATGTGCATGTTTTAGACGTATAATTGTTTTAGTTCTCATGACCCGATCCTGACGCTCCAAAATTGCCTCAGGCTCTTCAACCCAAGACAAATCTTCCCGAATCTGATCCAATGGATAAGAAACAACATGGAGCGGATGATAACTGTATCCCCTCAGAAGAGATACATGAAACACATTATGCACATGAGAAAGTTGTGGAGGTAGTGCCAAACGATACGAAACTTCACCAACGTGGTCTAAAATCTCAAACGGACCAATGAAACGCGGACTAAGTTTCCCCTTAATACCAAAATGCTTAACACCACGAAACAGAGAAACCTTAAGAAAAACACGATCCCCAGGACTAAATTCCAAAGCACGTCGATGACGATCAACATAACTCTTCTGTTGAGCTCTAGCTTCCTTGAGCTTTTCCTTAGCAACAACGACTTTCTCATTAGTCACCTCAATCAATTCGGGACCTTCAATAAGCCGTTCACCAACCTCATTCCAAAAGATAGGTGCCCTACACTTTCGCCCGTACAACAGCTCGAAAGGAGCTCCTTTAATACTAGCATGCCAACTATTGTTGTAGGCAGTGGCGGAACTAGGAGTCAAGTTCAAGGGTAGCGAAATACGAAAATATGTTTAGGGGTAGCGAAAATTTGTTTCAGGGTAGCGAAATCGCCAAAAAATCGCAAAAAATGGCCAAAAAACGTTAAAAATCGCCAAAAATTCCACTACCGGGTAAAAGTTCAGGGGTAGCGGTCGCTACCCCTGGGTTACACATGGCTCCGCCCATGGTTGTAGGCAAACTCAACCAAACACAAATACTCATCCCAATGTCCCGACCATTCTAGAGCACAAGATCTCAACATATCTTCCAAAGTCTGAATAGTGCGTTCTGACTGCCCATCAGTCTGAGGATGAAACGCCGTACTAAACTTAAGTCGAGTACCCCAAGCCTTATGCAAACCATTCCAGAAACGTGAAGTAAAACGCGAATCTCTATCAGATACAATAGCTGTCGGAGTGCCATGTAAACGAGAACAATCTCATGTTGAAAGATTTGTGCCAACTTACTACCCGAATAATCTTTCCGAATAGGCAGAACGTGAGCGGATTTGGTTAAACGATCAATAACAACCCAAATAGCATCATGCTTCCTTTGTGTGCGAGGTAAACCCGTAACAAAATCCATCGAAATCTGATCCCACTTCCAAGTAGGAATATCTAAAGGCTGTAAAAGACCACTAGCACACTGATGTTCGATCTTAACCTGCTGACATATCTTACACTTAGCCACAAACATAGCCACGTCCTACTTCATACCGTTCCACCAGAAATGCTGCTTCAAATCCCTATACATCTTAGTAGAACCCGGATGAATAGTAAAAGGAGAACTATGTACCTCGCATAGCACAGCTTCTCAAATAGAAGGATCATTAGGAACATACAAACGATCACCATACCATACAATCCCATCATCGTCAACACGAAACTCCGTCTGCCTTCCTTCTTCCAAATTCTGAATAATAGCCCACAACTCACCATCGTCTTTCTGATCTTCTTTAATTCGTAGCATAAGGTTAGACTCAATGTTCAAACTAGCCCAGTAACCATCATATCCACGAACACATAACTCCACCTCTATCAGTTCCAAGTCGTTGAGTATTCTAGGCTCAATCTCAAGGCTAGCAATAATCCCCGACTTCCTACTAAGAGCATCTGCCACTACATTCGCCTTACCCAGGTGGTACTGAATTTTTGCATCGTAGTCCTTCAAAAGTTCTAACCAACGGCGTTGCCTCATATTCAATTCCTTCTGTGTGAAGATATACTTTAGGCTTTTGTGATCAGTGAAGATATCACAAGTCTCACCATATAAGTAATGTCACCATATCTTTAGTGCAAAAACTACGGCTGCTAACTCCAAATTGTGTGTCGGATAATTCTCTTTGTACGGTTTCAACTGTCTAGATGCGTAGGCGATAACCTTACCATGTTGCATAAGAACACATCCTAAACCTTTATTCGAAGCATCGTTGTAAATCTGATAGCCACCAGTACTCGACGGAAGAGTAAGTATACGTGCGGAAACTAGTCTCTTCTTCAATTCCTCGAAACTTTTCTCCCTTTCCTCAGTCCAAACAAACTTCTCACTTTTCCGCATCAGTTTCGTCAACGACAAAGCTAAACGTGAGAATCCCTCAACAAATCTCCGATAGTAACCAGCAAGCCCCGAGAAACTTCTGACTTCGGTCACATTCGTCGGTCTTAGCCATTTGGTGATAGCCACAACCTTTGCCGGATCCATTTTAATCCCATCAGCTGATACAACATGACCCAAGAACGCTACTTGCTCCAACCAGAATTCACATTTAGAAAACTAAGCATACAACTTCTTCTGTCGTAGAATCTCCAATACGATACGAAGATGCTCTTCGTGCTCTTTCTTCGTCTTAGAATATATCAGAATGTCGTCAATAAACACAATGACGAATTTATCCAAATACTCATGGAAGACACGGTTTATCAAATCCATAAAGACAGCTAGTGCATTAGTCAAACCGAATGGCATCACTAGGAACTCGTAATGACCATAACGAGTACGGAAAGCGGTCTTAGGAACATCCTGTTCCTTCACACACAACTAGTGATAGCCGGACCTCAAATCAATTTTGGAAAAGAATTTTGCTCCCTGAAGCTGATCAAATAAGTCATCGATACGGGGAAGCGGATAATGGTTTCTAACAGTGATACGGTTCAACTCACGATAATCAATACATAATCTCATACTGCCATCTTTCTTCTTCACAAACAGAACTGGTGCACCCACGGGGATACACTTGGACGGATGAAACCACGCTCTAAAAGTTCCTAAAGCTGCTCCTTCAGTTCTTTCAGTTCAACTGGTGCCATACGGTATGGAGCTTTTAAAATGGGTTCGGCACCCGGAATCAAATCAATACTAAAATTCAACTTCACGCGCAAGCGGCATGCCCGGAAGTTCATCAGGAAAATCACAAACAACTGGATGACTCTCGATACGAGGACCATCCAATGAAGTATCTTTAATCGAAGCCAAAAATCCTTCACAACCATGTGAAAGTAACGAAAGAGCTTTCATAGCCGAAATGATCTTAACAGACTTACCAGGTTGGGAACCATGGTAAACAAATTCAGGAGCACTCAGATTACCAAATATAACCCGTTTGGTATGACAGTCGATAGTCGCCCGATGCTCGGACAACCAGTCCATGCCCAGAATAATATCAAAATCATGCATGTCCAACGGAAGCAAATTAGCAGAACGGATTTTATCGGTAAAATGTAGAGGACATTTCAGAAATTCGTGATTTATAATCACATGATTCTTCATAGGGGTCGAAATAGATAGAGCATAATTTAATGGTGTTGCGGGTATATTAATATGTTTGGCAAACGAATTATAAACCACCCAATGTGTAGCACCCGGGTGTGTAACACAAGAAAACATGGGTCGAATGTGGGTAATTGTTTTGGTTCGAAAATGGGTTGTCATGGTTGGTTTTGGTCTCGCAAAGAATGGCTAGGGGGAAGAGTAAAAGGGTCAAGTTTGGTTCGGTTTGAAAAGAAAGAAATGAGGTCTTGTAGGTCGTGTATAAGAGGGTGTGTTCGTGTGTGAGCACTCGGCTATATGTAGGTTAAATGGGTCGATTAGGGTTAAGTGCACAAAAGGGGGCTCGAGTTGTTTTTGATGTCGAGTTGGGTTTTCAAATGAACTAGGTAGAATAATTTTGCATGGGTTTGTGATTGAGGTTCATGAAATTAGGAAACTAAGAATTGGTCATATATTTATATAATTTACATTTTAGACCCTAAACTTTGCTATATTGACACTTTAAACCCTAAACTATTATAAGTTGTCATATTAAACCCTAAACTATTATATTGAACGTGTTAAACCTTGAGTTATTTAAATTGTCATTTGTAAACCTAAATTATAATACTTACAAATTATGGAAACTAACTAAATCGAAAAACTTACTAATTATAGGAACTTACTAATTCGGGAAGTTACTAAAGATGAAAAGTTATCTGGGAAGTTATTAAATATGGAAATTACTAAATATGGCAAGTTACTAAAAATAGAAAGATTCTAAAAATGGAAAGTTTCTAAAAATAGAAAGAAACCCTAAATGTGTAACCTGAATAACTATAAGCAGTTAACTTATAAAATGAGCTTGTAAGTATTACGTGATCATTAATTTGTATAGGTTCTGTGAAGAAGGAGTAGTTCTTGTTTCAGTGTGCTTTCCTGATTTGTTTGATTTGCTTTGCATAAGGTACAGATATTCTACCCTTTCTCAGTAAGGGTGTCTTCTCTCATGACTTTTCGATCCTTGACTTTGATTCATCTGCTTTGCTATGATTTCGTTGATATGAGCCTTTGCTATGATCCCATTGATATGAGCCTTTGCTATGATTCCGTTGATATGAGCCTTTGCTATGATTCCCTTGATATGATCCTTTGGCTTGATATTCGTTTTACTATTCATTGATATGATATTCGTTGCTATCTATTTGCTATGATATGATTTAATTCAGTTTGATTCATTTTGTTTGGATATGATATGATGACTTGATATGATTTGTTCTGTTTTGTTGCCCGAGCTAACTAGCCATGGAGGTACCATGGCCATGTCATTGAGGCACCAATGGCATGACACTATCTGTGGCGGTGTGATTAGTCCACAGCGTCCCCATTTGATATGATATGATATGATATGAGATCTCTTGGCCATTATGATATGTGTGTATACTTGTCTAGTACTGGGTACATATATGATTTGTTTTGTAGGGAGCGTATGGATGTATCCTAAGTATTTTGTTTGTTTCGTTTTGGTTTTGATTGGTGTGTGTGTGCCTTACACCCCTCTCACTATTTGGTACTTAGAGGCCTCCCCTCTTCGTGCACTTATGATTTGACGGATATGTATATGTGATTATGTTGTTTATTCGAGTGTCTTGTTTAAACAGGCTCGTGGCTATTCCGTATATGTGATTATGTGGTCTATTCGAGTGTCTCTTTAGACAGGTTCGTGGCTATTCCTATTTGATTTGATTCATTATGATTATCTGATTCGTATTATCTTAATTCCTTATTTCATTTGACTTATGATATTTATTCCTTTGATTCGTATGATCTATCTTCGCTCACTTATGCTTATTACCTATCTATCTTGTATATATATATATCTGTTCACTGGGCTTTTTAAACTCAGCTGTGTTTCTTTTTCATGTGGCAGGTAATAAGTGGGATGCTGGGCATGAGTGATGAGAATAGGAGCTTAGAAGATCTACCTTGATTAGATTCCCCGTTTGTTTTGGATTATGATTATACTTGTGTTTTGAATATTTCATTTCATTTGATGTTCGTTTAGACTTGTTGGGAGTTTGGAAGTCTTGATGTTCTTGACTTTACGTTATTTATGAAGTCTTCCGCTTGCGTTTATTTTGTATGTTCTGATAGACACCGTAATGTGCCATTTTGACCATAATCGGGTTCGGGTGTTACACGTTTGATAAGTTTTTTGGTCTTTGCCTTGCATATATATGGTATGATTTGGGCCTCATTAAACATCTGAGAGATTTTAGTTATCGGTTCATTACAAAATAGAAGCTAGCGCTTTCCTATTGAGATTGTCGTGATTTGGCAAATCACCATTTTCAATACCAATTTAGACAACTTTTATGATTAAAACCTTTATTTAAGCAGTTTTGTTAAGTAATATCTTCTTCATTCAATAAAATTGAATTATTTTATTTTCTGTGGTAATTAAGTATGATCATTAGTCAGAGATTTGATATCCTTTAGTAAATAAATATCTCAGGTATTTTTTTCATGAATAAGAAAATTAAGTTAAAACTTCCACAGGACGTCCTGCGTGATGAACTTTCTTGCATTCTTCATGGGGTGGATGAATTATGCTGTTAGAATGTATAAACTTACTCACAAGGAATGATAGTTGCATGCAGTGATAATATTTAGACACTAACTATGCGATTAGAAAATATATTTGACTATTTTCTGGCCATTGCTAGAATTTTTCTTGTACTTCATAAAGTTTCGTTAGCACTTTTGAGTAACATAATCTGTCTGTGTAAAGAAATTTCTGTTTATTTCTTTTTGTAAAAACAGGTGAAAGGTTCTTCTGCTCGTATAGAACATGAAGCAAGCACTTCCAAAATCGGGGAAGAAGAACTTTTTTATTTCCAACAAAGAGGGATTGATAATGAGAGAGCCAGGGATGCAATAGTTTTTGGGTATTGTGGGGATATCTTGGAAAACCTTCCTGATGAAATAGTTGCTGAAGCTAAGGCTTTATTGAGCTTAAGACTTACAAAGTCGGTTGGTTAAGGAACACGAAAAATCATTAAAAAACTTGGGATCTTTGATTCTAATTCTTTTTGTTGAACAGTTATTTAGAATGTAATAAGTTTGCAGAAAAACTTAGTGCCTGTACAAGAATTGGTTGGGGGGGATGGGAATGAATCTATGACTTTGAAAGTCATTCATGTTGCGTAGGTTTTGTATTTATTTTGTGACTTATTACATAAACTTGAATAAATTTCCACATATCCATTATCCAGTGATTGTCATTCCCATTCCATGTAGCCCACAACGCCAAACAAAGGGCAACCAAAATAAGCTTTACCCAAACACCCTGGAATCTAAACAGACAGATTTTGTTACTCAAAATGCATTTTCCCAAAGATGGCCACTTTAGTGGGTGATGGAAATGATAAGAAAAAGAAGCTAGTTTGTTAAATAGTCTAACTATGTTTAACATTGACTAGAGACTAGGGCTCTAAACGAACCGGACGAACACGAACGGAGCATTGTTCATGTTCGTTCATTTAATTTTAACCGGACAAATAAACGGACACGAACGCTTAAACGAACGAATTTTCTTGTTCATGTTCGTTTATTAAGAAAATGAGTTGTTCATGTTCGTTTATGTTCGTTCATTAAGACAATAAACGAACGCTAAACGAACATAAACGATCGAACATAAATGAAAATAGACAAACAAACATAAACTTTATTAAATTATGCACAATATATTGTTTAATAAATGTTGTTTTGTTTAAACAAACTAATTATTAAATTATACAATTAAAAGATATGATAATGAACATAAATAAATAAATGAACATAAACGAACATTAATGAACGCATAATCGGACGTTTACGAACATAAATGAACGGACGCGACTTTTGTTCATGTTCGTTCATTTAACTAATCAAACGTAAAATGTTGTTCATGTTCGTTCATTTAATAAATAAACGAACATAAACGATCTTTTTACCGAACAGTTCATGAAATGTTCACTGAACGTTCAGTTCGTTTACGGCCCTACGTTTAACATTGACTAGAGAGTAGAGAGTAGAGACTGCTGGGAAATTATGTTGAGATCGGACACAAGTTTGGGTGTGCGGAGTGAACACTCGTTTAGTATCACTTTTTAGTCCACTAAATTCCCTTGATCATATTGATACTGGGTTTTAGGGTCTGTCATATAATAGATTAATTAAATAGATGAGATATAATCAAATTGGAAGGGGAAAAATAATAATAACAAAAAAAAAAAAAATGTATATACTAAACCAAAAAACAATGACATAACAACAAGATTTAATCAAGTTATAACTATAAAATATTTGCTTGGAATAGCATGATTATAAGTTTATTACAATAGTGTTTTCAATAAATGATCCATTTTAAGTAGTAAAAAAATTTGCTTAGAATACCTTAAACTCATAAAGGTATGATCATTGTTGAAAATGAAAGCTTGAATGATACACAAGCTAAACACCACCTATAAGTTTTTTCTTTAATATATAACTGAAGTTGTAAATAAAAATCTATGAGCTTAACTCATTTTACATGCATAAAAACAAATATTATAAACCATTAACAAAATTAAATAAAAAGGAAGTAGACAGCTCAATGTTAGTAACTCAAACCAATTTAGAAGGAGAAAAAAAAAAAAAACCTTTTTAGAATTAAAAAAAACACTATACTTCATGGCATGCAATTTAGAAAAAAAGAAACAGGTTATGTTATCGTTGACTTTCTCCTCAAAACCAAACATAGAAGAGCGTAAAAACTAGCTCAAATTCAATTAGGGTATGCACTATCGGTAGATATGAGATAAGGGTCAAGTTGTTTTTGAGTCGGGTCGGGTTGAACTTTTTATATTTTTTTGCCCACCTTGGTTGCACTTATGTATTTTCATTTTTCTTAGCTATTTCACTAGCACTAATTTTCTCAAGATTTAGCATAACCTTAAAAGTTGGACAACAATAAAGTCGACTTACATTTCTAACAGTTTTGTTCATTTGAATGATTCTTATCCATTGTTACATCTTAATTGATATACATGTGAGCCCAAACACCTATTCCCTCTTAATTGTCTCTCTTTTCCAATTAAGATGCTCATTTAGACATTCAAAGCTAACCACAGAAAAAAGTAAACACTCCCTTAAGCTGAACACAATGGTGACCACGCACGACCTTGATTTTTGTCTGCCACATAAGCTTTCTATCTCTAGCGACTTTCAGACGACCAAGTTGCCACAGCAGCGACCAAGTTGCCAAACGGTACATAAATAATTATTTTTTCTACCCACAAAACATGCACAAGAACTCTGTCGAGAAAACGACCAATTTGTGCTTTTTGTTGCCCGACGACCGGGTGTGACCAAGCCTCCACAATGGGACGACCGAGTGTGACCTTCGATCGTCCGAACAAGTCGACCTCCCATTGTGTTCAGCCTAAGTGTCTTTTACACAAGTAATTCTGTCCTCTTTTACTTATTATTTTTTTAATATACATGATATTCAACAACATATTTTGTGCATATGAAATGATGCTAACGCAACTTTTCTAACATTATCAAATGAAAATACGACAAAAATTCTAATGGTCTTAACACCATATTTTAAATTTTAAAATAACATAGTAGATGTTATTAAAATTTAAAAATACTATATGGGAAAATTATAAGTTATGTAACTTGATTTGAAATAGTAATAGTACTATTGGTTAATGCACAGTGAATAATCTGGGATTTTGATATCTTTTAACTTTTCAAATCAACTTTTATTTTCATATTGTATTACTCCGTACTTAAAATATAATTTCTTTTAATACTATCTCTTCATCTTCCCTATAGCTTGCTGCTTCTTTTTTTTCCTCAAGAATTTACAGTCATCAATCAATATCTTTCTTTCCAAGTCGGGTATGCACCCTTGTTTTTTATTCTTTCTACTGGGTATGCATCTTAGCAAACTTGCTTATAAAAATACGAAAAATTTACTTTTTTAACACTGCAAGTTAGTTATGCAGGGTATGCACGTGCATACCCTAGGTGAAGCGTAGATCCGCCCCCGGCTACAATTCTTCAAAAGATAAGCATAATGAACATGCACATGGTATAGATTAGAAAACTAAAGTTTATTGAGTCAACATTTAAATTATTGTGTCTTTATATAGTTAAGACCATTTCATCCGTATATCCCACATCGGTGGAAAAAATGAAATATTCATTGGTTATATACTATGGTGTGCACGAGCTATATGTGTTTAGAAGTATGGTGTTCATGATATATTATCATAGAGTAATTCATTTACAAAATAAAAAACGAAGTTCTCTCTTGACTATATACTAGCCAGGGTACCCGCCGCATGCTGCGGCGGGTACCCTGTGACTATATTTTGCGGCGAACAAATATTGTTCGGTTACATGTTTTTTTCTGACAATAACGGTAAAAATGAATAATAATTTAAATTAAAATAATTTTAAGCAATTACAATGATATATCATTTCTTAGCATTTTCAATGATAATATTTTGATCCAGTCCAATAATCAGTTTGTTTGATCTAGCCCAATCAGAAATTTTGTGTGATATATCGTTTGGCCCAAACTCTTGAATAAAAAACTCAAAACCCAAGTCCATAATGAACTCTTTATAACACTTTTATCATTACCAGAACCCTAATCCTCATTCTCATATTCATCAGCCCCTCAACTCACCTATCTTATCCCTCCTTCGTCACACCTTGTTTTACAGATCACACAAACACAATCTCCACACGCAATCCTTCAATAACCAAACATCAAACACACCAGAAACCTTTTAATAAATTCATTTTCTCTTTCATCAAGCCGAGCACAAACAACACCATATTTGTTCAAGATGCGGCTTTTAGATATATAAAATGATCTCTGGTAGATTTATTTTATGGAGTTGTTGGTGGAATTGGATTTGTTATTTGAAGTGTGCGATAATGAATCCTTTTTTTTTTTTCATCATTTTCTGAACGATGATGATTAGAACTCAGGTCACGTTAAGTTTCAGTTTTGGATTTGGAGTTGTGGTTTATCGACTTGGGATTTGGTTATGTTTTGAATCCGAGTGAGTTGTATATTGTGGTTAGTTAGTTGTATATATTGGTGATGAGGTGTTTTAAATTATGTATTAATTGTATGTAAGACAAGGTGCATTAAAGTGGTGTACACTATGCTTAATTACTTGTAAGTCTGAAAATTTTGGTCTGAAAATTTTGAAGAGAGAGAGTCATCCCTCTATTATATGTAGTTCTCTCTTGACTATATATATCCTAAACTCTAGGGCATCTTAACTTTTTAATATTTACGTACTCTAACTTAACTTTCTTTATCCTTAACTGCTTGAAAATTTTTATTTACAAACTAAAGAAATTTTTTGCTTTGTAAAAGCAAATTTTTATTTACAAAGTAAACATCGAACTTTATTCATCGGTGAGTGTGTATCGTAAATTTATATAGCTTTATAACCTTTAAGTTCCATTTTAAAATCACTGGCTTTTAATTATGCAACAAAGAAAAACAATTACCGAAAATGCCGAAGAATACCATAACCTCAAGGTCCAAAAAGGCTACGAGGGTCAATTGAACCAAAATAAACGAAGGAATGGAAGGCGCCGATGTCAATGGAACCATAAACGCTTTTGGTTATTTGGTTTGACAATGTTTGAAGTTATTTTATTTTGTTTTTTGGATTGTTACGTGTAGTTGTACTTGTTTTGATAAAAATGTGAATAATGTGAAACTATAAAATGATTGTTTATTTGAGTTTATGTTTTAGTTGTTAAATGTTATTAGTTTAAACATAAATGGTTGCAAATGTTAAAAAATCAAATATTTTTGTTTTTATTGGCCTAATTTATTAGTGCATACGGTTTTTCATTTTGTTATTTAGAAAACCTGTTCTTAGCCGGGTAGACCCAATGAACCGGAATCGAAAACAATATTCAGTTTAGTTCTCGATTCCTGCTTTTCACAAAATTCGGTTCCCAAATTCATCAGGTCCGGTTCCGGTTCCAACCTGTTCTGGCATCCCAAAACCGGAAACATGTTATGAGGCATATAATATTTGTTAGTTTGTCTTGCATAAATGTAAAATTCTAGAAAATATGCCTATATGCTAGTGTATATGCTAAATGGATGGCGTGATTTGACTCAGCACCATGACACTCTAGTGTGCTTGTTGTGACATTATACTAGTATATGATACTAGCATGTAATTTGTGACATGATTACACGACGTTTTCCAGTTTCATCATGGGTATATGAGTTATGAGTATATCATGTCATCGATGTAATCATTCATATATAATATGCACGTAAACATGTTGCATAGACTTTATTAATTTTTGGCAGATATTGAACAATGAACTTATGAACATACTTACATACCCATCACGAACTTTAATTAATTAAAATAACAAAGAGTGTTTGCTTAGATTAGAGTGTTTTGGGGTTTATTTTTCAAATTGACAACTATGTTTATGCTTGACACCTCACATTTTGCCTTATCCTCTTTTCTGTTTTCACAATGGCCAAATGGGCTTACGACCCACATGCAATCAAGCTCAAGTTCAGGCAACTAGAAATGCTAAAATTGACAAATTGAGTGTTTGATCTTTGGAACTTTGTATAATCCATTAGACAACTAGAAATGCTATAATTGGGTGTGTGTGCCTATCGGACCAAGAAAGTAAACATATTTGAATATGTAAATATGAGACGATTACTCATATTTACATATCGCAACTAGATAACTATAGTTTCACAAGATATTTTGAACTGTGTTAAAGATGATTACCGGGCATTTTAATTATTGGGTTTCACTATAAGCTATTTAAAATATTGGTAAATAGGATACCAAGGTTTCGACATGATATTTATGATTACACTGAAAAATGAGTCTATATTCGCTTAAAGTTAATATAAACCATAAATTTTATCCTTTCATAAAAACCTCAACATGATTTATCATATTAAAACCAATATGAGAATATCTCACATTTTCAATAACAAAAAGTTTTAACCAAATTAACTTAACATCAATGAAAATAAAGTTTTTAGTACCCTCAGGCAAGTATCTCACGAGTGCGCATAGACAAGTTTTTTTTAATACTATTTATAGCATTTTACTACTATTGTTAATATTAGTATTGTTTCTTTTTTAGTTTTGACCAGAACACACTAAAAAACCGATAACGTGAAATCAGACTAATTAGATCATTAAGAGCATCTCTAATGGAGAAGGTTAAGAACGAGTTGGAAATTGGTTGAGAATATGTTAATGCTTTGGAGTTAAATGTTAAGGATGCCTTAGTGGAGCAATAGTTTGATATTGCTCAACATATTAATTAAGTCGTTGTTAATGTATCAGGTGAGAGTATTAACAAGTTGAGATTTAATTGAATAAGACTTTACCGAGTGATCAGACGAAAATAGGTTGAAATTGTTAACTTTTTCATTAAAGATGCTCTAAGAATACTATAGAACTAACTACACAATTACGAGAGCTTTTATTTTATAGATTATCCAAAACTCTGCATACACCTAAGACCACTTTTAATGGCTCGTCAGTTTGGCCAACCGATGAGCGTCACTGAAGTGACACAAATGGCATGGATGTTTTGTGAGTATATTGTGTAGTGACACAAAAAGAGACACAACACCATTGACAGAGGTGTGTCGGTTTGTGCATCGGGAGTGGTGTACACGGGTAATTGGAAGGCTTTGCATCGGTAAATACTTTAAAAGTTTTTGCGATTCATATTAAAATCTGCCCAGCGACTTTGAGCACAGATTACAACTATTTATTTTTCAGGAAATAAGAAAGGCCTTCTCTTGCCTCATACTACTACAGACCAAGGTAAGCTTATGGATTTCTTTCTCAAAGACCTGGAAGCAAAACTGAGGCTGTAAAATTTTCCATTGTATCCTATAACGAATTGTAGTACCTGATTTTATAACAAATAAAATCTATGATTTCAAAGCTTTCAAGAGCTATTACTAGGAGTCAGTTGTTAATTTTTATTTCTTTAAGATTTGATAATAATCATCGTAGGATATGCTCTGTTTAGAACTTTCTCAAAAACGACATCGGAGATGCATTTAAACCCTTTTGAGTTAATCGTTCTCTAAAGTCTAAATCGATTACATTTAACATATCAAAGCAAAAATTAAGATAATTCCACTACGCTTTTAGGTATATTACAATAGTTTTACTTGAATATTCTTAAAATTATATGGACATCAATGCTGAATTTTGTAATTTGCAAATTAGCATTTGAATGGTAAACTGTATCTCCCAACTTCGGCTAGTGAGACTAAATTTATTTGAACTTCAACAAATTGATGTTACTTGTCTAATGTATTCATCTTTGGCTTAAGTTGACAAGTAATTTATGTGTCTTACATGACAAAGTCTTCAATTATCAATCTCACTTTCATATGTTTTATTACGTTTACAGAGCTCGAACAGCCGAACACTTGAGGAACAGCCTGCCTGATGCAGTTGTTATTCAGCGGATTAATGAAAGATTATCTGCTCTTGGTAATTGCATGGCATGCAATGATCATGTCACTCTTACACATACTGATCTTGACAAGGTAACTAAGCTTGATTACATCTTAAACTTATTGTCATATTATGAGATAGTACCAAACTACCAATCTCTTAAACAGTCCGTTGCTAATGCATACGGCTGTATTATCAGGAAACAGAGGACATGATAGCAGATGTTCTTGGTGTGGAAATATTTAGACAGACAATTGCAGGCAATGTGCTTGTGGGCAGTTATTGTGCGTTTACAAATAGAGGTGGTTTAGTTCACCCTCACACATCCGTTGAAGATTTGGATGAGTTGTCAACCCTTCTCCAGGTTCTTTAGTTGCAGGAACAGTTAACCGTGGTAGTGAAGTGATAGCTGGTGGTTTAGTCGTTAATGATTGGACTGCATTTTGTGGTTCAGATACTACTGCAACTGAACTTTCAGTGATTGAGAATGTTTTCAAGTTGAGAGAAGCTCAACCTAATGATATTGCTAATGAGATGTGGAGGTCGTTAGTTAAGAAATATTGCTTAGTTAAATTCTTGAAGGGGCCAGTATAGAGGGTATGGTACGTGCACAATGGGTTTGGTTTGGTTTGGTTTTGTTAAAAGCATGGATTAGAGATCCTTTCGATCAGACAAGATTATTCTTAATGGCAGTGACCATGACCTCGAGTTTTGGGTTTAAATCGAGGTTAGGGTTCCTATTTGATTTTACGGGTAATCATTAAGTTGTCATTTATTTCGTATTACTATTTTATTACCGTCTCTGTGTCTTTGGTGGCTCATTGTAACTGCTACTACAAGTTAACAACAAAATAACTTCTAAGACTTAATAAAACAAAAGCAGGGGTGGGAAAGTTAATGAAATATCGGATATGAGCTTATGTGGGAACTTACATTTGCGCATTTGCAGTGGTAGGTAATAGAGAACCTGGGTTACAACCTGTGGCTTATGATTGAGCTCCACTCACCTTAAATCAAGGTATGTAAGGGCTATTTTTATATTCATGGTCATGTTGTAGGGTACACCGATTTCTCTTCTCTTGAGCAAGGAAGCTTGGACCATATGTCATGGCTGTAGTTGAAAGACATGTTTAAGGTGGATACTACTTAACGAAAGACGAGTTTGAGGTAGGCTTCGCAAGCCATTAGGTATCCACAAGAGGTCAGTCTAGAAGATCTCCCTCAAATTACGATAGACACAACCACACAGGTTCTTCTAATTGTGTTTATTTTTTCATGTAAACTTACAGGCTTACAAGATGAATTACACAATCAATTTGTAGTGGATGAGATTTTGGACTCGGTTTATGATCTTGCACAAGATCAGTACAGTAATTATGTAACTTTTAGATGTTCGGATACAAAATTCCGCAAAAAACAAAACTGTTACATAAGTTTTATAAATGGCAAAGGCTCTACATTTTCTTGCTGATGGAAATCTGTTTATGCTTTATTTTTCTGTTTTTCTATATCTACATATGGAATAAAATACTGTTTGTAGTTACAATTTCTGTAATCCTTTGATAAAATATAACATGTTAATGTTTAATGTTTATGAACAAATATTTACAGTAATGCTGTCCATAATCTAATAAGGTAGCAATATGATCATGATTTAAGAAGGTCTTCGGGTAAGCTTAATACATAATTAGCTTATTGGAAGAGATAAATGTAGTGTTGCCTGATTAATTATCTTTAAGGTTATAGTCGCTTAGTTGTTTTCATGTTTCTTCAATAGGAGGCATTGCTAAAACAAGGATTTTAGTATGGCGAGGGAAAAGAAGAATTTCCTAGCTTCTCAAGTGGCACAGAGAGAGCTGTAAAAACATGGCAGGTGAGTCGTTATACGAAATAAGAAAAATACAACTTTATGATATTTGATGCATCTAAAGATGATATATGGTTTCTTAGACTTATTTTGTTATTGTTTTAGTAACGCATTAGTTTACTTGATGGTGTGTGCTTTCCAGTCTTCCATAGTTTCCATAGGTGTGCCTGATATTATAGTAATGACGGTCAAGTTTCTTGAAAGATGATATATAAATTCTGGAATGAAGCTGAGAGAAAATCTTACGTCATGTTAGTACTAGAATTAACTGATTTAGGAACATTAGTGTTGGGAAAATGGGCTGGACAAACGGGTTGGCTGATGTGTGAATGGTAAATTTTTGTATGGGTCTAAACATGTTGTATTGGGTTGGGCCAATCCTTTATTTTATTACTTAAATATAATCATTAACAATTAATGTGTTAGTACAAAACTATATTATTACATCAATAATATATTTTCTTATTTTTCATATTAGACCGATTTGGAAGTTTTTATGCATTTGAACACATTGTAGACGACTTTTAAACATAAGCCAAGTTGACCCATTTGTATATAAATGGGTTAAATTTGCCATCTTTAACTAATATTATCATTCAATGGCTTCAGGGGTGTTTAGGTGAGCTTATTGTCTTTGAACTTTTAATTCTTGATTCTTAATTTAGTCTCTTTTGCGTAATTTGTGTTTGTCTCTAAACCACTAGGTGATTTTGATTGAGGAAATCAGACGCTTGTGGAGAAGATTCTTTGTATCTACTAATTTCAGGTAAGTTTTTCGTAATTATTTTCCCTTTTTTGCATTTTTGATGCATTTGAGGGCTGAAATCAGCAAAAAATCAATAAACTAAAGAAGATTTTGTGAAAACGGGGATCATGGAACTTCACCCGTGAATCTTTGGCACATAATAGTTTGTGCTATCTTTATTCTTAAATGCATTTAACCTACAGTAGTAATTTTTAAAAATATATTAACACTCATTTTGGACTGACCCATTTCAAAAGATTGCCCAGTTTCCCATCACTAGCACTGGAGCCTACAATACGTTCTTAAACTATCTAACATACATGGGTGTTTGAAGGGGTTAGAGCACAATTTGAATCAAGAATTTGAGACAATGTTACATTGTCTTATCCTGCTAAATAGCTAATCTTAAGTTTTGTACTTCTTAAGTTAAACTAATTAATTTATTTTTTAAATATCAAAAGTTTGGTGGGCACGAGTTCATCCCCAAGATGTCTTTATCCGTGGATATAATTTCATATATGTATAAAATGGGTTTTGAAATTAAAGCTCGAAATTTCTCTTTTGAAAATAATGTTTTGCTTAATTAAAATTGCTCTGTGTGCGGCTGAATGCTAAGTACAAGGTTCATAGTTCTGTCAGATGTAGAAAAATTCATCCTCACAAATAATCTGTCATATGTATGTTATGTTGGCTGTAAATGAGGATGGAGGCATGTGTTCCATAAATTAAGCTAAATTAGTTATTGAGAGTACCCCTTTGCATGAATAGCTTACGGTTTCTTTTGAGGACAAGAAGATGAAGATTAAAGTTAACAGTTATCACTACCAAGGACTTAAGCGGTTAGCTCAACGGTTTATCATCCCGAACGAATGAGAGGACATGATTCAAGTGATTTTATATCGAGAAGGATGCACTGCTTCGTATATGGTGCACATATTTGTCTCATAATATCATTAAATTAAATCTAACTTCCAATTGATTGTGTGTTGAATAGGTGTTTGGTGCATTATGCGAGAGGTTGTGAAAGCAGTACTGGCGTATTAAAATACATAAAAGCTGAATAGTACATATGAAGTGCCAAATTCATTAAAACCAGAAAAAGAGTTGGAAATATGGATGGAGGTTATTGTGAATAACTTCCCTGTTGTAGGAAACATATATGTATTCGCTGATAAATTTCATCAATTAAACGAACTTGATCTCTGACCAGGAATAATTCTTGAGGCATGAACACCTTATGGATGACCAGTTTCATTATTTTGTAAACTAATAAGTTCATTTAAGGATTGCTACTAATATAGATGATTAAGATCAAGAAGTTGTGTTCGTTGACTTGATGGATTCAAAGCTATTGTATGTCTTTTTCACATTCTAATACGCATTATCTAATTGTCTTATGAAAAATCTTATTGGTAATACACAAATCCATCAAGACTTTTATATTGGAAATAGTATCACATGAAGATAAGAAAAAGTAAACGTTTTTGCAACGGAACAAGATACTGTATTTTGGGAATGCAGTAAGCTCTTACTGATATGTGGTTCCAATAAGCTTACCAAAAGCCAAAAATTAGATGACAACTCCATTAGTGCTAAGATAATCCTTTGAGTTAACCACGTAGGTTGAAGTCAACATGGTCATAGTGACTCGCATGCGTCCCATGTCGCAATATAGATTTGAAACTTATTTGCAATTTTGTTATCTAACATAAGAACTTTGCCAACTTTTACTATTGTATTTCTGGCGGTCTGGCCTGCCTAAAAGAAACGATTATCTAAACAATGCTAAAGGTTGACTAAAGTGGACATATTTTTCATATGCAATTATTCAGAAGTCACGCTATAGATCTTTTGTTGCTACTTTATTGCGGAGTAACAACTATTGTATTATTACTTGACATAATTATCGACCTTTAACAATTAAATATGTTCGCAAGCACTATAAAACCACAAAAGATAATTGTTTGATTCATTATAGAAACTCGAAATAAGCGAGCTCCAATACTTCCTTTCAACGGTTAAGATGCAGCTTATTTGTGTTTTTATAATTCGTAAGCGATTATTTATTTCCAAAATTACTTTATCCGTCCATCCACGTTTCTTTTTTATGCTATCTCAAAATAATATTCCACTAAAATAGATACATAAATTTAATAGAGATCATCGTATTACCTTTATATGAAATTGTTAATTCAAACTTTATTTGGGAAAACCCCTATTATAACTAGTACCAGGTACTACAAAATGTCAAGCAGCGTTAATATCTCATTCAGCGGACATTACGAAGCCATGTAACACGTATTTCCTACGCCCCCATTTGCATCCGCGCTTATCTTTTTCTTTCACACCCCCGTGTGACCCACAAACCCTGTTTTTCTCCTCCATTTATATAAGTAGATAGAATCTCATTTTCTTCATCAACACAAATATCACTCATTTATCTTGTGCTTCTCCTTCTATAAAAACTACTTCATCTTCAATAAGATAATCATCAATCACATATTACCCAGCAAGAATACTGCTAGGCTACAAGCTCTTTTGTAATAATAATAGAATTGAAAAAAATGGTACCAATGGTTTCTCGTAGTGGACGACAATTGCAACGTTACAATAAAGGCCAACAACGTCAAGTCGTTGGATGTATACCTTACAGATTTAACAACAATGCATTGGAAGTACTAGTGATTAGTGCACAAAGAAAAGGCAAAGGAATGTTGTTTCCTAAAGGAGGTTGGGAATGTGATGAAACCATCAAAGAAGCCGCGCTAAGAGAATCGATAGAGGAAGCAGGAGTCTACGGAATAGTCGAGGGAGAATTGGGTACATGGTGTTTTAAGAGTAAAGGAAACGATGGATATTACGAAGGATATATGTTCCCGTTACTTGTGAAGGAGCAACTCGAGTTTTGGCCCGAAAAAGATATTCGGAGAAGAGCTTGGGTGAGTGTTGCGAAAGCTAAAGAAGTTTGCCAGTATACTTGGATGAAGGAAGCTTTGGACTTGTTAGTAATGAGACTTGAGTCTGCTCCTTTAAGTAATTTGTGAAGTGTGAACATACGTGATGAGATGTTGCAATTTACCTGTGGATGAGAAGGATGAGGTGTTCAAATGGGAGCTTCAATTGATCCCAATGCAATCAGCATTATGCTTGGCAATAGTTTCTCGTCAATCCTGCAAAGACTTTGGGCTCGGCATGTAAACTGTATCTTGTTTACATCTAAACGGGTTGAGGCCATGAGGGATCAAACATGACTGACCACCCATCCAATCCATTACACCATTCAAGACATTAATGTACACAATATCCACCCAGTCTCGAGAAATGATTCAAGAACTTGCTTTCAACAATACCAACTTTTTTTAGTTAATGTACACAACTTCTTCAAATCTTTTATCATTACAGATGTTATTTTTTGTAAATGTCATTACTGATTCTAATGAAAGGTAAACAGAAATCATCAACGTGGTTCCATTATACTTTCTCTTGTCTTTCGTAAGTTTCTTTGTTTTGAACCTTTTTAATTGAGTAAGATAATTAAGGTATGCATATGTTTCTTCTAGTGAGGGTAATTATACAAATATAGAAAAAAGTCAAAAACAAACATAACATTGTTAGTTTTATGGACATAAATTAGTAGTGTATGTTATGATCAAACTCGAGACCACGGGATTGTACACTTTACGTATGAAGAATTAATGTTAAATAATTAAATGTAAAATGTTATATATACTTATTAATTACACAAAACGACTAACGATCGTTAAGTAATTAATGGAAATTGACTAACGACCGTTAACTAATAAAAGGAAATGATTATAGATGAAAAATAAGAGAACAAGAAAGATCTAGAAACCCTTGTGGGTTATTAGATCCGATCGGCAAGGGGTTAACCCAACCCAATCCCGACTTGTTCTCCAAGTTTTGTCATCTTATATAAACAAACACAAGGGGTTATTGTTTGGTTAACTTTTGTACACACACTAAACCCTAAAGTGTTTTTTTTTCTCTTTCCTTTTAGCATTAATCGGCCGAAACCCTTAAAGGGGTGTTCGACTTTTGTTTTTCCAAAAACAAGGTTTTGTGTTTTCATTAACTAGCATTAACGTTAATTCGGTATTAGTATGTGTGTACAAGAACGTGGTACTAACACACTATTGTTAGTATCATGGATTGAATTGTAAAACGGTAAGGGATAATTCTTTAATCCACATAAACCCTAATTAGGGTTCATCGAATTAATTGCTTGTTAAAGAATTGCTAAATGGTACGCATACTATTTAATATTCGGTTAGTTAATTATATGTTATATGTTCCTTACGCTTCCGCATTACTTTGATGTTTATTGTGTTTAATTTATG
This sequence comes from Artemisia tridentata subsp. tridentata, assembly GCA_021014915.2. Taxonomy (NCBI): domain Eukaryota; kingdom Viridiplantae; phylum Streptophyta; class Magnoliopsida; order Asterales; family Asteraceae; genus Artemisia; species Artemisia tridentata. Next base: position 220,695,184 of record CP139505.1, on the reverse strand, counting down.
ATGTGTCATGTTATTAAATTCCAACAGTGGCATCACGAGCCTTGGATAATGTGTAATTAATTACCGAAACACGTAAAAAACAAATAATTGTTATGTGTTTATTTATATATGTCGAATTTTAGGGTTTTAAATTCGAAATCCTAATTGTTTTTAGGGAGGGCCGATTGCCCTATTTTAATAAAAAAATAGTTTTGTTTATTAATTGAATTAGGAACCCTAGGATTGCATGATATAATTACGTGTTAATTGTATGCGATCTTGTGACAATGTGATATAATTGTTATGAGAAATCCATAATAAAACAAACATGTTTGTTATGGATTATTGTCTATATGATTTAATTGTTAAGATTATTTGAGTTTAATTGTTAAGATTTATTCACATGTATTGTTTTGATAAATATTGGATTGGGGAAGACTTCAATAAAATTAATTAATCAATTATGTGCAATATGACATATTTTTTTAGCTATGGTTTACGCAATCGATTCGTCGATGCATGTTGTTCACTTGCCTTTGTAAGTGAGAGCTATAGTTAATATATGCATTATTTAACCTATAATTGATTATTAATAGGTTTTATCGAATAAGTATGCATGTGGCTACTTGTTTTACACATATTAATTGTTACGTTATGTGCGCATTGTTTAGTTGTTTATTTTTTTCTATTGTTACTTGTTTTGTTTATTATTGTTTGGCATGTTGTAAACAAAAGGGTAATTTTGAATAGAAAAATAAATTGAACTAATCAATGGTGAAATATGATTTGGTTTTTAAGAGTTATAGTTTAATTGAGTGATTAGTTTTGTACCAATAGTAAGAACGACTCACCCAATTGTGACAAACTAAAAGAGGGGTATAAGAAGGGTACTCATTAAATTGTGACCTTAAAGAAACGGGTTTTTAATAGCTTTATGCTAACCTTTGTTTCTCCGCTCCTCTGTATGTCAAATTGGAGCTACTTAGTACGACTATTTTATGTACAAAATAATCTTATGGGTGAATTAGCCTTTAATTCCATGCGCCACTTTGTGGTAATTATCCGAAACACTAAGTCTTTGTACTTATGCAAAAGTACGATATAATGGACGATAATTAAAGGTAATTCTTTGATTGCTAAACCCAATACCTCAATCAAAACTTTGTTAATTTAATCTTAGTGAATTGGTTAATAAAAAGTTTTTTTTTTTTATTAAAACCTATGTTATGAAGTTGTATGCATGCTTCTTCATACATAATTTTTTGATTACATACATCAAAAAATAGTACCCTTAAACTTAAGTTTATGCCATCTAATTATAAGGAACACTTGAAGTTACAATTTAGCCTAAGTGAGACCTTAGCTAGATTGTAATGACAAGGTAAACTTCATGATTACGTGAGACGTACATGAGAATTTGCAGTTTCTAAATTAGACGACTTAATTGAGTTGTTAGTGAGACCTAGAACTCAAGGCATAAGATGGGGATGAAACATGCTTACATTGCAATGAAGTTTGGCAATTGTAAATCCCATAATGACCTAGGAATTGAAAGATGTTTATCAATTATTGTTCGACAATGACCTTGTTGAATACTATCATTACTAGCAGATCAACTGATGTAATGGTACTATGTCAATTAGGATCCTAGCTTTAAGAAAATTCTATGGTTTATAAGAATATTAACCAATGGGTATTTAATTTTCTTAAAGATTTATTTATCGAAAATACTAAAATTGAATTTTGTAAATTCTTTTAAAGGTATTAATGCAATGTTAAACCATAAACGTAGTTTGGGCTTTGGTAAATTGAGCTAGTTCTATTTTCAAACAAATGTTTGATTAAGAAAAATTTACTTAAAGACAAACGAAATCTCCTTTCCATGAAAGAAGAGTGAGACACGATCCTATTATTTTTTATGAATGAGAAAGGTATGATAGGAACATTAGAATTGTCTAAATTCTAATATAACTCATAGTATTGAATTCTTTTGTAACAAATATGACATTTGGTTAATTGGAAAATTATGAGTTATTTAATTAGAAACTAGACTAATTACCGTAAAATGGTAAAAGACAAACTAGTATATTTATCTAGTTGTTTTGCTTTGACCATTTAGAGGTACTACATAGTACATACCAATGTGAGGATGGTAGACCTGTTAAGGAAGAAATTGCATGCCCAATTTTCAAGTTAATAGCATTGATGGATAGTCCATCATCTATATAGTAGAATACACTCTTTTAGTACCTAAATAATTGTTACGTATGGGTTTTCTCAAAGATGTAGAAAAGTAAATAACACACTATTTTCTTTCACTGGTTAATGAAACACTTACAAATGTTGTCAAATCCAGTGGGAGCATTGTGCTCTTATTACTGAATAAGGAATTATTGTAATGATCTCTAATTCAGTGGGAGCTACAAGCCTTGTTATCTTGGTAGTAATCTACATTATCTCTAGAATGTCTTAAGATAGTTACTTTCTAAATATAGACACTCATATTTTCAAGGATAGTCATGTGCGTTTCCTTGTTAATTAAGTAGTTCTATATCTACTAATATCTATGACACAATCATATTGATAACATAAATAAACGTGTGTCGTGTTGTTTATCTGCTACATGATGTTCCATGCACAAATGGGAGAAATCTTTATTGTGTGCAAGGTGCAACACATAGAAATATGATTTAAAGGGTTCTCTTGACTGCAAGGTAAGAGACTAACGTTCTAACACATCTAATCCAAGAAACACTTGAAGTTGCAATTTAGATTAAGTGAGATCTTACTAAATTGAAATGACAAAGTGAATTTTCATGATTACGTGAGACCGTACATGGATAATTTATTATTTCTAAATTAGACAACTATTTAGAACATGTGTCAAGATAATAACATAAACTACTTTAATTTTAATATTTATGTATTCATGGAATGACATGAATAAATTATTTATGCATTGTTGGAATGACATGAATGAATGATATAATCTAATACTACTTCAATTTGAATAAATGAAGTAATATAATTAACTTGAAATTACTATTGAAACCAAATTGGTGGTGTTCATGAATACTTTAGTTAAATATGTTTACATTTTACTGTAAAGTCACAAACATAAAGTCTTTTAACTGTTATAAGACTTATAATAAAGTAAGACGTTAACTTGTTATGTTTTTTATTAAGAAATACACAAGAAGTTATTGAGTTGATCAATGATTTATAACGTGTCACACCCCGCCGAAGGCGGAAACGCGAGGTGTGACGAAATCAATATACATCGCAAAAGAGATATAGTACAATACCATGATTAAAATTTAAGGAAAGTGTACAACATTACAATAGTGTTTTAGCTGACATCGGAAATAAAAACTGTAACACCCCAACCCGATAAGGGTAGAAGTATTACGTTATGATGACATATCAAAGCAAACACAATCATATGACTAAATAATTCAAAATGAATTTCAAAGGTTACAAAGGAAGAATTTGAAAATACAAGGTTACAAAGGGAATAATAATAAATTCTAAGTTCCCCAATTTGTAAATGTTCTAGTCATCTCTAATCCAGAATAGCTAGTAAGGTCTTCTAAGTCCAAAGTACTCTCCACTCATACCCCAGCTTCCAACTAAAACCTGCCGCAGGAAAAGAAATGCGGCTGAGCTTAAAAAGCCCAGTGAACAGATATATATATAATATAACATAATGGTAAGTAAGTATAAGCAACGAAGGAATAAGAATACAAAACGAAAAACATAATCATGAAAGTCATACGAATTTAAAGAGAACTAAAAATTCAAGAATGCATGAGGACTGAATAAGAAATGAAACAAGGAATGAAATGAAAATAAAGAAAGGTTCATATAAGGATGTGCCATAAGAACTCCATATCATAATCCGTCAAATCATACATATAACATAACATATCATAATCAATACAAGTATACGAAGAGGGGAGACCTCTAAGTAATTAAAAGTGTGAGAAGGAGTGTAAGGCACACACCACCTGGTCACCATAATCATATAAACATAAAACCTAGGATGCATCCATACGCTCCCTAACAAAATATGAATGCCAGTACTGGACTGGTCACGCATATATAAAGTTGGCCAATAGTGTACACAAAATCGTATCATATCATAAGGGGGAACGCCGTAGATCTATCACACCTCTAAGGGAGTGTCATGTCTAAGGTGCCATCAAAGACATGGTCATGGTACCTCCACAACTAGGTAAGCTCAGGCACGGATCTATCATAGCATACAACAATTATAATCTAGCATGGCAAGAGAAACAAGATAGTAACTCTAATAAGCATGGCAAAACATAAACATAACATAGCAGAGACATTTAAATAAATGTTAGAATGAATCAATAAGAATGACAATCATACAATGAAAGTCATGAGTCAAATGAGGGAATCATATCAAGGTCAAATGTCAAATCATCAAAGTATCAAAGGTTCGTCATCAAAGATTCATAATCGAAGGTTCATAATCAAATGGTTTATTTAAAGAAATCTTGGTCAAATGATTTTCATAAAAATGATCTTTAATAACGGTTTTCATAAAAGTGGTCTTTAAAATTAGTTTTCATAAAAGATAGAAAAATTCCATATAAAAGTGGTATCGCATCGTTCGTAAACATCATTTTAAAATAGTTTTTCTCAAAACATTTTCATGATATAATTAAGAAAGGTTTTCACATCTAGTCACCAAAATCAAATGAACCTTCGAAGTGTAAAGTGATTCGAATACTAATATCACAGGGTAATGAACGAATTTTATCAAGTATTATATCACAAGGATCATAATGAACGAATGTCAAATGGATCATGAAGAAAGAATCAAAGCATAAGAGAACATAGAAATGGCTTAGGGAATCCTAATGGATCAAGACCAAGAAAGTCATGAGAACGAAAGCACCCTTACTGAAAAAGGGTAGAATATCTGTACCTTATCGAAGCACACAAATCAAAGCAATGAAATGAATAGAAGCAGGGGATTACTCCTTCTTCACCCGATCTACAATAATCAATAGTTTACTTATAAGTTTTATAGCTTTCTTAATCATAAAGGTTTCATTTAGTTTTCTTTCCATTTTAGGTAACTTTCCATATTTAGATTTAAGAGCAATTTAGGGTTTCTAATTACACAAGTCACCTTAATTTATCATTTAAAGTGATTAAACTCCAATTAGGGTTACATACATTCCATTAGGTCATAATTAAGTCATATTTCCCGAATTAGTAGTTTTAGTGTTTAATTCATATAACTTGTGTTTCATTTTCTCATTATTCAAAGATTAGGGTTATTATTGCAATTATGCCAAAGTTAAAGGTTAATATGGTAATTAATTAAAACACATATTGAACACTTTTTAGATGACCATTAGCTTATTTAGGTTCTAAAGGTAAGGTAATTTAGCTTATAAGTGTTTTAATAAGTAACTTCTTAAATCTCAGGATTGACACCAAAACAGACCCGACTTTTGCAAATTTTTAGAGCACCTTAACGAGTTTATAAAATTCTATAATTTTTCCCAGGTATACCTATATGTCATAAGCACTTTACATAATTTTTCCAGATTTTATTGAGTAGCATAAGTATACACTAAAAATCGACATTAACAACCTCTACCCGAATTGTATCTGCTGGAACACCCCGAAAGTATGCCATTCTTTACCCCCGTTAAATATCTCAGAAAAATCCACAAAAATTACAAAAATTAACTTATATATCAAATATTATTCTTTAAAAATTTTAGGTCAAAATTCGTTATAGATATTAAATTAAAAATCGCAAACCACAAGTGAATTTTCATAACCCGAAACACAGTTTTGACACCCGATCTTGTAAAATCAGAAAGTGTACCTTCCCGACCTCTAAAAATTACAAGGATTATTTTTCCAGAAAGCTATTTTCTTAAACTTAGTTTTAGACTCTAGAAACACTAAAAAATACGTTGTTATCACCAAGATCCATTCGAATCAATTTGGCCTATTATTTCTGGACAGTAACTGGGTTTCATTATTTTATGTGTAGCCATTCCAAAGACCCGTCTATTGACACAAGGCCTTCATGTATGATACAAAAACATATATAGGTCGATTCTTTCATATCATAAACATGTTCATAACAATTGAATTCATAATATTTACATAGGTCGATTCATATGTTAGGTTTTAGAGTTGTTATTTCATGTGAAACTAGTTCTTATATATATCTAATTTCAAGAACGTAACATATTGACCCGAAATATTATTATAGATTAAGGTTTGTATGATACCTATTAGGTTAGATTCGAATGGAATGAAAGAACACAAGATCTCTACGAATCACCACGCTCTCTTCTCCTCCTCTTGATCAAATCGGATGAAAGAACAAAAACAACAAATATGGATCGAATTAGGTTTTGTTCACAATCCGTATGGATTAAAATTAAGTGTATATGATTACCTTGTTGTGACACGAATTGAGGAAGAAGACAAGGATCACGATTTAGCTCTTCTCCTTCTCTTCTTCTTGATGTCGATTGGAAAAGTTTTTAGGGTTCTTGATTTGGTTTTCTTTTTGTGCCGTACCATGAGATAGAGAGAAAGGGTGTTAGGGTTTTTGGAAGTGATGAATTACACGGCTTGTATGAGAAGGAATAGGGGAGGATTGAGCCGAAATTATGGAGGGATTAAATGGTGATTCGCACTTTCCAAACTTGCCAAATTTTCATACTTATCTTTTATGATTATGTTGTGTAAAAGTTTTTAAATAATTTGGCCTATATGAGACATATTAAACGTGCCATACTTTTATTCATAAGTTTCTTGTACAATTTCATATAATACTTTAGGTTACATGTTCATATCGTATAGTTTTGAGTCATAACATGATATATAACTCAAGTTTTAATTTATAGCGTATTTCATAAGTTCTTAAAATTACAAATTTAGAGGGTATTTTGGTCATTTCAGATTGTGGAAATTTTGGGGTTTTACAAAAACATAAGACTTAGTTTTCCAAAAGACAAATCTTGTAATATGACGACAACATCGATGACATGTGATGTTACACCCCGTACCCACTTAGACCAAAACTTAAAACTTTACACGCGAAAACGCTTGACTTTTACAGACATTCCGTTACTCTTTTAACCATTGACAAAAAATCTTTACACATTCAGACCTTTAAACCATTTTTAAATGAAACTAGACTCAATTACTTTCAAAACGCCGGGTGGCACGACCTCTAACGACTTACAAATCAAAAGATACGATTTTTCAAAGTTTGCCAAAAATCTGCCAAAACCCCCATTCATAACCAAGATGCACAATTCAGAACCAAGATGCACAATCCAGAACCAAGATGTACAATTCAGATGCACAATTCGGAACCAAGGTGCACAATTCAAATCCAAGATGCACAATCCAGAACCAAGATGTACAATTCAGAACCAAGGTGCACAATCCATAACCAAGATGTACAATTCAGATGCACAATTCAAAACCAAGGTGCACAATCCAGAACCAAGATGTACAATTTGACGGATTATGCATTAAACCCATTTTGACCTATTTTCATAACAAATCATCTATAACACTTCATTTGCCCACCAAACTAGACCAATGGTATGTGCTTAAACACATACCTTTTATTTACCAAATTAAGACCAAAACGACCAAAAACTAACCAATTATGCCAAATATCTCGTGTTTTTGTGTTTTTACATATGCAGGCACGGATATCGAAGAATATGGACAAAATCGAGCAAAAACCGGGAAAACGAGCACGAGATATGGAATGGATATTTATAGCCGATACCAGGAAGCAAAAACTCAAAGTCAACCCTTGAAGAATCATCAATTGACAAAAGAAGCTGATGCGTGGTTTTGCGACCTTACAACAGGTTTTACCTCTCGAGGGATCTCGAGAAGCTTGCAATCCCCACCAGGCAGTGTACCTGACCGATGTAGTATAGTGTAGTGGTAAGTACCGGTGGATTGATCGTTCTCTAGGGGAATAGTGTCGTTAGGATTGAAAAACTACTCTAATAGGTCTAAGGGTGAGAGAAGATTCTTTTTGTATTTTTATAATTTTATGAAAGCAAGTAAAATCTCGGGTTTGAAGGAGTGGGCGGAATTAGTTGCTAGTCAACTAACCCAAATAACTACAAATGCAAATAAAATAAAATAACTGAAAATGAAAAGAGTTGTGAAACTTATTGATGCGTGGTTTTGCGACCTTACAACAGGTTTTACCTCTCGAGGGATCTCAAGAGGCTTACAACCCCACCAGGCAGTGTACCTGACCGATGTAGTATAGTGTAGTGGTAAGTACGGTGGATTGATCGTTCTCCACAGGGAATAGTGTCGTTAGGATTGAAAAACTACTTTAATAGGTCTAAGGGTGAGGGAAAATTCTTTTTGTATTTTTATATTTTATGAAAGCAAGTAAAATCTCGGGTTTGAAGGAGTGGGCGGAATTAGTTGCTAGTCAACTAACCCAAATAACTACAAATGCAAATAAAATAAAATAACGAAAATGAAAAGGTTGTGAAACTTATGTGGAGAGAAATGTGTTTACTTAGATTTCCTTACTCCCTAACTATCTTTTACCGGTTGATTAGTGTGTATTAATTGCGTGGATGACGGGTGTATTCCTTAATACCAATCGTGGGGTGGCGTACGTACTTCCCCAACTCTATAAGCTCCTACTTCACTCCTATGTCGAGCCGGCTAAGAAGCTCCTAACATGGGATCACTAGAATTCGCTCATGCATTAAATACAACCATAAAAACCTAGTACGCATTGGTTCATGTTTCTTAAGACGTTCAAGCAAGTTACCGTATAGGAAGTTAGCCAGTTTTCTTAAGCCTAACATCGATAAACAATCATCCAATACAATAAATAACACACTAATAACCAATAATCAATAGTTAGGTTTCATTAGATCTAAGCAAACACAAGATAAATCTAGCCTAGCATGTTAATCAAAAGACAAGAACAAGATATAATCAAACAACACATAGACATATTGATTGATTAAGTAATTACTTATCTTCAATTAAACATGGGAGATCCAAGGGTATGAAAACCCTTAAAAATGGCAGAAATTCGTCTTAGGGTTTCTCCTCACAAAGTTGCACACTAATGACAAAAAATTGCAAAACTATATATAGAGTTTAGGGGCTGACGGCGTCACGTTGTAGATCTTGACGCCGTCACCTCGCCGTGTCTAGGGTTCCCGGATGGCCTTCTTGACGCCGTCCCTCTTTAGTGCTCCAAAATCCGCTCTGGCTTATCAAGGCTTGAAGCCGTCAGAAATGAGCTTGACGCCGTCTCTCTTTAGCTTAAACCGTGATGGCCTTGATCACCTTAAAGGGTGACGCCGTCAGAATTCCTTTGTAAAATTCTCTGGCTTATCATGTGTATTTTTCATATCCACCTCTTTTGCCAAGCCATGACGCCGTCAAGAGCAATCCTTGACGCCGTCAAAGGTACTTTTCCAGCCGATTTTGAGACTTTGTCGTTTTCTTCACTTTTATGCTCCAAAAACGTCCAAAATGCTTCCTTTTCCAGATTTCTTCTCCAAAGTACCTAAAATGACAAAAGGAACGATTTAGGGCAATATTTGATCAAATAAATACGATTTAGGGCTTAAATGACCCCCTAACATAAAAGTAATTACAACAAATAGTCGTTCCACTTTAATCATAATAAGCACGGAGATTACAAACTAGCACCTCACAAGTAGTGTTTAGATACTCACATCTCTCAGGTGTCATCAAAATAAATCTCATAAATGAAAACGGATAATATCTCTCACTACCTGTCATAGCAAATAGATTACCATAGGCTTGGGAAAGGATCAAAAACCTCCTCCACTAGGCGTAAGCACCTAAGATAAACTATCAAAGAGGGCTTTTAAACGGGTTATAACGTTAGGTGTAGGGATATGATAAACACGGTTTTGTTGGATAAAGGATATTTTACTGGTGGCGAGTTAAAGATCTTGATTAATTACATGTACAATATGGCATTTGCTAAGCCAAGACTAGACTCGACTTAAGCTAAAAACAAAATAACAAAAACATAAACATAAAATGAAACGGGATGGTAGTCCGTATGTTTTTTCTACTTTTCTTTTTCTCATTTTTTTGTATTTTCCTTGATTTTTTCGATTTTTTTTTTTTTTTTTTTTTTTTTTCATACACTCTTGCCCTACCATCCAAAATAATACATCATAGGGGCGTTGCATTCCCCTTACACTTGAACTTTTACATAACTTTACAAATAACTATTCTAATGACTCGAATTAAGATAATCGAAACACTTGGAGTACTTTTAAAATATTTAGCACATATGGGGGTAATAATGTTGTTCTTCCCCATTACTCCATTACACTAGTACTTTACCCATGAGTCCCAATCGTCCCAAAACAATATGTACAAGGATATGACTCGACTTAGCAACCATGTAATCAATTAGATAATTAACTAAGGGTTTAAACAAATGTTGTCACAATAATGCACTAAAGATGAGTGCATACAAGGTAGGCTAAGGCGATTTGGGTGTACATTTAAGTGGGGTGTAAACAAATTCTTCTTTTAAGTAAAATGCTTAAAGTTAGAAACGAAAAGATAGGCTCTGAGGGGTGTACTAGGGGTATCGTGTACTAAAAACGAGTACAACGCAAAGGGTGTGGGAGAATTACTTGACCAATGTAGCCAAAGTAATTATAACAAAAACACAGGTGTAAAACAATGGGTTAATCCTAATGCCTCTCATCATGTAGTAAATCTAACTACACGAATGTAGTCTCACTTGTGGCCTCGAAATGGTCCTAACGCAAGTTCTAAAATCTAAGTGCTACCGGTACACACATCATAGCATAAATGCTTTTCCTACCAATTCTAGGGGCGAACCTCACATATTTGGGGTGGAAAATTTTTTAGTGGTACGGTTTTTGTGCTAGTCATATAACTCCTATCCATGAGACGCTCATTAAGACCAAAGTTTCACTCCTATATGTCGTAAAAAAATTTAAATTTGGCACTAAAATTGCCCTAACAGGTATTTATCTCAGTTTTATTACACATCTACCATTAAACAAACAAAAATCAAGCGCAATAGCATTCTCTAAAGTATCGTACTTTACTCCCCCTTACACTTAAGATGAACATTGTCCCCAATGTTCAAATAACAAGATGTAAAAGTAACAAGGTAAAAGAATGAAATCAAATACTCCCCTGATTCGCTCGGTGGATAATGAGGTAACATGGTTAGATCTTCTTCCAAGAGAATGTAGAAGCTTCAAGACTAAAGCATCGCCATAAGCTTGATTCCACATACATCTCCTTGTCCAAAAAAACCTGTTAAACCTGAGAAAACAAACACGAAAACCTGCATAACATCGGCGGGATAAATTCTATATAAGGATATAATGCTTGTGGAATGAAAATTTTGCAGATTCCTGGAGATTATAAGTTAGAGATTTAATAAAAACTTTTTATGAAAACAAAACTTTTAAAAATTTCAGAAAATTAAAACCTGACGCCGTCAGGTTGTAATGCCTGACGCCGTCAGAAATGATCTGACAGAATTCTCATGTTAAGTTTCCGGAAAATTTCTGGAAAAACCTATACCTTACTTCCTGGAAATCCTGCAAAACATCATTATGACTCGAGACAAGCATTTGCCTCAACCAAATACTAATATGTATGTTAATTTATTATTATTACGATTCATGTTCATTTGTGTTCTAATAAACCGATTTGGATTTCCCTTACACTTAACTTCTGCAAAATACCTTTATATGTAGTTAAGACGAAGTTAAAAACAAGATAAAGCATTTTCACAATTTAGTTTTTGAACATGAGTCAATAATAATAAAAATTAAACACACATACGGAAGCAAAAAAAATCAAACAAACAAATATATAAACACACAAAGCAAATAAAGCTTGGGTTGCCTCCCAAGAAGTGCTTTTCTTTATTAACGAGTCTTGTAGCTAGACTCAAAGTTAGGCTTATCTAGTGTCGCTTATGCTCACGTACCCGAGTGTGAGCCATCTAATTGTTGCCTCATCTTTCTTGTACTCATCATTCAGCTCCAGACATCCATGATAATATCTCTTATTTTTCTCATGTGGATATTTGAGCCCCTTTCTCTTATCATTTTCACTTAACAAGTCAATAGGCGCAATCCTATTGCAAGATTCAATGGAGAAGTTCTTAAACCTAGGGTGTGATCGGGGCATTTGGTAAACAAAATCTCCGTCTCCATCCGAGAATGTAATTAACCCGTCCACAAGTTTTTCGTCAAGGATGGTTAACCTTTTGAAGGGTTCTCCAAAAATGACTTGGGTTAATTTGTTATCAATAAATTCTCCTAAGTTCTCCATAACCATAAAATCCACTGATGCGTGGTTTTGCAACCTTACAACAGGTTTTACCTCTCGAGAGATCTCAAGAGGCTTACAACCCCACCAGGCAGTGTACCTGACCGATGTAGTATAGTGTAGTGGTAAGTACGGGGGATTGATCGTTCTCCACAGGGAATAGTGTTCGTTAGGTATGAAAAACTACTCTAATTAGGTCTAAGGGTGAAGGAAGATTATTTTTTGTATTTTTATAATTTTTATGAAAGCAAGTAAAATCTCGGGTTTGAAGGAGTGGGCGGAATTAGTTGCTAGTCAACTAACCCAAATAACTACAAATGCAAATAAAATAAAATGACGAAAATGAAAAGGTTGGTAAAACTTATATGGAGAGAAGTGTGTTTACTTAGATTTCTTTACACCCTAACTATCTTTTACCGGTTGATTAATGTGTATTAATCGCGTGGATGTCGGGTGTATTCCTTAATACCATTCGTGGGGTGGCGTACGTACTTCCCCAACTCTATGAACTCCTACTTCACTCCTATGTCGAGCCGGCTAAGAAGCTCCTAACATGGGATCACTAGAATTCGCTCAGGCATTAAATAAAACCATAAAAACCTTAGTACGCATTGGTTCATGTTTCTTAAGATGTTCAAGCAAGTTACCGTATAGGAAGTTAGCCAGTTTTCTTAAGCCTAACATCGATGAACAATCATCCAATACAACTAATAACACACTAATAACCAATAATCAATAGCTAGGTTTCATTAGATCTAAGCAAACACAAGATAAATCTAGCCTAGCATGTTAATCAAAAGACAAGAACAAGATGTAATCAAACAACACATAGACATATTGATTGATTAAATAAATACTTATCTTCAATTAAACATGGGAGATCCAAGGGTTTGAAAACCCTTAAAAATGGCAGAAATTCGTCTAGGGTTTCTCCTCCAAAGTTACACACAATAAGTTCCACACTAATGACAAAAAATTGCAAAACTATATATAGAGTTTAAGGGCTGACGGCGTCACGTTATAGATCCTGACGCCGTCACCTCGCCGCTTTTAGGGTTCCCGGATGGCCTTCCTGACGCCGTCCCTCTTTAGACCTCCAAAATCCGTTCTGGCTTATCAAAGCTTGACGCCGTCAGATTAAGGCTTGACGCCGTCCCTCTTTAATTTAAACCGTGAAGGCCTTGATCACTTCAAAGGGTGACGCCGTCAGATTTTTCATGCAAAATTCTCTGGCTTATCATGAGTAATTTTCATATCCACCTTTTTCTTGCCAAGCCATGACGCCGTCTGGACCAATTTCTGACGCCGTCAAAGGTACTTTCCAGCATAATTTTGAGACTTTGTCGTTTTCTTCACTTTAATGCTCCAAAAACGTCCAAAATGCTTCCTTTTCCAGATTTCTTCTCCAAAGTACCTAAAATGACAAAAGGAACGATTTAGGGCAATATTTGATCAAATAAATACGATTTAGGGCTTAAATGACCCCCTAAAAGCGGTACACTTTTCGCTTCATCAAATACCCTTACACTTGAGATTTGCTTGTCCTCAAGCAAATGCGCTTTTATTCTAATCAAAATACAAGTTAGGGGTCATTTAACACTAATATAAAAGTAATTACAATAAATAATCGTTCCACTTTGATCTTAATAAGCACGGAGATTACAAACTAGCTCCTCACAAGTAGTGTTTAGATACTCACATCTCTCAAGTGTCATCAAAATAAATCTCATAAATGAAAACGGATAATATCTCTCACTACCTGTCATAGCAAATAGATTACCATAGGCTTGGGAAAGGATCGAAAACCTTCTCCACTAGGCGTAAGCACCTAAGATAAACTATCAAAGAGGGCTTTTACATGGGTTATAACGTTAGGTGTAGGGATATGATAAACACGGTTTTGTTGGATAAGGGATATTTTACTAGTGGCGAGTTAAAGATCTTGATTAATTACATGTACTATACAATGTTGCTAAGCCAAGACTCGACTCAATCTTAAGCTAAAAACAAAATAACAAAAACATAAAATAAACATAAAATAAAACGGGATGGTAGTCCGTATGTTTTTTTTTTTTTTTTTACTTTTCTTTTTTTTTCTCATTTTTTTGTATTTTTCTTGATTTTTTTCGATTTTTTTTTTTTTTTTTTTTTTTCATACACTCTTGCCCTACCATCCAAAATAATACATCATAGGGGCATTGCATTTCCCTTACACTTGAACTTTTACATAACTTTACAAATAACTATTCTAATGACTCGAATTAAGATAATTGAAACACTTGGAGTACTTTTAAAATATTTAGCACATATGGGGGTAATAATGTTGTTCTTCCCCATTACTCCATTACACTAGTACTTTACCCATGAGTCCCAATCGTCCCAAAACAATATGTACAAGGATATGACTCGACTTAGCAACCATGTAATCAATTAGATAATTAACTTGGGTTTAAACAAATGTTGTCACAATAATGCACTAAAAATGAGTGCATACAAGGTAGGCTAAGGCGATTTGGGTGTACATTTAAGTGGGGTGTAACAAATTCTTCCTTTAAGTAAAATGCTTAAAGGTCGAAACGAAAAGATAGGCTCTGAGGGGTGTACTAGGGGTATCGTGTACTAAAAATGAGTACAACGCAAAGGGTGTGGGAGAATTACTTGACCAATGTAGCCAACGTAATTATAACAAAATCACAGGTGTAAAACAATGGGTTAATCCTAATGCCTCTTATCATGTAGTAAATCTAACTGCACGAATGTAGTCTCACTTGTGGCCTCGGAATGGTCCTAACGCAAGTTCTAGAATCTAAGTGCTACCGGTACACACATCATAGCATAAATGCTTTTCCTACCAATTCTAGGGGCGATCCTCACATATTTGGGGTGGAAATTTTTTTTTAGTGGTACGGTTTTTGTGCTAGTCATATAACTCCTATCCGTGAGACGCTCATTAAGACCAAAGTTTCACTCCTATATGTTGTAAAAAAATTTAAATTTGGCACTAAAATTGCCCTAACCAATATTTCTCTTGGCTTTATTACACATTTACTATTAAACAAACAAAAATCAAGCGCAATTGTATTCTCTAAAGTATCATACTTTTACCCCCCCCCCCCCTTACACTTAAGATGAACATTGTCCCCAATGTTCAAATAACAAGATGTAAAAGTACTAAGGTAAAAGAATGAAATCAAATACTCCCCTGATTCGTTCGGTGGATAAAGAAGTAACATGGTTAGATCTTCTTCCAAGAGAAAGTAGAAGCTCCAAGACTAATGCATCGCCATAAGCTTGATTCCAATACATTTCCTTGTCCAAAATAACCTGTTAAACCTGAGAAAACAAACACGAAAACCTGCATAACATCGGCGGGATAAACTCTATATAAGGATATAATGCTTGTGGAATGATTATTTTGCAGATTCCTGGAGATTATAAGTTAGAGATTTAATAAAAACTTTTTATGAAAACAAAACTTTCAAAAATTTTCAGAAAATTACACCTGACGCCGTCAGGTTGTAAATCCTGACGCCGTCAGAAATAATCTGACAGAATTCTCATGTTAAGTTTCCGGAAAAATTTTGGAAAAACCTATACCTTACTTCCTGGAAATCTTGCAAAACATCATCATGACTCGATACAAGCATTTGACTCAAACAAATACTAATATGTATGTTAATTTAATATTATTACGATTCATGTTCATTTGTTCTAATAAACCGATTTGGATTTCCCTTACACTTAACTTTTGCAAAATACCTTTATATGTAGTTAAGACGAAGTTTAAAACAAAATAAAGCATTTTCACAATTTAGTTTTTAACATGAATCAATAATAATAAAAATTAAACACACATATGGAAACAAATAAAATCAAACAAACAAAGAAATGAACACACAAAGCAAATAAAGTTTGGGTTGCCTCCCAAGAAGCGCTTTTCTTTATTAACGAGTCTTGTAGCTAGACTCAAAGTCCTTCTACCCTATGTAAGTGAGTTCGTCATCGAGGACGTCTTTAGGGTTAAGCTTGGATTGAAGTTTCCTATTGGTCCGCTTAGTACAATATATCTTTTCAAACTTCTCTCCATCCGGGTCATACAATGTCATCTTAATATGCCATGACCCATCTCCATCTTTGGGTGGTTTGTCCCAATCCCACTTATGATCATCGTCCTCACGAGTCCACTTATTCATTCCTAGGTTAATTGGCAAAACTCCTAGGAAATCAATCATCTTCCTAAAAACTAGAGGGTCTTCAAATGGATCCAATTCGGTGTCCCTAGCTAAGAGTTGCTCTACCGTATGTGTTCGGTTCACAAAGTCCTCTTCTAGGTAAAATGGGCGTTGGGGTCCTATGAAGTCTCTATCGATCCAAGGTCCATATCTAGATGGTCTCCTATTTAATTCTAACCAATGGGGTGTTGGTTCCTCACTAGTATCATAGGCGTGCTTCTTCACATCATAGACTGACCAAGTATCACCTTCTCTTACCGCTATCTTAGATTCCTTACAATCAATCATAGCACTAGCGGTCGCCAAAAATCCTCTACCTATTAACAAGGGGCATGTAGGGTCGCTAACCATATCAAGGACGTGGAAATCGGCTAAAATGGTTAGTTTTCCTATGTGTACTAACACGTCCTTGACTACTCCAACCGGGTAAGCAACACTCCCATCCGCTAAGCCTATTATCACCTCGGTTTCTTCAAGTTTCCCTGGTTTTAGAGAGGTGTAGAGAGGTAACGAAAGTAGGTTAAGGCTTGATCCAAGATCGGCTAATGTGTCATAAGCCTCCGAATTACCGATCTTGCAAGGTAGAACAAATAAGCCTGGATCATCTAACTTCTTAGGTAGCTTGTTTTGAACAAAGGCGGTCCCTTTTTCGCCTAATTTGAGCTTCTTCACATCCAACACATCAATAACCGGACTTTCAAGGTGGAGCTCCTTGAATTTATTGTCAAGGTTTTGAGTGGGAGGTGTTTCAACTATGTTGTTGACCAATTTGGATATCATAACTTCTTGGTCATTTTGAACGACTTGGGTTTGTTTGAAACACGAGCTCATGGAATTGACCGAATAATATTGTGGACAAGAACTAGGAGACGAAACCGATGAAATGGCATTGACGTTTAGTTTCGGGTTCTTGACCGTGTTGCTAGGGAGTGCTCCCATTTCTCGTTCATTGAGGGCTTTCAACAAAGCGTCAATCTTATTGGTCATCTCGCTTTGTTTTTGTTTGAAATCGGCTTCAAACTTGGCTAAACGAGCTTCTTGAGATGCCATAAATTGGGACATCAATCCTTCAAAGTTATTGGTACTACCATTGCCGGAAGGATTGTTGTTGAAAGTACGGTTCGAAGTGGAACTGCTTGATTGGAAACGATTAGGTGGGTTGGAAGAATTGGGTTGTGGTGCGTTTTGGTTTTGTTTCCACCTAAGGTTTGGGTGATTTTTCCATGAGGGGTTGTATGAATCACCGTAGGGGTTTGGCTCGGGTTTGAAAGTGTACCACTTGTCTCCCGCTCCGTCGGTACGCGAGGATGCGTAGTCCGCAAAAGCTTGTTCGGGGAGTTCCATGCAATCACGAGTGTCGTGGGGACCACTACATAATTCACATAAAGAAGTGATTTTGTTCACTTGGCTTGAAGGTTTAGGAGCCTCGTAGGATTTCATAAGAAACTTGACTTGGTCTTCAAGTTCTATGATCCTACGGTCGGAAGTGCTTGAATTGTTCGAAGGCAAAGATATTGCCTTGACCGTTTTATTCAAATCACGGGGATCACTCCAACTTTCGTTGTCATAAAGAGCAAGATCTTCTAGGAGAGCCCATGATTGTTCCCCACTTAGATCACGTAGCTTACCACCGGCCGCTTGGTCAATGATTTGCCTCGTGTAGAGATTGATATGGTCATAGAAGATTTGGACTTGGAGCCAAAGTTCTAAGCCATGGTGAGGGACTTTTTGGAGTAAGTCCTTGAATCGAGTCCATGCCTCGTAGAGGGTTTCGCCTTGACGTTGTTGGAACATCAAGATATCATTCCTTAGCTTGGTAGTTCTTCCCGGTGGGAAAAACTGAGCAAGGAAACGAGTGGTGAGATCATCCCAAGAGGTGATGGATCCTGCGGGTAGACGCTCTAGCCATTGACTAGCTTGGTCCCGCAGAGAGAATTGAAAGAGACGCAATCGGGTCGTCTCTCGAGTGGCAACATCAAGGTCTATGGAATCAACAATTTTGAGAAAGTCCTTGAGATGTTGATTAGGATCTTCGGAACGAAGTCCATGGAATGCGCATCCGCTTTGCACCAACCGGATGGTGTCGGATCGCAAGGGTGTGACATTGGCTCCTTGAGTGAGCTCAATGGTGTTTCGATAGCCATGGTGGCTAGGACGGGAGTAGTCTCCTAAGGTACGGGCTCTAGGAGGTGATGGTGGTTGTTGTGGTGGGTTGTTGGGATCAAGGATATTACCATCTTCCATGATGTCGAATGGTAATGGTTACGAACAAAGAAACGAAGAAAATAGATAGACTAAAGAAAACCTAGAAAAAGAAAATAAAAATCTCACTAGAAAGGAATCTAGTGAGTAGACCTATAAAATAAAAAAAATTCAACCTAAACAATAACTATTCCCCGGCAACGGCGCCAAAAACTTGATGCGTGGTTTTGCAACCTTACAACAGGTTTTACCTCTCGAGGGATCTCAAGAGGCTTACAACCCCACCAGGCAGTGTACCTGACCGATGTAGTATAGTGTAGTGGTAAGTACGGGGGATTGATCGTTCTTCACTGGGAATAGTGTTCGTTAGGTATGAAAAACTACTCTAATTAGGTCTAAGGGTGAAGGAAGATTATTTTTTGTATTTTTATAATTTTTATGAAAGCAAGTAAAATCTCGGGTTTGAAGGAGTGGGCGGAATTAGTTGCTAGTCAACTAACCCAAATAACTACAAATGCAAATAAAATAAAATGACGAAAATGAAAAGGTTGGTAAAACTTATATGGAGAGAAGTGTGTTTACTTAGATTTCTTTACTCCCTAACTATCTTTTACCGGTTGATTAGTGTGTATTAATCGCGTGGATGACGGGTGTATTCCTTAATACCATTCGTGGGGTGGCGTACGTACTTCCCCAACTCTATGAACTCCTACTTCACTCCTATGTCGAGCCGGCTAAGAAGCTCCTAACATGGGATCACTAGAATTCGCTCATGCATTAAATACAACCATAAAAACCTTAGTACGCATTGGTTCATGTTTCTTAAGACGTTCAAGCAAGTTACCGTATAGGAAGTTAGCCAGTTTTCTTAAGCCTAACATCGATGAACAATCATCCAATACAACTAATAACACACTAATAACCAATAATCAATAGCTAGGTTCATTAGATCTAAGCAAACACAAGATAAATCTAGCCTAGCATGTTAATCAAAAGACAAGAACAAGATGTAATCAAACAACACATAGACATATTGATTGATTAAATAAATACTTATCTTCAATTAAACATGGGAGATCCAAGGGTTTGAAAACCCTTAAAAATGGCAGAAATTTGTCTAGGGCTTCTCCTCCAAAGTTACACACAATAAGTTCCACACTAATGACAAAAAATTGCAAAACTATATATAGAGTTTAAGGGCTGACGGCGTCACGTTATAGATCCTGACGCCGTCACCTCGCCGCTTTTAGGGTTCCTGGATGGCCTTCCTGACGCCGTCCCTCTTTAGACCTCCAAAATCCGTTCTGGCTTATCAAAGCTTGACGCCGTCAGATTAAGGCTTGATGCCGTCCCTCTTTAATTTAAACCGTGATGGCCTTGATCACTTCAAAGGGTGACGCCATCAGATTTTTCATGCAAAATTATCTGGCTTATCATGAGTAATTTTCATATCCACCTTTTTCTTGCCAAGCCATGACGCCGTCTGGACCAATTCCTGACGCCGTCAAAGGTACTTTCCAGCATAATTTTGAGACTTTGTCGTTTTCTTCACTTTAATGCTCCAAAAACGTCCAAAATGCTTCCTTTTCCAGATTTCTTCTCCAAAGTACCTAAAATGACAAAAGGAACGATTTAGGGAAATATTTGATCAAATAAATACGATTTAGGGCTTAAATGACCCCCTAAAAGCGGTACACTTTTCGCTTCATCATCCACCAAATACACAAAACTTCATACGAATACGTGTAGTGGCTTAATCCTAGCAACAATGTTATCTCCTTGATATTCTAGCTCATCTACCATGATTTTATTATAATTAGCGCGAGAGATAATGTTCATAGGCAAAGATGAGTTAAGATAAGCATAAAAACTATGATAACCAATCTTACATGGAAATTGCATGTTAAAGAGGCTATCCTTTTCGATCATAGTCCTAGGGTCAACATACTTAAAGGGATCAATTTCCTCTTTTCTCCATTCCTCGTTAACTACTTCTCCATTACCAGCATCCTCATCAGAGTCTGAGTCGTTAAATGGACTAACTGCAAAGTCATTCTCATGGTCAGACTCCTCCATCTCAGAATTGTTACCAAAGTGGTGGTCGGGTGAAAGGTTGTTGTTTTCAACGATGGGGGCGGGAACGGGTAGTTGGAAGTTTGCACGGCGGAAAATACGAATAACAGGGATCAAGCGATCACTATTACTCATGAGGTAGGCGGAAGGTGTCACAAACAAAAGTACAAAGAAATAAGATAGACTAAAGAAAACCTAGAAAAATAGAATAAAAATCTCACTAGAAAGGAATCTAGTGAGTAGACCTAATAAAATAAAAAATTCAACCTAAACAATAACTATTCCCCGGCAGCGGCGCCAAAAACTTGATGCGTGGTTTTGCGACCTTACAACAGGTTTTACCTCTCGAGGGATCTCGAGAAGCTTGCAGTCCCCACCAGGCAGTGTACCGGACCGATGTAGTATAGTGAAGTGGCAAGTACCGGGGGATTGATCGTTCTCTAGGGGAATAGTGTCGTTAGGATTGAAAAACTACTCTAATAGGTCTAAGGGTGAGGGAAGATTCTTTTTGTATTTTTATAATTTTATGAAAGCAAGTAAAATCTCGGGTTTGAAGGAGTGGGCGAAATTAGTTGCTAGTCAACGAACCCAAATAACTACAAATGCAAATAAAATAAAATAACTGAAAATGAAAAGGTTGTGAAACTTATGTGGAGAGAAATGTGTTTACTTAGATTTCCTTACTCCCTAACTATCTTTTACCGGTTGATTAGTGTGTATTAATTGCGTGGATGACGGGTGTATTCCTTAATACCAATCGTGGGGTGGCGTACGTACTTCCCCAACTCTACAAGCTCCTACTTCACTCCTATGTCGAGCCGGCTAAGAAGCTCCTAACATGGGATCACTAGAATTCGCTCATGCATTAAATACAACCATATAAACCTAGTACGCATTGGTTCATGTTTCTTAAGACGTTCAAGCAAGTTACCGTATAGGAAGTTAGCCAGTTTTCTTAAGCCTAACATCGATAAACAATCATCAAATACAATTAATAACACACTAACAACTAATAATCAATAGTTAGGTTTCATTAGATCTAAGCAAACACAAGATAAATCTAGCCTAGCATGTTAATCAAAAGACAAGAACAAGATATAATCAAACAACACATAGACATATTGATTGATTAAATGAATACTTATCTTCAATTAAACATGGGAGATCCAAGGGTATGAAAACCCTTAAAAATGGCAGAAATTCGTCTTAGGGTTTCTCCTCCCAAAGTTGCACCCTAATGACAAAAAATTGCAAAACTATATATAGAGTTTAGGGGCTGACGGCGTCACGTTGTAGATCTTGACGCCGTCACCTCGCCGTGTCTAGGGTTCCCGGATGGCCTTCTTGACGCCGTCCCTCTTTAGTGCTCCAAAATCCGTTCTGGCTTATCAAAGGTTGACGCCGTCAGAAATGGGCTTGACGCCGTCTCCTTTTAAGTTAAACCGTGATGGCCTTGATCACCTTAAAGGGTGACGCCGTCAGACTTCCTATTGTAAAACTCCCTGGCTTATCATGTGTATTTTTCATATCCACCTCTTTTGCCAAGCCATGACGCCGTCTAGAACAATCCCTGACGCCGTCAAAGGTACTTTTCCAGCCGATTTTGAGACTTTGTCGTTTTTTTCACTTTTATGCTCCAAAAACGTCCAAAATGCTTCCTTTTCCAGATTTCTTCTCCAAAGTACCTAAAATGACAAAAGGAACGATTTAGGGCAATATTTGATCAAATAAATACGATTTAGGGCTTAAATGACCCCCTAAAAGCGGTACACTTTTCGCTTCATCAGAAGCCCTTAGATCACATTTCAGAAGATTGGCAGAAATGGTCCCTTGAATTTCAAGAAATACGCACTTGGTCCCTTGAATTTTACCTAAATCACTAAAAATATCCTAAACTACAAACCATTACCGGACTTATATTAAATCACAAAACCAAATCCAATACTTAAGCCCATTTTACCCGAGCCCATTGTTCTTTCTAAATAAAAACCCAACCCGATCCACACTACTATCACCCGGTCAACAAAATTAACTCAGGGTCAAAAACAATCGAATTATAATAAATAAAAAAAAAATACCCAAACACACCCGCGTAATAAAAAAACCCCCAATTTACCCAGATGACACAGTAACCATGAACCCTAGTTACCCGTACATCAATTTTACTACAATTAAGGGCAATAATGTCTAATCATTGGGTACCAGAGTTTCAGAAAGCACAGAACACGCACGAATGGCTACGTGGCGGCATTTCATTGGACCGAACACCTCATAAGGGTTTGATCAGACGGCTATGATTGATGGGATGATGATCAAGGATGATCAGAGGGTGGAAAATGAATCAAAGAAAGCACGAAGTCCCTCGGATTGCCAGCATGGCAGAAGCTAGAAGGTTCTCCTCTCGGCTATAAATAGGACCTTGATCTTCAGTGTTTGTAGGTAGTTTTAATTTGTAGTGTTACTCTGCTAAAATAGTTTATGATTTATAGTTTTTAATTTTCTCTTGTAACTTTGAGGATTTTAATGAAATTTCTATTTTAGTTATAACTTTGATTCTGTTTCATTTAATCTGTTTATCTAAATTCAGCTTATTAAAATTGTTAGTAGATTGTTTCAAATCAGTTCTAGCTTATTTCTATTTGCCCTCTCAATTTTTGTTAAACTCTTTTGAAAATCCAAAAAAATATTCAAAAATTAGTGAAAAATATAAAAAAAGAATTAAAACTCCAGCTTCAACAAGTTGTTTTATGAGTAGTATAAGCTTAAATAAGCTCACTAGCTTATTGTAAGCTTTTGGTTAGATCAAATCAGTTCCTATCTCTATTAAGTCAAAAAGTCAACATCAGGTCAACTGTGGTCAACATAAGCACTTGTAGAAGGATAAGCTGGTACTGGAAGGCTTATTGGGTATTTTCTGGCTTATTGATAAGCCTGGGTTGTGAAATAGTTCTTTGTTCATTGATTTCCATCTTGCTTAACTTGTGAGTTTTATATCAACTCTTTAGCTTATTTTCTACTTTATTTAGTTAAGCTTAAATTACTGCTTGTTAGTTGTGGATTTCTGTTTTTTTTAGATCATCATTAGATTAGATAATGATAATAGAGATTAAATCATAGCTTAAATTGCATAGGTCTAGTGTATAATTGCATTATTAGATTGATAAGGGTGTGTTTGGCATAGTGGCAGTTAGAGATCAAAAAGCTTATATACTGTTTCATTGCAAGTTATTAAGGTTGATTTAGCTATAATAAGGTGTAATGAACTTAAGTCAGTAGGTGTTTAAAGGTTTATTGCTCATTTAGAAGCTTTTGGCCTATAGAGAAATTTGTTAAGCTCAAACTGCCTTTAATAAGCTCAGCATAAGCTGAGTTTATTTAGAGTCCCATTTTGGCTTTTCTAGGTAGTTTATAAGTTCTAAAGTAAGTTCCCAAGATCTGGATTGCTTTGGAGTTGAATTGCACACTTTTGCGCCAAAATCCCATAGACTGCTATCACAGATTGTTTGTGCAGACATAGCTTTTTAAGCTGCTGTTCTAGGCTATTTTTGTGGCTTATTTGATTAAGCTCAGGTCCTCATTTTGGTTTATAATCAGATCACATAGAAAGTTTCAAGTGCAATATCTGGGATTCAACTTTCTAGGTGATTTAATAGCTTATTTAGGTTCTGCAAATTGCCCCAAATCAAACTGCTCTGTCTGCAATTCCCAACTCAGTCTCCAGACCATCTGTTCTTAAGATGATTTAGGTTAGCAATTGAAGTTAATTTTTAGGCATTTTTGGTTTTAAAGCAGATTTTCACATTGGCTTTAAGGCTGAGCTTCTGGATTCCCCACATAAGCTCTGGTTTAGCTTAATTTTCAGCTGCAAGGTAGGACACAAGCCTTTTTAGTTCTGTCTTGAAAATAAGCTGTGCAGCAACTTTGTAGCTTACTCTTTTAGCTTATTTGATCTATCTGAGTTATTTTAAGCTTAAATTAGCCCATTGCATGATACCTAAGCTTTTGAGAATTTTTGGACAGCTTGTGCTTATTTTGTGCTTATTTCACAAGTGCTTATTTGGCTGTTCAGCTTATTTAAGTTGATTCAGTTCCTGAATTTATTTTTCCTAGTTAGATCACTTAATTTTAGAATTATTCAGATTTTTCCAGATTTTTCCCTAGTGTTTTACTATTTTTAAATCAATTAAATAGTTTAATTTAGTTTTTAATTCATAAAAAATTCATAAAAAGTCAAAAAAATAAATTTCTTTTTTCTAAAATTTTCATTTTATATTTAGGATTTAAGAAAAATTATTTTTATATTTTAGGTTTTAAATTTTAGAAAATCACTTTTTATTTACGTTTTTAAAATTCGTCGCGTAACATTTTTAAATTCCAATTTTCGTTCTTAGGATTACATGCTTAGTTTAGTTGTACCCTTAGCTTAATTAGTTGTTTACTTTTATTATTTCATTATTAGTAGTGTAAAATCACCAATCATCACTTTTATTCACATTCACTACACAATTCGACAACGTCACAAAAACTCGAATTCGACCTTCGTTGGGACACGACCCGGGGAAAACGCATCCGTTGCCTTTTCCTTTGGAAGAATAAAAATACTACATCAACCAACGTCACTACTTTAACATATAAGATATGTTCCATAAACCCTTGACCCGTTTACGACCCAAAATGGGTATTTTTACACTTTTGTCAAACACCCCCTTAAATGTTGACTATAATCCATTAAACACACTTTGACACAACGATTGACAACCAAAATGTTATGACACCATTAAAATACATTTTGTTAGACCCGTTCCCCGAGTACTTGTACCCCACCCTAGATGAAAGTGGACCAAAGGCCTTACGTGATTGGCTAGTCAATAAAGGCAACGTTATAGTCAAACCCGAAAGTCAATTAATGGTCAATGAATGTATTGTGTAGTTATGGAAAGTATATTGTGGCAAATAGGAAGGAATAGACCTAAGGGGCTAAAGTTGTTAAGTTGTAAGCATGTTATAAAATGTGATGTGGCCAAAATAGAATAAAAGAGACTTGAGGGGCTTAATGTGCCAAGGGGCCAAAGATGCTACCTAACTAGTATTATCCAGGGAATTCTAGACCATTCCTTCATTATTCTAGATAAGGTTGAGATCCGGTTATTAGAGAGAAGAAAAAAGGGAGGGAAAAACTAGTGATGGCTTAAGAAGAAGAAGATGATGAAGATCTTATGTCCATAGTCCTTCCTAGTTATGATCCCCGCAAGTAAGTAACTCTAATCTTGAGTTTATAATGATTATTGAGGTAAAAGTTTATGGGTTAAGTGGGTTTTGATCATATGATCATGATATGATCATATGATAATATATGAAGGAAGATGGGTAAGTTTAGATGGGTTTAATAACCCTTGATCATGATATGTTGTGTTAATAAGTCTTGATGATGATTATGGTTTAGGAAGTAATGATGATGATGATGATGATGATAAAAGAAGAAGAAGATGATGATGATGTTATTGATAGCCTTAGCTTGGAATCAAGGTAAGTAAACCGGTATAATGTAAAGTTATAATGATTTATATGCATTATGTGTTATGTGGCTAATGTGTTAAGGTTATGGTTGTTTAGTATAATGGTAGTCATGTGTAAGAGGTTATAAGGTTAGTGGATGTGTTAGTTATGAGTGGATTAAGGAAAAAGGGAAGGTTAAGGCTTAAGTGGTAAAGGTATGTGTTTATGTTCAATATTGTTGGATTAATGGTTGTATAATGTGTATTGTGTTGAATGAAGTATAATGTTAAGTTATACCCGTTTTACTTACTAAGCATTCGTGCTTACTGGTATGTGCTTAAACACATACCTTTTCTTGACCAAAACCGGACCCAAATAGACCAAAAACCCGACCAAAATGCCAAATATATTGTGTTTTTGTGATTTTACATATGCAGGCACGGATATCGAAGAAAAGGAAAAAAAAATCAAGCAAAGACCGGGAAACCGAGCACGAGATATGGAAGTGTTATTTTTAGCCGATGCCGGGATGCAAAAAGTCAAAGTCAATCCTCAAAGTCTCATCAAAAGTCAAATTAAGCCCTTGGATTTACTTTGGAAAAATGACAGAAATGGTTCCTTAATTTCAGAAGTGACAACTTTGGCCCCTTGATTTTACCTAAACCAAAAGTTAAATAAACCAAAACCACAATCCGGTTCCATAATCTATTTAATCCAAAAATAACTAATCCAAACCCAACTCTAAACAACCCAACCACTCAGCCCAACCTTTAGCCCATCTTTAATTAAATAAACCCATGATCCGACCCAACTACCCAACCCGAAGTCAAACTTTAATTAATAGCGGGTCAAAATAAAATAAAATAACCACACATCATTTACCCGCCCATGTTCTTCCCCTTATCCCCAAAAGTTACCCAGCTATGAACCCTAAATAATAACCGTACAAAATTCACCGAAAGTAAGGGCAAATCCGTACAATCAAGAGAGGATCTAGAAGATTGTCAGTGATGTCAGAAGCAAAAGAAGCACAAATGGGGCACGTGGCAAGCTATCATTGGTCCGAACACCTCACCAAAATTGATCCAAGGGTCGTTAGTTAATGGATGATGATTAGAGATGATCTGAGGGCTGATGATGATCCAGAGAAAGCACAAATCCCTCGGATTGCCAGCTTGGCAATCACCTCCTAGATCCTTCCACCTTCGGCTATAAATAGGAGGTCGATCTTCATGTTTAGGGAGTTAGTTTTTTATGTAATGTTACTCTGCCAAATTTACTTTCTGTTTTGTAGTTTTAAAATTCTAATGTAACTTTTAAGATTTTATTAATGAAATTATTATTTTAATTTTCCTTTGATTCTGTCTCAATCAATTTGTTTGTCTGAATTTAGTTATTTGAAGTTGTTATTAGTTGATTTAAATCATTTCAAGCTTATTTCTGTCTTAATCTCAAACTTTTGTTAAATCTCTTTTGAAAATCCAAAAATAATTCCAAAAACATTGAAAAAAAATATATATACAAAAATAACTGAACTCCAGCTTCAATAAGCTGATTTCATATTGCATAAGCTCATATAAGCTTTGATAGCTTACTGTGAGAGTTTGGTTGAATCAATTTCAAATCAGTTCTCAAGAATCCTCCAAAGTCAACAAAAGTCAACTGAGGGGGAAAATAAGCTGTGGTAATAAGCTGTGGATTCATAAGCTAGATTTGGGGTTATAGTTGGCTTATTATAAGCCTGGGTAGTTTAAGTTCCTGAGATCATTAAAAAATCATCAGTTGGACACTTGTGAGTTTCAAATTTACATATTAGCTTATTAATTGCTTATTTTGTGCTCAGCTTAGATTACTGCTTATTAGACTTTTATCTCTGCTTCTTTAGATTAATATTAGCTTAGTTGATCATAGTTAGAATGAATTATGGCTTACTTTGTGGAATTCTAGTGTAAATTGCATTAAGTTGGTTATAAAAGGGGTGTTTGGTTCATATTGATTCTGAGTAATATAAGCTTGGTACTATAGCTTTGCCTTTTGAGATACTTAGATTAGGCTTAAATCAGTAGTATTAAGTTGTAATTGGTAGATTATAAGATGTTTTGATCATTTTTGAGGTTTACCATTTGTGAGTGCAAATTTAGAAGCCTAACTGTCTTCATTAGCATCAGCATAAGCTGAGGTTATTTGGAACACAACTTGGGTATTTTCAAATTGCTTTTAAGTGTTTAAGTCTAATTCCAAAAGCTGGTTTGCTGTGATCTAGTTTGCACATAAGGTTTGCGCCATTTTCTCATTTCTGCTGAGACAGAACCTGTTGTGCAGGGCAGCCCAAAGGCTGCTGATCTAGCTTGATTTCTGGCTTAACTAGTTAAGGTTCAGACCTGATTTTTGGATTATAGGTAGTTAGTATAGTAGTCTTGAAGTGCATTATCTGGTATCTTACTTTTGAGCTTATGTGGTAGCTTAATTTTCAGTTGTAAAAAGCCCCCATCAGACCTGATATTTGCTAGTTCCATACTCAGTCCAAAAAGCTCTGTTTCTAGGCTCTATTTAGATAAGCAAATGAAGTTAAAAATTGAAATTTGAAGTACTTTTGGGTAGCTAGTAGTTTTGAGGAAGTTTTGCCCCCATAAGTTTCAATTTTACTGCTTAATTGGACTGCTTAATTGGGCTGTGAAGAGGGCTGATCACCACCTGTTTTTGTCTTAATTTGTAACTGCTATTGTGCTTAAATTGCTTATTCAATCTGCTTAATTGATCATTTTCAGTAGTTTTGAGCTTATAATAGTCAGTTAATCAGTCTTTGAGTTTCTTATTAGTTTTTATCATTTTCAGCTTATTCTTAGCTTATTTCTTAAGTGCTTATTTGGCTGTTAAGCTTATTTAGGCTGAATGAGGTTCTGATTTTATTTTTCCTAAGTAGATAATTAAAAATTAGATTTACTCAGAAATTTTCAGATTTTTCCAATCTGTTTTACTATTTTTAAAGTATTTAATTAGATTAAATTAGATTTTAATTCATAAAAAATTATTAAAAAGTCAAAAAAATATTTTTCTTTTTCCAAAAATTTTCTTTTATCAGTTTTAATTTAGGAAAATTATTTTTATATTTTTAGGTTTTAAATTTTAGAAAATCACTTTTATTTACGTTTTATAATTCGTCACGTAACGTTTTTAAATTCAAATTTTCGTTTTTAAGTTCGTATGCTTAGTTTAATTGTTTCATTAGCTTAATTAGTTGTTTACTTTTATTATTTTATTGTTCGTAGTATAAAATCACAAATCACCACTTTTTAACACACATTCACTACACAATTCGACAACGTCACGACAACTCGATATTCGACCTTCGTTGGGACACGACCCGGGAAAAACGCATACGTTGCCTTTTCCTTTGGAAACTAAAAAAGACGAATCAAAAATTGGCGCCGCTGCCGGGGAAGGCTTGAAAAGAGTTGGAGTTTCGCCGAAGAATCGTGTTTTGAAGACCCTTCCTCGGAAGTTTTTGTTTTCATAAAAATAAAAAAATACAAAAATATAATAATTAAAAAACACTTTTCCTAAAGTGTTTTCACCATTAATAATAAATCCTCGCTCTCGAGAGGGCGTTGTAAACCATTCCGAATAAACAACAAAAGAGATCGTGAAGTTAAACGTTTATTGGATTATTTCTTTACTACAACCTATACACGGGGTTTAAGGATGGTCTTGACATTAAATTGCAGACCGAAAGAGGCGGGTTTTTAATCACCTTCGAGTGGACCTTTGCTTCTCCGCTACGCTGCGCGTAGTTTTGAAAGAAACGAGTACGGTTGATCAACGATCACCAAAAAGATAATAAAATCTCTAATTTTTCATTAAATATAAAAATCCAAAAATATTTTATTTTCAAATTTGTTTTTCCTTTTTGATTTTGATTTTGTTTTTGGTGTATGCACACCCGATCTTCTACTTCTCACCCTCTTCTTTCACCACTATCAAATCCCGAGAGGATTATTCGTCATAATCACCGTGTTCATTTCTCAACCGTTGAGGAAATGGCCGACGACCCAAACAATCAACACCCGCCGATGGGTGGTGAAAATCACATGCCAGCTCCCGATCTCCGAACGATGGAGGAGCTGTGCCAACCCACAATGCACGGACGTGGTGGCCCGATTGCCCCCGTCAATATTCAAGCCGCCGATTTTGGACTTAAGCATCATATGATTCAACAAGTCCAAAATTCGTGCCAATTCCATGGCTTGCCGGGTGATGATGCGAACAAGCATCTTGACAAATTCATAACCGTCACCCAAAGTATGAAACAAAATGGGGTCTCCGATGACGCCCTCCGTCTATATCTCTTTCCTTACTCCTTGACGCATCATGCCACCGCTTGGTTTGATCGTCTTCCCAAGAACTCCATTCGTAGTTTCGATGAAATGGTTACAAAGTTCTTGGCGAAATATTTCCCACCATCGATGGTGACGAAATTAAGGAATGAGATTAGCAATTTCCGTCAGCTTCCCGATGAATCATTGTTTGAGGCATGGGAACGCTATAAGTTATCGATTGATCGGTGTCCGAACCACAATATGTTATTGGTCACTATTATAGATACCTTCTATAATGGTTTGACATTACGACACCGTGATACGATTAATGCTGCTGCCGGTGGTACGTTTATGAAACGTCGACCCGAAGAGTGCTATGATCTTATTGAAAACATGACCGCCCACCATAATTTTTGGGATTCCTCTGCCGAGAGGAATGAGTCAACAAGGTCTAGCACTGATTCTTCTAGCTCCGAGATAGCCGCTCTCTCTAAACAAATGAATTATTTGTCAACGGCTATCTTGAGAATTCATCAAAATCAGATTTCAACTCCATACAACAACAATCAAGTCAATGTTGTTAATCATAGTTGTGAGACATGTGGTGGTCCACATCAGTATTTCGAGTGCCTAGCCTCCGATGGCTACACTCAAGAGAATGTTTATGCTGCTACGGGAACCTACAACACGGGTGGTAACGGTTACCAACCCCAAGGTGACCGTAATTTGCTCAGCTACCGTTCTAACAACTTCCTCGGACCACCCGGTTTCCCACCAAATCAGAATCAGCAAGTGCAAAACCGCAATGTTCAAAATAACCAAAATCAAAATCAGGGCAATCAAGGTTATCAAAACTAAGGGAATTATAACCAAGCCCCGAATCAAGGAAATTTTCAAAACCAAGGAAATCAGAATCAGGGAAATTTTCAAAACAACAACCAAGGTTTTAATCAAAACACCCAAGGGGCAAATCTTAACAATAATCAAAATCAAGGATTTTTGCAAAACCAATCGCCCTCGGATGAGATTTTGAAACAGCTTCTCCTTCAAAGTCAAAAACAACAAAAATTTAACAAAAACCAAGAAGAAACAACCAGGTTTTTTATGAAGGAAATAACTGAAATGAAAAAATCTTTAAATGATCGACCCTCGGGTTCGGGTACTACTACTCTCCCAAGCAACACGATCGCCAACCCGAGGGGCGATGCTAAGGCGATCACGACTAGGAGCGGTGTTTCATACGATGGACCCACGGCTCCGGCTACCTCTTCTTCTCTACCTCCCAAGGTAGTCGTCCGTGAGACCGAGGTGACCAAGGACACGGAACCTCCTACTAACAACGGAGGAACCAAAGACGTCCAACCTCCGGTCATCCATCCATCTGAACCGAAAAATGTTGAACCAAAAGAAAAAGCTCCCGTTAAGACCACACTTCCTTACCCTTCAAGAATGAATGATCAAAAGCTCCGCGATAAAGCTTCGAGTCAAATGGAAAAATTATTTCAAATATTCCAAGAATTACATTTTGATATAAGCTTCGCGGATGCTTTGCTCTTGATGCCTAAATTCATTTCTACTCTCAAAAGTGTGTTGAGCAATAAGGAAAAATTATCGGAATTAGCAAAAACTCCAGTGAACGAAAACTGCTCCGCGGCAATTCTCAAAAAGCTTCCGGAAAAGCTTGGAGATCCTGGAAAATTTCTCATCCCATGTGAATTTCCGGGAATGGTTGAATGCCACGCCTTGGCCGATCTTGGTGCGAGCATCAACCTAATGCCGTTATCCATCTGGAAGAAACTTTCTTTGCCCAAACTTACCCCCACTTGCATGACCCTCGAGCTTGCGGATCGGTCCATAACCCTTCCTAAAGGTGTAGCCGAGGATGTCTTTGTAAAGGTGGGGAAGTTCCATTTTCCAGCAGATTTTGTGGTAGTTGATTTTGACGCCGACCCCCGGGTTCCTCTTATTCTTGGAAGATCATTCTTGAGGACCGGGCGAGCTTTGATCGATGTTTATGGTGAAGAAATTACTTTGCGGGTCGATAAGGAAAAAGTTACGTTCAATATTAATCCGAACTCGAAACCTCAAACCGACAAATGCAATGTCGCTACGGTTGATCAAAAGTCCGATCCCGTAATTGCTCCTAAAAGAGTTGATCCAAACCTTTCAAGATTCACGGTCAAAAGTATGTCAGAAAAACGTGCTGAACTCAAGGCCATGAAAATTAATCCTGGATCGAGCAAATGGTTTGAATGTTGTGCGGCAAATACTAAGAGTGTTCTTGACGACGATGATGAAGATGAATCGGAGACTACAACGGAAGCGGTGGAAATTTCTAGCTCTAAGAGCACACCACTTGTCCCACCTCCAGAACAAGTTTATCACATCGAGATTCTTAATTCCGACTCTTCCCATCCTTCTCCTCCGATTGAGGGAAGTGTGATCTTGCGGGAAGAGCTCGAGGTGTTCTTCAAAGATGAATCAATTTCACCGGAAATTGATGATTCTTGTCTTAGTCCGGAGGGAGATATTCTTTTTGAAAAATTATTAAACCAAGAGCCATCTCTTTCTCTCCCTCCGAAGGAAGTTGAAATCAATCTACCAAAGAAATTTGATGACCTTGTTCCCGAAACTTTCAAAACAACTATCACCAACCCTCTGTTTGAGTTCGAATCGGGGTTTACTTTGATTTCGGATAATCTAATCTTTGATATTCAAATAGAGGAGAGTGATGAGTCTGTGACGGAACATGAGCTTACAGATTCTCATAATATGATTGATTCTCTTCATGAGGAGTTCTCCGGTGAACTCACTCATTGCATATCTCCTCCGGAATACGATCAATTCTATTGTGATATGGAGGAAGATTCTAGTCTGGGGGGAGGCATACCTTTTCATGAAGATTTCATCCCGCCCGAGACTTTTGACAAAATTTCTGCTGATGATGAAGAGCTTATTATGATCATCCTCAACATCTTTATGCTCTTCATCACATATGTTGTGCCTTCTCCCATCCTTCACTCCTTCGGGAGTGAGGATATCATCTTTGACCCCGGTATTACCACTTCTGGTTATTCTTTCTAAAAATACCGCGGGTATCTCATCGGAGTGGAACTTTCATGTGCTTCAGTGTTTATCCAAACATCTTGAACGAAAGTCCGATTGAGATTATTTCTTCCACTTGCTCCCCCAAGGACAAATAAATTCGGGGTCGAGTCAAGCTCATGTGACTCGGTTAACAAAAATAAGCGCTTCGTGGGAGGCACCCCATGCTTATCCATCTATCTTCTTATCTATTTTCTAATAAAGTGAGTGAGGAGGTCTCCTCTTCCATATCTTGTGTTTCGTGTTTTTCTGTGATGTGTCCAGGATTGCCCGATGATTGAAGACTCTCGTGCTCGTAGTTTCCTTCACGCTACTTGAGTTTCATCATTCGTTGCTTATCGATATCCTAAAATCTTATTGTTTTACATCTATCTTTTGGCATAATTAATAAATGGCCTTAGATTTATGTAGGAGAACCCTTACCTTTAAGACATTGAGGACAATGTCTCGTTTTAGTCTGGGGGGGGGGGGGGGGTAATCTTTCGATTTGATTTTGCCTTGCATTTTTGCCATTTTCTCATGCAACCCCGTTTTTCCTCAAAAAATTGAAAAAATCCAAAAAATGAGAAATTTTTAAAATTTTTTGCAAAAATATAATAAATTTTGACATTTTTGTTGACTTTCCGCTGGTGAGAGTAGGAATAAAATTCTGACTTGACCGGGCGTGTTGAGCCCTAGCTTGTCTCCTTAACCGTTTATAATCTATAAGCTCGTGCTAGTCTTTTACACAAGGAGCTATAAAACGCGAATTCTTTTTAAGAGTTTGCAAGTTCCCGTATTGACTTTATATATGCATGGCTTGATTATTTGGCTAAGCATTCGCGGATCTTATTATTTAAGATTTTAAATTTGCGAAGAACGAGAAATGATAGAGTTGTTTATAAGTTAGATTGCTAAACGTGGAGAAGTTGGATCTCTTTAAAGCTCATCAAAGTTAATTGTGGCTTTTTATTCCCATAAGCTTGTTTCACTCAAAAATAGTAATCTAGGAATAATTAAAGGTATTTTGGTTTTGGCAATAATTAGTTTCAATTTCTTCCTTAGAGAATTCTTGCTTATGAGAGTTGGGTACACATCAAGGTACTGCCAGTGTTACGGTGTAATAGACTATTCCATCTTGCCGGCTCGCAACCGATGTTGGGATTGTTATAAAAGCCGTAGGACTTGGGGTTTGGCAAATAATTAATTAATGAATAACGAATAATAATAATAATCCAAAGCCATAAAAAGTTTTCTACATCTTTCCGGTTCGCAGCCGATGTTGTAGACTTCTAATAAAGGCAGAGGAAAAATTCCAAGGTCATAATAGACTATCACATCTTGCCGGTTCGCAGCCGATGTTGTGATTGTTATAAAGGGCCAAGGATTAAATACGTTAATGTGCTTAATAATGTTTGAAAATGCCAAACTTCAACTCTGGGGGTATCCTAATAAAGGCTTCTGTCTCTGGACTCGTAGATGAGTTGTTTCGGTCGCAAATAAAAGGGATATCCTCAAAATCGTGTTAAATCAGAGACCTTGATGTGGACCTCATTTTTGTATGCAACAGCTTTCGAGGGAAGGTTTGGAAACTACTTAGCATCTAAACTAGGTATCTTTATCGGACTAAAAATTATCGAAACAGGAATTTGAAGAAATTCATTTCTCACCAAAAATAAAATAAATAGAGGAAAATAGGAATTTGGGAACAAAAAGTCCACAATTAGCTTTCTGAGTAGTGTCGGCAATCTAACTTGTAAATGACAATGATTTCGTTTTTAAGCTTAGTTTGGGGACTCGTGAAAAATCAGGGACGACGAATTTTATCCGTATGGTCACTTCTTTATAAGTCGTGTTTCCTGCTCCGTGATCCTAAAAGTTATCGTGAGATAATGATTGTCAACAAAACCGTCACATGAATAATGAGAAAATTACAAAAATAGAATAAAATGGAAAATCGGGGAGTTTTTAGAACTTAAGATTTCTTGATCTCTTTTGAAAATTTTGCTACTTCTCAAAGTTAGTAAAAAGAGATTGGAAATTTTTGGTTTCAAAAACGTGTTTTTATAACATTGCATGAGGACATTGCAATAGCTTAGTCTGGGGGAATTTGGTATGTGCTTAAACACATACCTTTTCTTGACCAAAACCGGACCCAAATAGACCAAAAACCCGACCAAAATGCCAAATATATTGTGTTTTTGTGATTTTACATATGCAGGCACGGATATCGAAGAAAAGGAAAAAAAAATCAAGCAAAGACCGGGAAACCGAGCACGAGATATGGAAGTGTTATTTTTAGCCGATGCGGGGATGCAAAAAGTCAAAGTCAATCCTCAAAGTCTCATCAAAAGTCAAATTAAGCCCTTGGATTTACTTTGGAAAAATGACAGAAATGGTTCCTTAATTTCAGAAGTGACAACTTTGGCCCCTTGATTTTACCTAAACCAAAAGTTAAATAAACCAAAACCACAATCCGGTTCCATAATCTATTTAATCCAAAAATAACTAATCCAAACCCAACTCTAAACAACCCAACCACTCAGCCCAACCTTTAGCCCATCTTTAATTAAATAAACCCATGATCCGACCCAACTACCCAACCCGAAGTCAAACTTTAATTAATAGCGGGTCAAAATAAAATAAAATAACCACACATCATTTACCCGCCCATGTTCTTCCCCTTATCCCCAAAAGTTACCCAGCTATGAACCCTAAATAATAACCGTACAAAATTCACCGAAAGTAAGGGCAAATCCGTACAATCAAGAGAGGATCTAGAAGATTGTCAGTGATGTCAGAAGCAAAAGAAGCACAAATGGGGCACGTGGCAAGCTATCATTGGTCCGAACACCTCACCAAAATTGATCCAAGGGTCGTTAGTTAATGGATGATGATTAGAGATGATCTGAGGGCTGATGATGATCCAGAGAAAGCACAAATCCCTCGGATTGCCAGCTTGGCAATCACCTCCTAGATCCTTCCACCTTCGGCTATAAATAGGAGGTCGATCTTCATGTTTAGGGAGTTAGTTTTTTATGTAATGTTACATTGCCAAATTTACTTTCTGTTTTGTAGTTTTAAAATTCTAATGTAACTTTTAAGATTTTATTAATGAAATTGTTATTTTAATTTTCCTTTGATTCTGTCTCAATCAATTTGTTTGTCTGAATTTAGTTATTTGAAGTTGTTATTAGTTGATTTAAATCATTTCAAGCTTATTTCTGTCTTAATCTCAAACTTTTGTTAAATCTCTTTTGAAAATCCAAAAATAATTCCAAAAACATTGAAAAAAAATATATATACAAAAATAACTGAACTCCAGCTTCAATAAGCTGATTTCATATTGCATAAGCTCATATAAGCTTTGATAGCTTACTGTGAGAGTTTGGTTGAATCAATTTCAAATCAGTTCTCAAGAATCCTCCAAAGTCAACAAAAGTCAACTGAGGGGGAAAATAAGCTGTGGTAATAAGCTGTGGATTCATAAGCTAGATTTGGGGTTATAGTTGGCTTATTATAAGCCTAGGTAGTTTAAGTTCCTGAGATCATTCAAAAATCATCAGTTGGACACTTGTGAGTTTCAAATTTACATATTAGCTTATTAATTGCTTATTTTGTGCTCAGCTTAGATTACTGCTTATTAGACTTTTATTTCTGCTTCTTTAGATTAATATTAGCTTAGTTGATCATAGTTAGAATGAATTATGGCTTACTTTGTGGAATTCTAGTGTAAATTGCATTAAGTTGGTTATAAAAGGGGTGTTTGGTTCATATTGATTCTGAGTAATATAAGCTTGGTACTGTAGCTTTGCCTTTTGAGATACTTAGATTAGGCTTAAATCAGTAGTATTAAGTTGTAATTGGTAGATTATAAGATGTTTTGATCATTTTTGAGGTTTACCATTTGTGAGTGCAAATTTAGAAGCCTAACTGTCTTCATTAGCATCAGCATAAGCTGAGGTTATTTGGAACACAACTTGGGTATTTTCAAATTGCTTTTAAGTGTTTAAGTCTAATTCCAAAAGCTGGTTTGCTGTGATCTAGTTTGCACATAAGGTTTGCGCCATTTTCTCATTTCTGCTGAGACAGAACCTGTTGTGCAGGGCAGCCCAAAGGCTGCTGATCTAGCTTGATTTCTGGCTTAACTAGTTAAGGTTCAGACCTGATTTTTGGAATATAGGTAGTTAGTATAGTAGTCTTGAAGTGCATTATCTGGTATCTTACTTTTGAGCTTATGTGGTAGCTTAATTTTCAGTTGTAAAAAGCCCCCATCAGACCTGATATTTGCTAGTTCCATACTCAGTCCAAAAAGCTCTTTTTCTAGGCTCAATTTAGATAAGCAAATGAAGTTAAAAATTGGAATTTGAAGTACTTTTGGGTAGCTAGTAGTTTTGAGGAAGTTTTGCCCCCATAAGTTTCAATTTTACTGCTTAATTGGGCTGTGAAGAGGGCTGATCACCACCTGTTTTTGTCTTAATTTGTAACTGCTATTGTGCTTAAATTGCTTATTCAATCTGCTTAATTGATCATTTTCAGTAGTTTTGAGCTTATAATAGTCAGTTAATCAGTCTTTGAGTTTCTTATTAGTTTTTATCATTTTCAGCTTA
Organism: Artemisia tridentata subsp. tridentata; assembly: GCA_021014915.2. NCBI lineage: Eukaryota > Viridiplantae > Streptophyta > Magnoliopsida > Asterales > Asteraceae > Artemisia > Artemisia tridentata. The sequence goes on along the minus strand of CP139505.1, from coordinate 220,656,796 downwards.
TTCTTAGCTTATTTCTTAAGTGCTTATTTGGCTGTTAAGCTTATTTAGGCTGAATGAGGTTCTGATTTTATTTTTCCTAAGTAGATAATTAAAAATTAGATTTACTAAGAAATTTTCAGATTTTTCCAATCTGTTTTACTATTTTTAAAGCATTTAATTAGATTAAATTAGATTTTAATTCATAAAAAATTATTAAAAAGTCAAAAAAATATTTTCTTTTTCCAAAAATTTTATTTTATCAGTTTTAATTTAGGAAAATTATTTTTATATTTTTAGGTTTTAAATTTTAGAAAATCACTTTTATTTACGTTTTATAATTCGTCACGTAACGTTTTTAAATTCAAATTTTCGTTTTTAAGTTCGTATGCTTAGTTTAATTGTTTCATTAGCTTAATTAGTTGTTTACTTTTATTATTTTATTGTTCGTAGTATAAAATCACAAATCACCACTTTTTAACACACATTCACTACACAATTCGACAACGTCACGACAACTCGATATTCGACCTTCGTTGGGACACGACCCGGGAAAAACGCATACGTTGCCTCTTCCTTTGGAAACTAAAAAAGACGAATCAATTACTTACTTGGAGTGGATCAATACTAGGAAGGACTATGGACATTAGCTCTTCATCTTCTTCTTCCTAAGCCACCATCTAACTTTTCCCTCCATTTCTCCTTATCCATAACCGGACCTCACACATCTTATCTAAAATAATGAGGGAATCCTCTAGAATTCCTTGGATATATTTAGTTAGGTAGAAACTTTGGCCCTTTGGCACATTAAGCCCCTCAAGTCTCATTCCTTCTATTTTGGTCACAACTAACTTATAACACATTTAGTCTAATACAACTTTAGCCCCTTGGATCTATCTCTTTCCATTTGTGCCTCATAATACTTTCCAATACTATACCATACATTCATTGACCATTAGTTGACTTCGGGTTTGACCTATAACGAAACATTCGTTGACTAACCAATCACGTTAAACCTTAGTCAATTTCATCTAGGGTGGGGCCTAGTTGTATACGGGAAACAGGTCTAACATGTGAAGACTTCTAATGACCTTTATGAAAACACTTATTGACGATCACCTTAAATGCATGAGAGAAAACGGGTCAACTATGAAAATAGTTAGTGAGTACACACATTTTATATAATATGAAAACTTTTAAGAGGGAGAAGTTGTTGGTCTTTGAGAATAGTCCACAAGGCAAAGGCATTGTCAATCCATTCAGTTGCAAGTCCCGCCCATACAAGACTTGTAACCTATGTGTTCACAACCCACTGCTAAAATATAGTATGAGTAAATGTTGTAAACATTGTGAGTAGGACATATGTGTATACGATATATGCAAGAACTTAATGTAAAGAATAACAGCCAACTGAACCTCATGACAAGTCTACATAAGTTTACACGTTGCACAAGAATACCGGATTATATTCACCCAAGGTCAAGAATAAGGGACACAAGGGTGGGGGATCAACCCGATAGTACTATCAATACCTCTCCATCGGCTCCATCCAGGAGTTAAACAGTTGCTAAAGAATACACGTTGAAGTATTCAAAAACAAGTTTACACATTAAGGCACATATCGTAATAAAGCCACACATCATGTCCAAAAAGTATAGCGTTGCACAGAAGTATAAACGTTTTGAGTTTAAGGGTCCAAATCAAGTTTAAGAGTTCAAAGTCAAGTTTAAAGGTTCAAATCAAGTTTAAGAGTTCAAAACAAGTTATAAGGTCAAGACAAGTCAAAAGAGTTCAAAATAGTTAAAGGGTTCAAAATCAAGTCAAAGGTTCAAGATAAGTTAACTGGTTCAAAATCAAGTCCAACAAGGTTAAAATAGTCAAAGGTTCAAATGATAGTGTTCATAAAAGAATAGTCAATTTAGTCAAATATGATTAATTTCTCACTAGCATAAGTAGTGAAACAAAAGTTCAAAATAGTAATCAATTTAGTTCAAGTATAATTCATGCATCCACCCCAAAGTGATTAAAATAGTTACAAAAAGGGGGTTCGTGAATACTCACCTAAAAGCAAATGCGTTACAAGCTAGTATGTACGGAAATCGAGACGCGTTAACTCTAACCGCAACCCAAGTAATAATAGGCCTCAAGTCGTATAATAATGTCGTGTATGCAATTTTATAAAATGTTATATCACCCGTACATGTTTGTTTGTGAGTTTAGTTTGTCACACCCCTAAATTTCGTGACTTGCAGTGGAATAAGTCATTTAGGGGTACGACTGGTCATAGCACCAAAGTTACAGTTATATTGAACGACCTAAAGTGTCGTTTAGAAAATACATCGTTTGATTATTTAAAAACATTCAGAGTTATAAAGCTAGGTCCCAAAAGGTGAAACACGTTTTCATAAAACAAGTTCATACAATTCAAATGATGGATAAGTGTATAAAATATAAAGTGAGACGCGTCGACTCCGCGACTCCATGATGTCCATATGCAAGCCAACATGCGATACCTTAATTACCTGAAAATACATTGCTAAAAATGGTCAACAAAAATGTTGGTGAGATCATAGGTTTATGTAAATGAAATATTATACGGATACCACAAGTATAAAGTGTATGACAAAACAATGTCACATAAAAATGATACATTAGCTCTTAAGCTCATGACCCCGAAGCTAGACTGAATGAAATGCCCAAACTGAGTGTTTGCCAATCACTCTAATATGACAGAAATGAAATGCGTTCGTTTGACAAGTTGGCGCTACCAACCCGAACGAAGGAGTCACCCTCAATAGATCTATTCACTCACTCTCGCTTGCTAACAATTAGCGGTTCATGATAATAAAAGGGGACTTTAATCTGGGCAATGATGTAAGTTAAGCAATGTAATGAGTTTGCATATTTTGGTCCGCATATAAAAATGGTGTAATGTATTCTCCCCCGAGAGTTTAGAAATCAATAAAAAATTTAAAACGGGGCTATGAAAACTCACCGGATATGATATAGCAACAATGATCACAATGGATATGATGAGATGAGGCTCGGTTCCTAACCGCGACCTATCATGAATGATATGATCTAAGGTAAGCAAATGAAATGATGTTACACATGCAAACACGTATGTTAACGATACCACTTGTTAGTTTTGAAAATAACGTTTATTGACGAAAAATACACTTTTGACGTCTCGTTAAGTTATAAACTACTTTTCGCGTAAATATGTTAAAACTACACTCCATGATCCTTGTTTGGTGTTCTATTGGAAAATATAATGTTTTCGTCGCAAAACAATACTTTTCATAACTTGTGAAATATATATCCAAAACGGCCTCGCAAAACTAGTCGCGAATTAGTGCACGTTAAGAGTTAGTGAATAAATTTGACGTTCTTGAAAACCTTGTAACATTATCTAAATGTCGTGTTGTTTGACTTTTGATCATACACGTCTTGATTAGATAGAAAACCGGCTATCAATGCGATAATTTGCAAAAATGTTAACTTTTATACTTAGAAAATACTTTCTAATAGGGCTATCAAAATAGAATAGAGTTCGTCGGCTTTGAACGTGTATATCTCGGTCGTTATAAGCTCGTTTTCTACGTTCTTTATATCCACGGATTCGTCATAACATGAACTAACATAATCTCAGTAGCTCGGCTCTCCTAGATCACGTCTAACGCCTCGTTTGGTCCTTTAAAGTTCGGCTAACAGCACGCTTATTTTCAGAAAATTAGTTTTCGTCGTCTAACTTTGAAAAATCATATCTCCTTCGTTATAAGTCGGTTTTTAGTGATTCTTGCGGCCACGGTTTCGTTTTTGAAAGAACTTTCTGAATATGAAGGCCAAAATATACCAAAAGTTACTGAGTTTTCCAGTTTACACGTTTTTGGACAGTAGCTATTTTAGATTGTTAAAAACTCATTTCCTTGGTTCTAAACTTGATCATACCACCTCAAATCAACTCCACAAGTTCGTAAATCCTACCATACACCTTCTTAGGGTGTCATGGGGTCCTAAACATCACCAACCTTGGTGGATCTCATGTGCTTACTAGTGAAACTTATAGATCTAATGTTTGTGATAGTTTATAAGCAAAATGGTATCAAAAACATAAGTAACTTGCATAAGTAACTAGTATAACTTGAAAATACATAAAGTCATAAACATAAGAAGTAAATAAAAGTATGAAAAGATCAAAATGATGTTCTTGAAGTTTACTTACAATATTGAAGTGATTTGATGAGAAAATGTGCAATAACTTAGGGTTTTGATCACAAAGCCTTAACTAGGATAGTAAATGGAGTAAGATTAATACTTGAACTTCACAAAATGATGGATTTCTCCTCTTGTTCTCCTTGTGGCCGTGGGATATGAATGGAGAGGGAGAGTGTTTTTGATCTAAAATGGCTAGTGATATGTTGCTTATGAAATGTTATGGTAAATAAATGTAAAGACAACAAAACATGGACATTAAATGAAGCATGGTTTAGTGAAAGAAAATGGTGAAATAGGCATTTGGGGGGGGGGGGGGGGGGGCGGCATTATTGGAAAAGAAAGGAAGAAAATGTTGCCAAAGTAAGATATTATCTAGACTTTGAATGAGTTAGTGAAGTTTATTTGTACATTGGGTGTTACCGGGTACCGAGTTAACTAGAAATAAATCGCGACGATGTAAAATAAAATATGACGAAGTTGTAAAATGTGTAAAATCATATTCCTTGCAAGAATCGGGTGTTAGAATGATAATCGGATTGAAATTTCGTAAACCGACGGAGTTATAAGCTCCTAATGGAAAATGTAGCAATTGATTTAAAAACACCGGGTAAAGTAATAATATAATCTCTATATCATTATAATTAGCTTGAAAATGTATTAGGATCATTGTCTGGAGTATTTGGGTTTACTGTTGGTAGAAATGACTGAGTGGTAACGTTAATTAAACAATTAAGCATACGTTAATGAAAATCACACAAACCCATACATGAACTGATATGGTAATGATGTTACTGATGATATGCAGACTACCCTAGTCTGTATGATGTGTCTTTACTGATGATGCATGAATACGCAGCTAAACCTAACTGGTTACGCGCATTTGGATACCCGTAAACCAGGTTTATAACATGATGAACGATGCTCATGAATAGTGATTTCCTTCCGGGAATGAATAGTGTCATGTGAATAGTAAAATTTTTGACGACTTCTCAAAGTCTCAAACTGACTTCAAAAACGATGAATAGTGAAATGATGAATAGTAAATGATGAATAGTAACTCATGAATAGTAAATTGTTGGGGTTTGGAAAATGACCTGAAATTACGAGTTGTGACATAGTTGTAAAAATAACATCACTTTGGAAATCAATAGAAAAGCTGTCAAAATAATGTTTTTCGTCGATAACTTCATTAAATCATAACTTCCTCGTTATAGCTCGGTTTTTAAAGTTCTACCTATCCTCGCGAAGGTATTTAAGTATAGTAATATATTTTGAGGTCTCGGGGACTCGGTTTATCTTTTAAAGCTCGGTTTTACTAACTCGAAAATCCATACAGCAAATATTAAGTTTTCTGAAATATAGTTATCAATAATATATTTAGAAAACTCGTATTTTATTCGTTACAAATCCGTTTTAATCCATTCAAACGACCACGTTTTCGTTTAAAAATCCATTTTCTATTTCTTTGACTAAATCCTTGTAAAAGTATCTTATTTTTTAAAAAGTTAGAAATTTGGGCAGCGCTTCCGCGTATATTTTTTTTTAATGATCCATTTTCTAAGCTAAAATCCCTTCAAATCAACTCCCAACCTAGCCAAACTCTTCCACCAATTTTTCCAACATATATAAAGCTCAAAAATAATCATGACATATAATAAAAAGGTAGATCTAGGATATATTACAAAAATCTAACAAAACACTTATAGATTTATATAAACATATTTATAACCATAGATTCTATAAATCAAAGTAAAAATTGTTCAAGGCTTGATTATACTCATTTTTCTCATCCAATATTTTTGTAAGACTTATGTTAACTTGATTTCCTCATAAAAATTCACAAACATGATCATGGGTGATATATGTAATTTATGAGTTTAAATGAAGGTTTAAACTTAATAATAACACAAACATGCATAATAAATATATAAAATGCATAATGGAAAGTATAAAAATTATTTTTATGCTTACTTGAAAATGAAGAGTTGTTGGCTAGATCTAGATCAATATATCCCCAACGATAACTCCACAACGATTTATAGTTAATATATAACCCGTAATATAATAAATAACGCTTGGAACTATCAGAATCGGATCTCTTCTTATCTTTTCTTCTTATGGCCGAAGGTTTTGACTAACATGAGAGAGTTTGAAGTGTTTTTGTAAGTGAAGAAATGAAGTGCTAGTGTATTTTTCCATTTATAGTGCCAAAAAGGGCGTTTTGGTAATTTAGTAAAAAGGGTAAAATGGTAACTTCAATATTTTGGTAAAGAAAAGTCAAAAGAGAAGTATGGGAGGTAGGGTGGCCGAAATTTTGGGGGTATGTGGGGGGGGGGGGTGGATTGGCTTGCATTAATGGTTGGAAGATTTCTTGTACAAAATCTTGATTTATATATAAATAATAGTTAGATATTTATTATTTGGGCATTGAGTTAACTAGAAATAAATTTTAGCGGAACAAATGAAATATAATAAAGTCATAAAAATTATAAAAATGTATTTTGTATAAGTGTCGGGTGTTTAAATAATTATTGTTTCGTAATTACTTAAGTTAACGTAAATATATATATATATATATATATATATATATATATATATATATATATATAACGTAAATATATATATATATATATATATATATATATATATATAAATATATATAACTAAATAAATTTAAAACACCGGGTAAAGTAATACTAAAATTTTTGTAACATTTTAATGAGTGTAAAAATATGTTGGAACCATTGTTGGGAGTATCGGGGATATTGTGTCATGCACAAAAATCATGTAAAAGCATTTATTTAATTTACGCAAAATAGTGAATAGTGAAAACTGCGAAGATGAATAGTAATTTTTACAGGGATGAATAGTAAAATTTTAAAGTTAAAATTATGACCTAAGAATACGAGTTATCACAGTACCCACCCGTTAAAGGAATTCAATCCCTAAATTCAGCTCGTTCGTTCTATATACGTACGTTCTCGTGGTCAGATTTGATGAGGCAAACTTTCCCAATCTTAAGCATAGCCCTCAAAAGACCTTTAGGTTGTCGATTCCAATTTAATCTCACAACTCATCAAACAAGAACAGTCATGAGATTAAACTGAATCGGCTTGGGTAATCATTTGACTCTTAGCTTGATTTTCGCAACTCATCAAACAAGAACTGTCACTAGATCAAGCTAGGAAGCAAGATTAGACCTTTAGATTGTTGGTTCCAATTTAATCTCACAACTCATCAAATAAGAACTGTCATAAGATTAAACTGAATCAGCATGGGTAACAACTCCACGCTTAGCTTGATTTTCGCAACTCATCAAACAAGAACTATCATTAGATCAAGCTAGGAAGCAAGTTGTCAGAAAGAAAGGATTCAACATCCAGGAAGGAGGTCTTTTGAAAGATTAGCTCGATCTTGAAATTGCTTACATCAATCAAATCAACTAATTAAAATATAACTAAGGTCGATGACGTTAAGTCACAAACTAATCAATGTCGTGAACTAGAGATCGTAACATGACGGGAACAAAGACGTGCTATGCATACCCACCCGACCAATGCAATTTCAGGTGACCAGATGTAGCAACCTGTAAAATTAACTAGTGATTTGTAAACGTTAATCAAGTATTAATTATCATTTACAGTTCAGTTAACTACTTTTACGAGCAAAATTTGAAATTTTGTTTATTACTTATTATTAATTCCCAAAACATTGGAACGAGCTCACACACGGACCACGGATAACCCAACATACTCAATATAAACCCAATGGACCCTATTACTATTCCTAAACCCAAAAATTCAACCTATCACTATTCATTAGGCCCAACCCAAAACACATAATTTATTTCTTTTTTATATACCAAACGACTAATGTCCCAAGCTTTGCCCCTTTCATTTCGAATTTTGACACACACGATATATAGATTTTGAGCCCTCTCGATTCTTTCTACTTCAATCTATTGGGATGTCGAATATCACCTCCCATTCTCATCATTTGATAGCTAAACGAAGCCCAAAGTAAATGTACCTCGCAACAATTTCTAACCCGTATCCTATTTTCCATTTTTGTACCATTTTGAGTTAAATCGATTTCTATTAAATCCTTTACATTCCTAAAACTTGTTTTGAAGTTCTAAGACTCGTTTCTCACAATAACTATTGATATCACACGTTAGAAACTTCATTTGGACCTTTAAACCTTTCATACGAAACGTATAAACACAAAAACGTTTTCCATTCGGTTCTATATAATTGCCCATGACCCTAAGCCTCTCCTAAGTCATTAATTACATAATATATTCTCCTATCCTATCCTAAAATCTGCCATATTCGAATATTGCATCAAGTGGTGCAAGTTGGTTTATATATTTCGAACACATGCGTGCACCTTCATTCCAAACCAAACGTAAGCCTTGCCATTTGTTTTAATCACTCACACATACCCTCTAAAGTCCTAAACACTCCTGGAAATCAGTTCGAAGAAGCCAAGTTCATTAGATATCCATACGAGTTCCATTTTAGACGTAAAGTCCACATTTCGAATCCTATCCTGATCATACCAAGCGTATAACCCACCCTTGTGGTGTTGTAAGTCTTTTTAATCCTTCCTAAACCATTTCCATTCGAATACTTTTACATTTCATTCTTTAATTCGATCGTATATATATCTATTTCATTATATTCTTTTACGTATTTCATTATTCACTTCACGTTTTATAACCCCTCCTATATGGAAGGCTAGAATCTTCATTCTTATGCATTCATATACATTTCACATTTATTTCATTTCCATACGAGTTCATTTCAATTATTTCTTATATCGCTATTTATATTACATATCAATTGTATTATTTATTCTCGTATCAAACTCGCTTAGAACCAAACTCCTTAAAACCAATACTTAAACGCGACCTAGTCTTTTTATTACTTCTACTGATTCTTTATAGTCTAATTAACCAAAACCTAGTTTGGTGATTTCCCCCACAAGTCCTTAAAACCTTTCGAAATGATCCAATTCAAACGCAAGTCGCAAGTTTTATTAAAACCTTTTATAAATAACGTGGGCCTATTAGCCCATTAAGCAAATTCTGGCTTATTTCGATAAGCAGTTCGTATGGACCTTTTTGCAACATCTTTATAATCCTAAATTGGACCCAAACCTAAGCCCATTAAACCCTATAAGCCCACGCTTCTAAAATGGTTATTGGGCCGAGATTTAAACGTTTTAAAGCCCAATAAACTCGAAAATAAGCTATACATATTATAAGCAGTTAAAAAGCGTTCGAATAAGCTTTAATAAGCTTACAAAACTCTCGAAAACTTTTTCCTAATCATTTTGTACAAAAAGGACTAGTTTTGCAAATACTTTCAAACTCAAGGACTAAAACTGTCAATTTTGGGAAAACAGGGTATAAACTGTAATTTCAGTAACTTGGGGATAAATATTGTTAAAACAGTAACTTTAAGGTTTAAAATGTCATTTTGGGGAACATTTGGACTAAAATTATAATTAAAGGACTAACAGTGAAAATATTACACCGTTAGGGTTAAAAATGTAAATTTTGTATAATTTCAAGGATCAATAGTAACTTTACTTATTTTTCATTCTCATTTTATAATTTACGTATTTCATTCATTTCACGTGCATTTTATTTCATTACGTTCAATATTTATTATATAACGTTTATATTTATTTATAACGGTTTTTCACGATTAACTTAACATTTTATTCAAATCATTTTCGAGGAAACGATATTTATAATTTAAATAACATAAAAACAAGATAATATTATATATAATATTATTTTTGAACTTTAAGCATTTTAAGCATATCATTCACTCTCATCACAAATCACTTCGTCATTCGATACCATTTCAATCATTATTCGTAGTAGGCCAAAATCGGCAAAATCTCAGACTTCCTTATTATTATCCAGGTTGTGTGTTGGAGCCGTTTCCGTGATACTTTTGACTTAACATTTTCTTGACCTTACAGCTAAGATGAGTCGTAGCCCCTACTCTTTTAAATACTTGTTTTATACTTTTTTTTTTTGGGAGATACATGCTCAACTATTTTCATTTACTTTTATACTTTAGACTTTCACGGATTGCCATGAGTCATAGCCCCATTTTTCTATTATTTAGCTGTTATAAGTTCAGGGAATATTACTTGACCCGCTGTTGTTAGTACAGGGGAGATTATTTGATAGCTGTTATATGTTCAGGGAATATTACTTGACCCGCTGTTGTTAGTACAGGGGAGATTATTTGATCGCTGTTATATGTTCAGGGAATATTACTTGACCCGTTGTTGTTAGTACAAGGGAGATTATTTGATCGCTGTTATATGTTCAGGGAATATTACTTGACCCGCTGTTATTAGTACAGGGGAGATTATTTGACCCGCTATTATAGGATCAGGGAATATTATATGACCCACTATTACATTTCGGGCGTATAACAACGTAGCCCATTTTTATTTAAAATTTGGAGACTATTGAAATCAACTGTTATACTTATAAACTCTACGAACTCACCAACCTTTGTGTTGACACTTTCTAGCATGTTTATCTCAGGTTTATTATGGAGCATTCAAGGCACGGAGTGGGCGTTAATGGATGGTCTTGGTGTCAAATAAATTCTGTCATTTATATAAAGTTTACAATATCTTTTGAGGAATGTTAAACGTTGAAATCTCCTTTTTTTTGTACATGAATTTCTAAATGAATGACAATAACTTTCAAAACGTCTCTTTTGAGTCGTTTTCTATGATTATAACTATGATCCTACTAGTAATACCCCTATTAAGTCTTCCGCTGTTAACTCAAAATTTAGGGGGTGTTACACCAGACTCTTAAGACTCGACTAAACATGATCCAAGACTACTACTCTTATCATTGCATGATTCTTCCTGAATTAGACATAGGTGATCAGGCCATATATAATTTAGGATTAACGATGCAACGCTAGGACTAGTCGACTCGTATGATGTTCGATGTTTAATAAAACTTCATTCTGGTTATAGTTGCGATTTTTATTTTTGAAAAATCGGCATTCTCTATAACCTGGCTCTGATACCAATCTGTCAGACCCCGCCAAAGGCGGAAACGCGAGGAGAAAATCTCTCCATCCCCTCCCTCTCATCTCACGGCATTCATAACCCTCCCCCCCTAGGGTTATTATTTCTTGATCCCACTTTGCATAATACTATTGTAAGTGTTGTAAGTGTTGAGGTTACAAGTCAAGACTAGCATCTAATTGGTTATCAAGGACGTGTAGTGTGTTACACTCATAGAAGGGATCGACCTTATTGATTCCCTTGGGTTTCTCATTCCATCTTGGTGATATTGGTGTGTTGGTGAATCCGTGATCACGCTTCAAAGGTAAAATTGTTATATTAATTTATTTGATTGATCATATGGCTATATGGATCCGTCTCTAGGTGATGTTTTAGCTGCGTTTATTTGTTTAATATGTTTCTTCATATTCAACATCACCTATATATATTCACAATATCATATGGGTTATATGGCTTTGAAAATCCATATCTGTGAAGCAATGCATCATTACCCATTGACCCATACGTGTTGAAGACCTGAAAACGATCGAACAGTCATCAGGTTGTGACAGCTATAAAACACACTCAACACATGCATTAGTAGAATGAGATGACACATAGGTGAAGTGTACATCCTCTTCAGACGAGTGATCTCCCTCCGCATCATCTTTAATAATAATTTTTTAGAGTTCGCACTCTCGACAACAAGTACATCAAGTATGGACTTGATAACGATAAGATGGGTGCTTACCTCTCATATGAATTACCTGTTACAGAATCACATGAGATTTTGCTTCATGTGATTATCAAAGACGCATTTCATCAAACACATGGTGTGCATCAACAATCATAAACACAACAACCACAACAGCAATAATCACAATACAACAATCCAACAAAATCTGAATAAAAACTTCAATAACTATCACAAAGACCAATAATATACAAAACCACAACTATATTGATTATCTACTACTTTCAGTTGATTATCTAATGAAATCTAAAAACTAAAATCTAAAATTTTAGCATCAAAACATACAAAACCACAAATTATACTAATTATCCACAGCTTTTACTCATACTCATAATCAACTGAAAGTAACTGTAATATAAAGAAAAAAAAATCAAAAAAGTTATCGGCAAACAGTATCATCAGGTTGAATAGATGATGAATCGAACTTCAATTTACCCTTACTCAGTGCAATTTTATCTCGTATATCTATTATTCATATGATTTGGGGTAAAATTAGGGTTAGGTGTGATTGATTGAAAAAGTTAATGAGAGAGAATTAGGTGTGTGTTAATGAGAGTGTGAAAAGGAATGAGAGTGATACTGAGAGTGTGAAGAGTGTGGTGTGGTAAATGACCATGTCATCCCTGAGAGGTTTAATTAAATTCTATAATTATTAAATTAAAAATAATCATAGCCATCGGATGATATGTAGATGAAAGGTCCGGATTGATTCAGCGGGTCTATAGTAAAAAGTGGATCTATACGGAACTTTTGTCAAGTTAATATAAACGCAAGAAATCAATGACAAGAATCAAAGAACGTTGAGCTGCTAAAGCAGTCAAGTGGTTAATTTGTATTTGCTCGTTAGCAAAAGTGAAAATGCAATATGATGTTTAATTAGGAAGACCAACACTATTGAAATGCCAATGGATAATAAGGATGGTTTGAACACTTTTACGAGTAGATGGAGCCGTTGAACCTTGGTATACCCTATACATGAATCTTTTTTAGAAGAAAATCGTTAAGGCAAGATCACATGGCTTTAGTTAGAGATAAGAGAAATATCGAAATAATTTGCTTATGATATCTTGTTTGATATTTTTATTTTGTTATATGGTTTCACTTTTTTCACTTTTTTTTGAAAGTATTTTCATCACAATTAATAATGTCAAACGTTTGCATGTATACTTTGAAGCACAATGACCTAACCGCTTATTCATATAATTTAAATTATAGTTTCGGTGAGAATACAATGGATTTAACAACATTGGTCTTTTAATATTAATCGTCTTCGACAAAAAGGTTTACGTTCAACATAGACTTATCAAATACAAATCGATATATCACTGTAAACAACAAGAAATGTTCTTCTAAACTTTTTTCAATGTGATACGGAGTAGAAAGTTTTCTTCATTTCGTACTTTCGTAGTGCTAAAATTTAATTTATGGTCCCGTCATAAATCACTCAGCCCAATAGTGAACCCAGGAGACTAAATTGTACATCAGTTTGATGAAATCCAATTCAATCCCACATAGGAAAAAGAAAGAAGTTGTTGCTAATTAATTTACCAAATGGCTTACAAATCAAATGTGTTTAGACTAGTGTAATGTTTTCAAGGTCGACAATAGAATGCGCTAACAAAGAAAAGATATAGCGCACTTTTATTCCATTCTTGAAAATTTATACGAACTCTTTACCTTTTTTTATACAAGCTCTCAATTTATATCAAACTTTCAGTTGTCAAACATTTTTGGAAGAAAGACTTTTAGTACATGCTTGGTATATAGCTTTAGTGTTTGTTGTAAAGTGTACATGCTTGGTATATAGCCGTAGTATTATGAAGAGTTAAAATAATAGCCAAAAATCCATTAGTAGTCGTGAATTTATTAAATTGAAAACTTTTCTTGGAAATTAAATGAAAACAAGAAAGATAGAAATGATCAACATCATGGTTTTTTCTAATTTAAAGTTAAAAGAAGTTCCGCGTAAAAAAAAATTTAAGTTTAACAAGACAATTTTTTTTGAAGTTATAGCGTAACTTTGAAGATAATGTAAGCAAGTTGTAAATTAACGTAAACTTTCTTTTTGGTAAATAAAAAGTACAATATTGCAACTTACTTTTAAATCTTCTATTTTCTTTTAAACCAAAAGAAAATCGGCTAACCGAAAAAGCTTTCCAAATCCAGGTATTGGTCGTCACTTTGATCGAGCTAAATACGACTCTATAATGGCTTCATCACTTAATACTTGGCTTCGATTCTCCAAAAGATAAGTTGTGTATCATGAACACATACAATGTATTCATTAGTATATGAGAAGTAGGAGTGACAATTCTCGACATGATATGATAAAACTTGACACGAAGTTAAACAAGTTTGAGTTGAGGATAAACAGGTTTTGGTCAAAAACAGGTTAACCTGTCTAACCCGTTTAATAAACGGGTCGTGTTTAGGTTGGGTAAGTATTAAACAGGTCAACCCGTGAAACCCTTTAAGTATATAAGCCTCTAAAAACTAAAATATATTATAACTTGGATTTTATGATGGATTTTGATTAAATATATTTTGTTATATACTTAATATGAGGAATTTACGATGATAACTTAGATATCATAGAAATTGTCGTATAGTTATTTGTATGTTATTTTATCATTTTTTAGATCTTTATATCATTTTTTTCATTTAAACTTGTTAAATCAACAAAACACCAACCTTATTCATCGTTTGATTTATTTACTTAAACGGGTTACACGTGTTATACAGGTTTGGCTTATGGTTGGGCTTATTGACACGATTAATAAATGAGTCGTGTTTTGGTAGATGTTATAATAACTCACGAACCCGAATAGATCAACGCGAACACGACTCGATGTCCACCCCTAATGGGAAGTTCATGAGTCAACATTTAAGTACCTTGTTAATTTTTTTTTAATAGTCACAGTTCAACCCATGTATCCCACATTGGTTAAAGACATGAAATGTTATTTGTTTATATACTATGTTTTATATTAACGGCATGTGTTTGGAATAGTACTGTATATGTTTAGGATACACGCTTGTTTATGAAGTTCATGTACAAAAAAAAAAAAAAAAAAAAAAAAAAAAAAAAAAAAAACAAAACCTTTGAAATCGAGCATAAGTCCTACATTTACACAAGTTCTTAACTTTAAGAGTGGAGTTATTTTACATACAATAAAACCCTCACATATGAAGGGACAACTCCCATCTATTGATTTAAATTTGATCAATGAGTGAGATCATACCACTTGCTACTTAAAAAAAATACACGGGGGTAATTTTGTAAAATTACAACAAAACACTCACCACCTACCTCTCACTTCAATTCATAATTTCACTCAACTAACACACACTAAAAACACACAGAAAAAAACTGATCAAAATAAGCCCTAAAAAAAGGCCATATCCGATTAGCCACTTGTCAAATGGAATCTCCGGCGAAAAGGATGAAGGAAACACCGGTCAAGAATCCGATTTCAGGTATACTGAAACTCTTTAAACAACTATTTTACTATCTGTTACTATCACATACGATTAGATAATAATACGTACTGGTTATTGAGATTATATTGAAGATATTATGATTTTTAGACCGATTAATTGATGTGTATGGAAGCATTTATTGAAGACGTCTTATGCGGCTAAGCCACAGAAGGCGTCTCGAGTGGACTGAGCAAGCTACATAGAATTTCTTGCATATTCATGTATAAATTCTACGTGTTTGATGCTATATGTTGTGTGATGTTAAGTAAGGTATGATGGAGCGCATCGGTTATTTCTTGGAGTGTTGATATTTTGTGGACCGAAGGTGTTGATTAATACTCATTCATGTGCTGGAACATTGAATACTAACATTCAATTACTAGTCCCTAAAGAGAGTATAAAAAAACATATTCCATTATAGCGTAACAAATAACACAGTGAAAATTGACCAAACTTAATTTTGTTTAGCTGTGACATTTTCAGAAGGCCATTATCAGTTTATAAACACTAAAAGGGAGTCCTTTATCAATGGGGAAGCTCTAAGAGTTATGGAATGTGATATCAGCTATAGTGTGTTTAAACTGAACATATAATGAATTGATTTGGTAGTATTTCAAACTGCTTAATGAAAAGTGGTAAATTACTTGCTATCGAAAGTAAACCATTAGCCATAAGCACATAGGAATTTGTTTAACTTAGGTAACTAGTAGAGATTCTAAAGCAAGTATAACGAAAACTAATGAACTGTATATTGTCGGTCTCTTTAGATTTAGTGAATATCACAAGTGATATTCTGAATATCACAAGTGATTTTCTGAATATCACTTCTGAGTACCTAATGTGTGATTTTGTATGTATCACATGTGATACCTATTAAGGTATTTTGTATCACAGGTGATACCTATAAAGTTATTGGGTATCACCTGTGATACAAAATAACATATTAGGTATCACCTGTGATAGTTAGACCGGAGGCTATAAACTGAATATGCTTTTGAGACTAACATCATTGAAATAATAAGTTTATTATTTCATGCAAATATCATTGGTGATTAATTTTGTATTTAGTTCTTGCCTTCATTTTCACTTTTTGATCCACAATTCCAATTCATATTCTATCTTTTTTATAGCCTGAAGAAGAAAAATTGTCTGATCCTTAAAACGAGAGGAATTGGAGCGCCATCTAACGGAAAAAGATGCATCAAGGACAGCAAAGGTTTGCTTCAAACAAATTGACGGAGGATGACTAATATGTCTATGTTTTATCTAATGGTGAGTTGCTACTTATCTAGCTAGTCTTAGTTGGGCGGATACAAACACTTGTAGAGATGAGCGATGTTAAGAAACTCACTTTTAGTGTTATCGTCTGCAATATATTTATTATGTTTTGTTTCTTCAGGCATTTCCTTATATATCCTCTTCTAGCCACAAGCACTACTTCCTTACAGCGTCTTCAAGCTGAAAGCACTAAAACCCTATGCACGGGTGAGTACACCATATATTTTCAATTCTTTTTAATTGTCTCATATCTTCGTCCCTCTTTAGAGTGTCCCAACTTCTAAAGTTTTCCAGCTACAATAATTAATCACCAATGATATTTTCATAAAGTAGTTGTAGCGCCGCTGCCGCTGCAGCATCTAGAGATATGAGGAAAGCTCTTAGTATCTACAGGTTCGCATATATTCAATTCTTTTGAATATTGAGTTAACATATTGTATTGTCTCCAGATTCGGAGTTCTCTGTGTTGTAAAATTTCTTAATAAACCATCTTTTTAGGTTCTTTTCTAATGTTGTGTGTTACAGACTTGTGGCTAACATCGATGGAAAATGGTTTGATGCAGATGTTGTGACCCGGTCATAGATTCTTGCAAAGATTGTGGTGGATAGTCATTTCAAGTCTATACCCAAAAGAGCCAAGTCGGATGACAAGTTGATGAACAATTCTAAGGAAGATATTCAAAACTTTGCCCTGCCAATGGATTCAGAGGTACTTCGACTCAACTGCTGCTATTTATTACTATATAGTCTTATCTTTCAGGAAAGGATTCCTTACAACTGCTTTCGTTACTTCAGTGGCTGGGTTTCTTAGTGCTTTAGCTCCTAACTATTATTCTCTGATTTTTCTCCGCTGTCTGGTTGGTATTGGTCTTGGAGGTGGGCCTGTACTCTCTTCTTGGTTTCTTGAGTTTATCCCTGCTCCAAGCAGAGGCACCTGGATGGTCGTCTTTTCGGCTTTTTGGATTGTTGGGACTATTTTTTAGGCTTCTGTTGCATGGGTATGGTTTCACAATACTCTTTCCTCGTTTTAATATCTATTGGAAGCTTGGACTTTGGCTAGGTGGCTTGACTCGATTCGCACCTGGGTTCACCCACCAACTACGGTTCTGGTTCATGTGCTCCTTCTAGCTATTGTCTTGTGCCCACATTTGATCCTCCCAACTATTTGTTTGTATGCATTCTTGATTGTTGCACTGAGATACCGATACAGAACACGAGCACCAGTCACAATGGATCCAAGGCTCTCCCAAGTTGATTCTGTTGGACCGGATGAGCTTGATGAAGAGTTTGATGGGTTCCCAAGTTTAAGATCAGCAGACCAGATTCGTATCAGATATGACAGATTACGAGCTCTAGCAGGTCGGGCTCAGACACTGCTTGGTGATGTTGCAGCTCAAGGAGAGAGGTTAGAGGCTTTATGCAATTGGAGAGACCCGAGAGCTACCGGGATTTTCGTGGTTGTTTGATTGTTGGCTTCACTAGTGTTCTACATTGTTCCATTTAAGGCTTTTCTGCTTGGCTGGGGATTCTTTTACATGCGTCACCCTCGGTTCCGTGGGGATATGCCATCACTGCCGCTCAACTTTTTCAGACGACTCCCGCCTCTCTCAGATCAGACCCTATAAACTCGTTTTAATTTTAATTATGCATGTTTTGATTGTTGATTTTGGTAGCACTTTCAGTGCACTTCTGTTAGGAACAAGTGGGATTCTTATCATTTTTTGTGTAACCCTGTTATTGGATACAAATCGAAATAGTAGGTAATTCAGGAAACTAAAGATTGTGCACAAAATTATTTGCTTTGCAGCCTCTCCATTGCTTAAAAGTGACATATGTACACATCTATTTAAGTACTCACTTTTCTGTGATATCTGTTTGTTCTCATAAATAGTATTGTTCTTTTAGACATTTGTTAACCGATCACATGTAATATCAAATCATGTGGAAACATAGCTACTCACCTGCTGATGTTTTAGAAGTCAGAGGGCAGTATACACGACATACCACAGATGGCATACCCATCACAAACCAGATTCATCATGCAGTTAAGACACTACATTATACTAACAGCGATCAAAGTCAAACATAAAACCAAAGTCAACTACTAACAAAACGATGTCAAGATTCCTGTATATATAACTAACAGCGATCAAAGCCAAACATAAAACCAAAGTCAACTACTAACAAAACAATGTCAAGATTCCTGTATATTTATCTCAAGAACTTACAGAATGCCAACATACATTAGGTATCACCTGTGATACATACCAAATATTAGGTATCACCTGTGATACCTAATAAGATATTAGGTATCACCTGTGATACAAAATAAGATATTAGGTATCACCTGTGATACATACCAAATATTAGGTATCACCTGTGATACAAAATAAGATATTAGGTATCACTTGTGATACAAGATAAGATATTAGGCAAATAGACCTACCATGTGTTTTGAGCTACATTTGTGACACCAGCTATGGCGTCTTGTTCAACTGCCTATTAGCCCCTGCATTCAAGATAACCAAATATGAGTGAATAAAAATTACGAATCCGGAACTTAGAATTGCCCATATTATATAAGCAAATTCACTTCATTGATTCAAAAGTTAGTACACCGGGCAACTTTAGGTATCACCTGTGATACATAATAACTTATTAGGTATCACCTGTGATACAAAATAAGATATTATGTTTGGTCATGACATATTAGTCCTTCAAAAACAATGAAAGCAAATGGCTGTGTTGGGCAGACATTAGCTGTGTTAGTTGAGAGAATATGGAATCAATGTTACAATATCTGATTATCTGAAGTTAACACATGTTCATAGTCACCGACATAAAATTCATACATTCTCTTTTAAAACATATCAAATTGACCCATCTAAGTTGTATATTAGCGACATCTAAAGCTAATCACTCTTAACAGTTCTATGAATCATGTGTGATCTGAAAATGTTCAGCTGCACTCCTGAATTCTGCAGTCCTTTAAACCAGACCATGCAGCCCAAGAACTAAAGCTTTTTGTTCAGCAACGAAGCGTCAAGATGGTACAATACAACAATGTATGTAGCGTGTGATACAAAATAACATATTAAGTATCACATGTGATAGTTACACTGTAGTTAGCTACTTGTTTTTGTAGATACAAAATATGAGGTATCACCTGTGATACAAAATAACATATTAAGTATCACATGTGATAGTTACACTGTAGTTAGCTACTTGTTTTTGTAGATACAAAATATGAGGTATCACCTGTGATACAAAATAATTTATTAGGTATCACCAGTGATACAAAATAACTTATTATGTATCACCTGTGATACAAAATAACATATTAGGTATCACCTGTGATAGTTAGACTGTAGTTAGCTACTTGTTTTTGTAGATACAAAATATGAGGTATCACCTGTGATACATACAAAATCATAAGTGATACAAAATAACATATTAGGTATCACCTGTGATACAAAATAAGTAAGTAAAGCACAAATAAGTAAAAACGCAAATTACATTGTCTTTGTTTGCTCGCAAAGAAGCTAATACACATGGTAGTTAGTTACATATACTAAAAATAGCAAGCTGACATGAGCCTTATGCCTATAAATCACAACGACCACCGCGTGCAGAATAAGGGTAAGTTTGCTCACTTGTTACCCCACCGGTTTCCTTAATGTACTCGTATGCATTTTCCATTAACCCTCCATCGCATCTGTTGCAGTCGGTTTCACAATCAACAAGCTCTTGCTCAGACAAAGAAACTAGCTGATTCGTCTTGATTTTGTTGATGCCCTCCACACCAACTATGGTCGAAAACTATGTTATTTTGTTGATACAAAATAACATATTATGTATGAACTCGTTTACAATGTATATCTATAGGACTTGTAACGTTTTCCCAATACAAAATAACATATTTTTGCTTACGATCTAATAGTTATGTGGCTGGTGATGAAATAAATATGGTGATTCAGGGTTTCAAAATATCACAATTGATATTCAGAATATCACAAGTGATAGTGATATTCAAAATATCACAAGTGATATTCTGAGTATCACAAGTGATATTCTTAGTATCACATGTGATATTCTGAGTATCACATGTGATATTCAGAATATGGATATTCTGAATATCACAAGTGATATTCTGAATATCACATGTGATATTCTGAGTATCACATGTGATATGTGTCTAAATACACATATATATTATCTTGTTTAAACTCACAAAAACGACCAAAAGCACACAAATGTCCATAAATGTTATAAATATCATTAAAATGTGTTTTTATATGTTTCAGATGCAAAATGATTAAAATCAAGTGAAAATGAGCAAAGTTTGCATAAATGGCAAGTCTAGTCCCTCAAATTTCAAAAGTTGTCAATATTAGTCCCGGGTGTTTTAAAATGGAAAATTATGTTTTATGGCCCTTGTACTATTTACACTTGACAAGATTGGTCCTTTTGATAACTTTTGGAAACTTACAACTCAACCCTTCAAAATTCAGTAATTAAAAGATTGGTCCTTGTGTTTAACTAAAACCAAAATCCGGACCATGCTTTATTTACTAAACCCCAACCCATTTTATAAACCCAACCCTTAACCCAAAATAATAAAATCCTAACCCAATCCTAATAATAAACCCAGCCCAACCACCCAAGCCCATTTCCCCTTTGTTTTAAATAAACCCAAACAAAACGTTTGACCCTGGTCAAACGCTTCTTCTACCTTCAAACCGCCAAAACCAGTCATCACCACCACCTCATTCCACAGCTGGCTTCACCACCTCATTCCCCCTCCTAAACACGCTACCTAACAATCCAAACTCAATTAATGCCTCTTCCCCACTCTCACTAACTAAAACAGCTGTGTTAAACACTTGTCCTGTTTTCCCGCCAAAAGTGAATTTGGACGACTGAGATCAAATTGAAGCAAATCAAGGGTGCAGAAAGATGAAAGGATGTCGATGAGTGATTTCCCATTTCAATTTAGTATATATAGATAGCAATGTAGCTCATATAGAGCAAGTAGGTAAAAAGTAGCATAATTCGTATTTCAATTTTCAGTAGCTTTAATTTTTAATATCAAGTTTCATCAATCAATACAAGTTAAAATTAGTGTGTTTATTGTTGATCTTTGTTCAATTGCCAGTAGTTAATTATAATTCCAAATTTCTGATTTTCATGTATGCTGAGAATTAGAACCTTGATAAGTAGGAATTGAATCAGCTTCTCAGTTGTTTCTAATAGCTTATGCAAGCTTTATATAGCTTGGTGTAAGTTTATTGTAGTGTAAATCTGTTCCAATTCAAGATTTGAAGAAAAGTCAAACAAAAGTCAACTGAAGAGCTAATAAGCTGTTTCTGGGTAAAAAAGCTAATCAGGAAGGCTTTTCTAGTGTTTTCTAGCTTGTGTGAACAAGCTAGGATTGGTCCTTGGTCCTTGTTCTTTGTTCCATTAGCAATAACAGTTGTAAGCTTTTTCTCAATTTTAGCATAATTCTTACTTTCACTGTACTAGTGCTTATTATTAGATTATTATTATTGTTATATGCTTATTGATAGTTTCTAAGTATATTTGTCCAATTTTATCAGTAGTTATATAGGTTGGTCTTTGTTTCTCTTAAAATCAGTCACATAAGCCAAAAATAGCCATTTAGAGTGTAGCTTATTGTAGTGCTTAAATTCTTATTAAAAGTTGCTTAATAGAGTTATATTAAGTTAGTTACTAAGTAAAAACCAGAAATCATTAGTCAAATTAGGGTGTGCTAGTTGAAATACACCACAGACACCTTATTAAGGGGTGTTTGGTTTAGCAGTCAAACTAGGTCAAACCTAGTGTTACTGTAGATTGACCACAAGCTTAACTTCATACTAGCTTTTCTTGGCCAATATAAGCTGATTATAAGTTCTGATAGCCTTATTAGATTGATTTGGTGGTTACTTGTACCTTGTGATAATTCTAGCCTATAAAAAGCTCAAATAAGCCAATATCAGCCACAAGCTGATTTGGCTCTTTTTCTTTTCATTTCTAAGTTCATTACAGTCCATTTAGTGAGTTCTCAAAGGCTCAAACCTTTGTGCCCTCTGCACACAGGTCTGCACAACACAAAACACATCAGCACACTCAGTATATACTGAGTGTTTAAGCTGCTGATCTCAGCTGAATTGTGGCTTATTTAGATAAGCTCTGGCCTAGCTTTTTGGTTTTCTGGAAAGCTCATACTACTAGCTCACTTTTGCAATAATTAGATTGCATCTCAGTAGCTTATTAGACTGCTTAATCTGCCTTGCAATTTGGCAATTTTCCTAAGTTTCTGTTTAAACTTTGCAACTGATTAGGTGCCCATTTGCTTAATCTGTGGGATAAGCTCTTATATTTAAGTTGTTTTGTGCTTAAATAAGTATATTAAACTTGTTCTGAGCATTTGGTTGAGTTTTGAGCTTATTAGCTTATTTTTAGCTTATTTGCATACTGCTTATCTGCCCAAATCTGCTTATTGGGCTTAGATAACTTTTGATTTTATTTTTCATAGCTTTTAAATATTAATTTAGACTTATCCTGAATTTTTCAGATTGTTCCTAAGTCATTTGATATTTTTAATTTTTTTTATTAGTTTCTATTAATAATTAAATCATAATAAATAGAATATTAATCAGAAAAATATAATTCTAATTTTCATAATTTTATTTTGTCATTTAAAATCTAGGAAAAATATAATCACATTTTTAGACCTTAAGAAAAACAAAATAGAAAATAAGTGATAGCTTCTATTTAATAGAATTTATCTTTTTAAAATTTTAATTAAGTAATTTTTATTTTTATAATTTTCTTAGCTTCTTTTTACTTCATAATATTTATATAAAAAGTTTTAGATTTTTCTTTGTTCATTTAGTATTTATTAGAATTATAATTAGTTTAAATATTAATTAATAAGTAATTAATTAACAATAATTAGATAAAAAGTGTAATAAATATATTTTCAGTTTTAAAATAAGTTTTATAATATTTTAGATTTATCTAAGTCATAATTTCATTTTTTCTAGGTTTATTTCTCATTTTCTTACTTTTTAGGTAATTATTTAATAGTTAAAAATAGTTTTTAATTAATAATAATTAATTAATAAGTCTAATAAATAATTTTCTTTTTCTAAAAATTTTCTTTTATTATTAGGATTGTAAAAATATAATTTTCATATCCGTAGGCCTTTTATTTATCAAATCTCACTTTTTATTTTGTACGTTTACGTTTATTTAAATTTAAACGTACGTTTCTAGATTTCTAAACGTTTTTAAGTAATTTGGTTTTCTGTATTTATTCTTATAGCTTGTTTAAAGCTATTTCCTTTTATTTCCTTAGTCCAATAATTCAAAACCCCTTTTCCATTCAATAGCACTTGATCACAATTCGTCTATAAACACAATTTCACGCTTCGCTGGGATATAACGACCCGGGAAAACACTATACTCCTTGGTTAGTTGTCTTCAATTGGTTTGACTTTATTTGACCACATCCGTGGTTGATTTAAGTTGACTGTTTGAGGGCGATCAAATTTTGGCGCCGCTGCCGGGGAGGTGTGTTGCGTGTTTTAAACGATTTGCAGTATTGTGTTTTTGAAACCCAATCTGTGTATATCTTCTATCTCTTGTATATTCATCATATATAAAGCAAAACGCTCGTGAAGTTAATTCGTTTAACGGATCGAGTACCAAAAATATCGTATTTCAATTTCCCATAAACCATATAAAAAACAAAAATATTTTTCTTTTCTTTTCTATATATATTATCAAAAAAAAAAAAACACCAAAAATATTTTCCGTTTTCTTTGTTTAATAATAACAACAATAAAAATATTACCATCGAGAACCAAGACAGAGTACTACCTAACTGGGGGTACGACCATAATAAGTTCCCAAACCAAAGATTAAAACTTGCCTTTGTATCACTTGCGAATATCGGCTCACCTTTAATTGATAAACAAACTCTAACGGAGGTTTAAGGATAGTTTGACATTAAATTGTCGGACTGAAAGAAGCGGGTTTTTAAGGAGCTTTAATTGCCCACATTTGCTTCTCCGCCACTCTGTGCGTTTATCTTTTAGAGAGCTACCGTACGCTTGTTGATTATTGGTTTAAGTTTACTTGTGTTTTGATTCGTTCTTGATTTAATTAAAATATTTTATTTAGTGCATGCGCACTCGTTCTTCCACGTCATCAAGCCCTTTACGTGAACTCGTAGATATTCCGAGAAGACGTAATCGTAGACGTACTGCCCAAATAGTCGAACCCGAGATTCGTACTGATCCCACTGATAATATGGCAGACAATCGCACAATGGCGGAAATGCTCCAGGCACCCACCGAGGGTTACGAAGATGCCATCGTTTTACCACCCATCGATTCTGATCATTTTGAACTGAAAACACATTTGATTCAGCTCGTGTCCACAAACCAATTCCACGGGTTTGAACGAGAAGATCCATATGCACACATTCGTTGGTTCAACAAGCTGACCTCTATGTTAATACAAATATCGTACAAAAAACGTTATTTATATTTTACGATCTTTGCTTATGTTTTGTTCATGACAAACACAAAGTATATTCCTTAAGCAAATTATAAATACTAGTTAAAGTCTTTTTCAAAACACATCTTTCATTTAACATGATCACTAACATTATATTACATATACATGTGTATTTCCTTTAATGGAAACTTTAATTTAAAAGTTACAAAGTGATATCATGGTATACATCACAAATACAATCTTGGTAAGATTGTGTGATATCTTGATTAGATACTCAAGTTATATAGTTGACATTGGAAGATATTGATTTGACAACACAAGGATATGGAAAGATTTGAGGAGATCTCTTGTGCAACATTAGCTGTCATACCGCGGATCCAAGTCCATACAAAGACGGATCCCTTCTGAGGGATCCGCCGGATCCGTAGGAGCCTTTCCTTGTTTGCCTATAAATAGCAGGCTTGGCATTTGATCTAATCATCCACTTAGAAAAGAAAAACACATACATTCACTTTAGTTACTAACCAGAGTAGTTATATATATCATTGATTTTTTTTTTTTTTTGTAGCAAAGAAGATCAAGTTAACAAGCTTCAAACAAGCAGACTGTTGTGAAGTTGTAGTATAGGTTCTGTGTAAACACTTTAAGTGTTTCTTGTCATTTGTATCAGTTAGATCAGTAAGTGTGGTTAGTGCTTTAGTCCTCAAAGCACAAAGAGAGTAGGTAGTGGTTGTACCCGTGTAAAGAACTCGACATCTAGCTTAGTGTCGGTAAAGTAATTAGGCGACGTCAGGTTGGTTCTACCTTGTGAAAGAACCCGGTGTTTAGCTTAGTACCGGAAAAGGAAGTAAGCGACGTGTAAAGGTTTTCTCCACCTTGAAGGGAGTTTGTTTCTTAGTGAAAGATATCTCTCGAGTAAGCAACTCGAGGAAGTGGAGTAGGGCAAGGATAAGGATCTCTTGCAAACCGAACCACTATAAACACTTGTGTTATGTGGTTTGATCTTTCATCTCTTTATCTCTAGTTTATATTGTGTGATAACTTAATTTGTGATTGTTTCCCTAGAACTAACAAATTAAACAAAAGAAACGGTAAAAACTATTCAACCCCCCTTCTAGTTTTCCACAATTGGCATCAGAGCTACGTTACTCAAGATTTTTAAAATAAACTTTATTTTAAAACTTGAAACGATCAAATCGATTTTGAAAACTTTAAAGAAGGGAAATCCTTGCAAAGATCACCAGCCCTCGAAAAACCATTTTTAAAATGTCAAAAGACTCAGATCTAGCTAGACACAATATTTCACCTAAAGCTCCTGATGAATCCATTTCTAGTAAGTATTTTGACAGGAAAGATCTTGACCCAAAATGGAAAGTTAAAGCAACAAATATTGAAGATTCTAAGGATCATTCAAGGATGACATTGGACGAGCTCATAGGATACCTCAAAGCTCATCTAGCAATAATGGAAAAAGATTCGGAGATACCTAAAGGCAAAAAGGAGTTGATAGCTTCTAGCACTATAGCCAGATCTAGTTTCAACAGTGAAGATGTGCTAAAAGACAACAAAGTGGATAGTACGACTAACAAAACAGAAAAGGTATCCTCTGACTCTTCATATATATTTAATGACTACGACACATTAGATATAGAACACAATAGATTAAGTAAGCTCATTATAAACGTCATAAGTAAAAATAAGATCTTGAAAACCAAAGAAGAATACTTGATGAATAAAATACATAAGTTGAAAGAAAAAGTTAAAAGCTTGGAAGAAAATATGGAAACTGAATGTTGTGCATCATGTCAAGAAATAAAACTTGAATTAGAGTCACATAAACTCACACTAAGCAAATACATAAAACAAAATCTCAAGTTTCAAAGATTCAATAAACACATAAACTGTGCAGATGACACTATGAGAATTCTTAAATCATCTCATGGCAGCTTCAAGCCTGATTTTATGGAAAATGGTCATTTAAGTGATTTTGAAAATCAAACGATAAATGAAAATCAAATCACACCAACTGAGTTGGTAACCCGCGGATCCCACGGATCCAAAACTTTGGATCCGCGTAGTATAAACAAAGGATCCGTGAGTACAGTAGAAAATTTGAAAAATCAATATTCAAGTAAGACTAATTCAAAAACGATCAAAGACAGGGATGTAGTTAAAACAACAGTAAAATCATGTTCATACATAGGAAATGAGCTTAGTAGACAAATACCATTTGACTATCTCAGAGATATTAGTGAACCATGGTAATATGTTGTTTAACCCAATAAGGACCCATGAGATATTGGGGACCAAACACTCAAGTTTTCTTTAGGTATGCTTAAAAGGATTTGGTCTTTATGATCTTACTTAATCCCAAGATACATTGATGAATACAAAGGTATCTTCTCTAATCACTAAAGTGCTCATCCCGATCAATAGCACTTTTGGTATTAATCATCAAAAAGGTATGAACTCTCATAACCCTACTCATAATGATTATTCTCATAGATAATTCATGATTTCATAACTATTTCTTTGTGGTATGAATAATTATTACTACATATGTAATAATAGAGATTCTATGTGTATAAGATAGGATGATTACTAGGAAAAGGTTTTTAACCTTTGCTAAAACCGGATACAACACCTCAAGACAAATGTTGTCTCATAGTCTTATGTTATATCTCAACACTTAGGTAATACCCATACATGGATAAGTTCTTAGAACTTGCAAGAACTCTAACCAAGACAAGATTTAACCAACACATTTGTGATTATCACATCCATGAATGTTACTAAGTAAGTTCTAACTTAATTATTCATAACCTTAAAAAAAAAAATACTTGGAAGAAAATTAATTTTAGGATAATCTCACCATATTATAAAGGTTTATCTCTCCATAACTCATAATGATAATACATAGGTCTAAACAATATTGTTTGTAATAATCCCATCCATTAGAAAACATTGAGATTTAAATAATTTAGTTTTTCTCTAGAATCTAAGTAAGATTGATAACTCTAGAAATAAGAGCATAAATCAAAGCTATCTAATTAAAATTTGAACATATAGGAAAAACATATTCTCCTATTTTCGTACATACTTTAGCTAAATGTCTTAAAGTTATGGAAACACAAACTAACTTAGTAGAACCTCATCTCCTTATGCTATGACCAAAAATCATTCGCATTAAGGATCAAAATAGTTAAATCATTGGATAACCTTAAAAGTAGTAATACATTAGTAGAACACCAAACCTTGTGTATAACTATCATTCTTAGATCATAAATAATGAAATCATAACAATTAGGTAGATCTCTAAACATGTTGTGTACCAATGTGAGACATTGTACCACAAGTCACTAAGAAACTAACGTTCCTTGATACTTAAGTGGTTAAGGAGAAGTGTGGAGAAAATACCCGTAGTTTATGTCTTTAGTCTCTATTGCCAATCTTCTCCTGTTTCATCATCCTTGCAATCATTCATCTCAACAATTACTTAGCTCAACTGTTTTATCTTTATTCCCAATTTTAACAGTGATTACAATATGCTGAGAAAGTCTCTCAAAAAGGATTACAGTGGTAAATCCTCTTACAAACATCTCAAGAAAGAAATCTCCGTTCCTTATAAAACATACTAATATTTAGAAGTAAT
The DNA here is from genome assembly GCA_021014915.2 of Artemisia tridentata subsp. tridentata. Taxonomy (NCBI): domain Eukaryota; kingdom Viridiplantae; phylum Streptophyta; class Magnoliopsida; order Asterales; family Asteraceae; genus Artemisia; species Artemisia tridentata. The sequence continues at coordinate 220,627,850 of CP139505.1, read as the reverse complement.
CAAAACATTCGTCCAAATCTTAATTTAACCAAAAACAAAAATACCACAACCTTGTTCTGATCCTGCGGATCCAATTGACAACAAGGGCGGAACCCTTTTTAAGGATCCGCCGAATCCGTGAGTTGTCAAATCCAACTATGTATTACCAAACACTCCTTACTGCACTACACACTTAATTAAACTCTCAATATCAACTCATAATCGACTCTCATCATCCCTAACTCAAAAATTAGATCCTTCATCTCATGTCAATTCGTGCTTGATCACTCACTGTAAGTTCACTAATTCATTTTAATTCAAAATTAGGGTTCATACAATCTCAATAATACATTTCAGATTAATATTCTTAATTAGACACTACAGATAATTCTTTTGTCAAAAGTTAATAGGAATTCCATTTTGTTAAACACTTTAACAAAATTCAATGAAACCAAAGTAACCTCTATTCTAATAAATTTTCTTTCAAAAACCCCATAAGAAACCTTTTCATAATTAAATGAATTTAAAACATTGCTAATACAAAATCAAAGAAAACGTCAAACAGGAATGTTTGGGGTATAAAGTGTTTTGTCACAAAACGTATATTTTCAAATAGGTCAAAGATAACCACATCTCTATAGTTGTCTACATTTCATGCATTTTAGATTAGTGTAACTAAAACTATAAAATTGTTTATGACTAGGAAAATCATGCCTCCTGCCACTAATTACGATCACAAGAAAACAAAGAAGTACCTACCCAAACATCATCAAACAAAAGGACTCACAGAAGCGCAAGTCCAACTTTTCAAAGCTTTAGAAAGTCGGTATGTTCATGAGGGTAGAACCATAGACTCTTCATTTTTAGAAGAAACAAACATTCGTGAACAAATGGCCACCATTCAATTTGATTCACTTCTCGACATAGATGAACCTATCATTCCTCGATTCATTCTCAAATTTTATGCCTCAGTAAAACTTATTTCTGATGACAACAGATCATTTAGCATCAACTTCAATGTAAACCAAAACTCCTACAATTTTCCTTTAGACCATTTTGGGAAAGTGTTACACATTCCAAGTGAAGGAACATGCTTCTACTCTGACAAATGGTCCTTAACCATTCTAAATTCAAATCTAGGACGGGAACATCCATATGACACTCCCCTAACTCCTAAATAAATTATCCGAGATCATCTTTTTAACACTAGAACCAATCCAATTAAGAAACTTCGGGGCAAAGATGTCAATCGAGTTCCATTTGCCATGGAACTCAATGAACTCAAACCTGAGTTCAAGAGACTCGAAGAAATTCTAAGATCTAATGTCATTAGTACTATTGGTAACAAAGATCACGTGAATGCTGGACTGTGCTATATGCTCTATTGTATTTCAACTCATCAAAGATTCAATCTTGCTTACTATATCGCCAAGAGGATGGTTGATATACGTGTCCTAGGAAAAACCACATTGCCATATGGAATGCTACTCACTCGTTTGTTCAAAGCTTCCACTCCTATCCTTCCAAATTCTGTTGGTTTTGTCCCAGATTACCCCGAAATCAAACATACCTTTGTCCCTCTTAGTGACCATAGAGTGAAAGTAGGAAAAGGGAAACGAGCTTGTCTCTCATCTTCATCTTCATCATCTTCATCAGCTAGTGACGAAGATGGATTACCTAACTCAAAGCTTCCGCTATTAGATTACTTGAGTCAACTTCCATCACTCAATAATGAATCCGCGGAAAGCCGACAAACAAAGGGAATTCTAAAGTGTGCAGGACGATGGATGATGAAACTCCGAAAAGATCAAAAGAAAATACTCAAAGTATTAAAAGAAAAGCGAGAATAAATGAACGTTTGGAACAGTTGTCCTTTAGATCCTATATGATCATATTTCTATGTTTGACATGACTTTAGTACTTTATGCTTATGTGTTCTAGCTCAACTTTAACTGATGATAATGCACATGGTTATCAATTTTCCAAACTTATGCCACTGTTTGGCTTAAACATCGTTCATGATGAAGTTTAATGATAAGGTCTATTTTCATACTTGGTTGTGTTTTATTTTGTGTATGAGAACTAACTGACTATTGCAGATTGATAACATTCGGGGTTATCGATTTACCAAGTCTAAACCTATGTTTGGCTTAACTCCTACTACGGTAAGTTTCTAAGAACGGATTAACCTATGATCAATCGTGCGTTAATAGTATCACACTTAGTTGTTTTGCTATACATATTAGGTGTTAAGGAAGGACTAGATGAATTTTTAGGTTTTCGTCGAATAACGCATAATATGACAAGTCTTCTGTTTAGTTTTAGAAAATTAGGATACGGATCCGACGGATCCTTAAAATTGGATCCGCCAAGGTTTATCGTTGGTTCCGCCATCCTCCAACCTGCGGATTTGGCGGACCCCTCTCTTTGGTTCCGCACTTGATACTACTTGGATCCGCAGCTTTCTAAGTAAGTCGAAAACTTTTTCGACTCATCTCGATTCTTAAATCTTAGTGTTTAGTATCATTTAGGATTCATTCACTGATCATAATTCAGCTTAGAATCATATAGGAATTCTTAGAAACTTAGGAACAAAATTTCCCACCAAAATTGAAATTTTTGAACTTTAGGTATGAGTTACCAAACCAATACAAATAAGGAACCCTTTTTAAGGATCCGTCAAATCCGTGAAAATATTAAATCATAAGATTTTCCAATATCTCCATGTATTTACTGCAAATCCACAACACATCACTCAACCCAAGCTCAATGGATTGACTTCATTGATATGACCTGCACAAATCTCTGTTCCAAACCATTAGAAACCATTATGAAATTCAAAGAATATTTTCTTGCAAAATTTGATTTATCTGTTCTATCACATCACACACAGACTGAACTTACTCCTATTAATCAATCAAATTTAACCCTTTTGAGTCATTTCTCTACACACTCTTATGTCAACTCCATTTCTATGGTTTGACTTTGTCAATAGGACAAACAACTTTATCTTGTTTCAAGTCATAGATATTCACACTCATTTAATCCAAACACCAATTTTCATACAATTAGGAAGTATAAATTAGAACCTTAGAGATGATCATAGCACACTAAACTTCCACAAAATTCACATATCACCTCCAGAAAGTTTACATGTCTAGACCATACAGACGAACGGCTAGAATTAGTGTCAGACCTTATTGGTATGCAAACCCGCTTCGCAATGTAACCTTTCCTGTTAGATCCACAAACACCACAACAACTCCTATTATGACTTCCATAGTCAACATACACTCTTCTTCAAATTCACCCGCTACAAACTCATTCAATACAACAACATCACCTCCTACCATTACTCCTGTAGCAACCACACCACCACTCCACCACAAACTGAGAAGTCTGCATTATCACAATCCTCACCAAAACTTAAACCTATGGAACTCTTTAGGACACCACCAACATCTCCACAACCACATCTTGAAGAATTAGAAGATCTTCAACTTACATCAACCACTTCTCCACAAATAAGTCTTGAAAACTTAGAACCCATGATAGTCCATTCTCTCCATCAGAAGATTCATGAACCTCAATATCATATCACATCAATTATCAACACAACAATTGCCACACCAATTGTCACTTCACCAAGTGTTTCCACAACAATTGACTCCTCACCACAATCATCACCACCTAAAGAAAGAATCTCATCCCCATCTTCAAGCTTAATAATAGACCCATTGATGAGTGTCTAAATACTCATCATTTCTTTCACATTTGAGCTACAGAAACAGTCAAAAATACTTTAAAAAGTCTAAAAATGTATAAAAATATCATCTGACTGTGTTTTTATAAGTTTCAGGGAAAAACAAACAATAAATGGCATAATTTGCATTTTAGTCCCTGAACTTTCATAATTTGGCAAATCTAGTCCCTAGAATCTTAAAAAATGGAATTTTATCATTCAAGGTCCCTAAAATAATCTTAATTGTCAAATTTGGTCCTTGAATGATTGTTTGGGCAAAAATTACAAAAAGGTCCCTCAATTTTGAAAAGTGTCAAAAATGGTCCCTGGGTTATTTAAAATGGAAAATAAATAATTATGACCCTTGTACTATTCATCTTGGCAAAATTGGTACCTTATGATACTTTGTGAAAATTACAATTTCAGTCCCTAAAAATCCAAATATTACAAAATGGTCCTTGTGCTTATTTTCTATAAACCAAATCCGGACCCTAAACTAATCCTAAGCCCAACACCCTAGCTGCTTATCTAATCCTAAACCCAAAACACAACCAACCCAACCCTAAAACACCCCTAGCCCACTAAACCTTGACCCGGCCCAACCCCAACTTAACTAATACCAGGGTTTGACCCCAGTCAAACCCTTTTCCCTCCCACAAAACAACCATCCCTGTACCATCTCCTCACCATCACCTGCTTCCCCAAAACCACCATGGTTTTTACACCTCAACACCTTCCAACTCATCACCCTAGTCACTAATCTCTCCCCTCCACCTCCACAAACACCCAAAATCCATTAATTGGAAAAACCTGCTAATGATATTTTTCCCGCCAAATTGCCAAGTGGTCGAATCTGATGAATTCTTGGAAATCAATGGCTCAGATATGGTGGGAATCACTCAGAGATGTCGACAAGAAGATAATAGATTATAAAGAACAGAGGAGAGAGTGTGTAATAGATCATCTAGTGTAAATTAGTTTTATGTATGTCGTTTAAATGCAATTTCAAATTCTAGTCTAAGATTTAGCTATCAAGCAGTGTAGTAAGTTTCTTTTATGTATTGTAACTCTTCTTAAGCAATAAATTTCAAGTTTCCTCAACATTTTCATCATTTGCAATTTTATTTGAAAAATTCAATAATCTGTTTAGTGTAATGGATGTTAGTGTGTAATATCTTGGACTTTTAGGCCACATAAGCTCCCACATAGCTTATTGAAGCTATTAGTAATCAGTAAAACAAGTTTAGTAATCAAAAAATCAAAATTACCAAATTAGTCAACAAAAGTCAAAGTCTCATGATCATGATGATTAATGCTGGAGCAGGGTAAATAATGGATTGCCTTGGGTTTAGAAGCTTCTTGGGAAGCTTATAGGACTGTTCTTGATCCTTGGTTCATGGTTTGTAGCTGGATTTCAATTGTAAGCTCAATCTCTCATTTTATGCAATCTACTGTAGAAGTTCTTATTTGCTTATCATTCTGTGTTTTTATTGCTTATTTAGCATGACTTAGTCATATTATTGCTTAAAATAGTTTGCTTGTTTATTAATAATCCATAGTTGCTTGAATTCCTTTTTGACAGTCAACATTGCATAAGTAGTGATTTCTGAGTTTTATGCCTGTATTGTTGTTGTTTAATGTTTCTTTAGTCCTACTTAATGATAATATGAAGCTCTGAATCAGTATCATGGTCTGAATCTATGTAATCCTTTGAAAATCACACAAATCTGAGTTTTAAGGGGTGTTTGGATAATTTTGTGAATCTGTGTTAGAAGGTGTTTGTGTGGTTGTTCTTGTTTGATATACTGCACTTAAGGTCTAAATAACTCAGAGAAAACATAAAAACCATACCTCATTTGGTAAAAAGTCAAAAAGCCTTTGATCCTTCTCCATTTGTTGTCTGATGAGATTTTGAGATCCATAATCATGATTTTGTGTTAAGAAGTTGTTATACTTGCTCAATCTAGTCTCAACACACCTTATTACATCTTATTCAATCAGTAGTGATCATCCAAATCTCAAGAAAGTCAAAATTTCAAGTTCACATAAAAAGTCAAAATACACAGCAGACCTATGGTTCTGAGTTGCTGATCTAGGCCTCAATTGGGTATCAATTGGGGTGATTCTCATAGGGCTTTTGTGATTTTTAGATACCCAGTAGTTCTAGCTTGCTTTTGCCCCCCTTAAGTTTCACTTAAACAGCTTATTGGTCTGCTTAAATCACCCTGCAAGTTGGACCTTTTCTGAGATTTCTGACTTGGAATTCCCAAACAGCCAAGTACTTAGCTTGCTCAATTCTTGTGCTTATTTGCAATTTTCAGTTGTTTTAAGCTTATTTAAGTCTATTTAGCTTGTACTGATCATTTGGTTAAGTTTAGTGCTTATTTGCTTATTTTTGGCTTATTAGCTTATTGCTTATTTGCCCAAAAGTGCTTATCAGGCTTATTGAACTTCTGCTTTTATTTTTATTAGCTTTCTAATAATATTTTAGAATTATCTGTAAATTTTCATAATTTTCTGAATAGTTTTAATATTTTTAATCATTTTAATAATTTCTAATAGTATTTAAATCATAAAAAATAGAAAAATAATCAGAAAAATATAAATCCAATTTTCATAATTTTCTTTTGTCATTTTTAATCTAGGAAAAATATAAAAATATTTTTAGGACTTAAAAAAACCAAAAATAGAAATATAGTGATAGCTTCTATTTAATAGAATTTATCTTTTTAAATTTTAATTAAGTAATTTTCATTTTTATAATTTTCTTATCTTTTTATTACCTTAAAGTATTTATAGAAAAATTTTCAGATTTTTCTTTGATCTTTTAGTATTTATTAGAATTTTAATTAGTTTAAATAATTATTAAATAGTTTTTAATTAATAATAATTAATTAATAAGTTAAATAAATAATTTTCTTTTTCCAATAATTTTCTTTTATTATTAAGGTTGTAAAAATATAAATTTCATATCCATAGGCTTTTAATTTCTTAAAACTCACTTTTTATTTTCGTTCGTTTACGTTTATTTAAATTTAAACGTACGCTTTTAGGGTTTTGTACGTTTCTAGTTAACTTGTTGTTACATTATTGTTTATATAGCTTGGTTAAGGCTATTTTCTTATCTCATTAGTGTAATCAAAATCATAATCCCTTTTCTGTTCAATAACACTTGATCACGATCCGTTTTTAAACACAATTTCGCATCTCGCTGGGACTTAAACGACCCGGGGATAAAACTATACTCCTTGGATTATTGCATTGTGTCCTTGATAGTTTGACTTTGTTTGACCACATCCGTGGTTAATTTAAGTTGACTGTTCAGAGCCGATCACCCATCACATGACATAATTACCACTCTTCAACACTTGGATGAATCAATGTGGATCAATAAAACAAACACCCAAGATGACAACAATATTGTCTCTAACCTCTACGACATTAGTAATTTAGAAACTAAATGGCTTGCCTCTATCATGTCATCATCAAAACAAGCAAAATAGAAGTTTGTAGTATCATCGCAATAATTACTTTTAAGATTTTATTGTCTCTAGGAACCTTCATGTGTAATCGTATGTTTGAGACTTTCGTCACAAACAAATTTTCAATGTATAATTGTGCTCTAAAATATGATATCTTGTTTTGACACAAAAAGTGATTTAGGCATACAAGATGAACACCCTTTAAGATTAGTCAATAATATCATCATAACACCTTATTAGCTCAACATTATAGTTCTGCACCAAAACCTCATGAAAACACAATCATGTGTTTAACAAACCTCTTAAAAGAGATGTTTTAAGTCTCCTTAAACCTTGATTAGGATTAATAAAACCAAATCAATAATTGTAAGTAAATAAACCTTAGCTTGAACCTTCATTAGATCAAAATGACAAAAATTGACCAAATCAATTTCTGTCACACGGAACCCAAAGATAATAATGACGGAACCAAAATTTTGGATCCGCCAAATCCGTGGGTACCTGGTCAGTTTTTAACCATTTAGAAACCAAACAACCTTCTAGTAACCAACGAGTCTAGAATTTTCATCTCACAACTTCATTATCTAGAACATCTTCAGTATCTAGAACGCCATCATAGGATCTCATCATCTTCATTCTTGATTTATATCAAGCAAGTCATTGTCAGTACCAACAGAACCATCATTCTCAACACATTATTGAGCATCTAAACGTCATATAGGACCTTTTACATTGTTGTTTTAGGACTTTTTATTTCTTTCTAGGATGTCTTTTTATTGTACTTGTAACATCATTTCATCATTGTGACTTTTGTCACAAAATTTTCAATATCTATGAATGTGATGTTTTATGCTTATGAGTGATCAACATATTGCAGATTATCATTATCATTGTGAACTAACATTCTTATATAGCATATATTATACCTTGATTATGATTGCCTTAGGTACAAATAATGATCAGACATTTACTTTGACTTTTAAAAGTCAAAACATATTACAAGGCTTGTTTGGGAGAATACTTCACAAGCATTCTACTTCTTCATTGAAGTCATTCATTACTAACACTTCATTTGCAGCATATCATACCCTTCATAGTATACGTTGGTACTCGAGAAGTGAGGAGTATACATCGAGGGGGAGCATTTCATAAATCTTTCATATTCTAACCATTTGTCTTATAGGTTTATGCATCATTTACTTGTTACTCCATTTAGGGGGAGTATAAAACAAGGGGGAGCTATTAAAGTTCTCAAAATCGCATTCCGCTACGCACCTCTTCTTTTTGTTTCGACAAAAAGGGGGAGAAAGGAAAAAGGATTAAGTTTGCATAAATTAGTTCATACTAAGTTATTTCATAATAGTAATCAAAATTTGAATAACTCAAAACTTAATCTATATTTTTAAAAGAACTTAAACTATATTTACTTGTTTGCTTAAAAATATAATTTATGTTTTGTCATCAACAAAAAGGGGGAGATTGTTAATACAAATATCGTACTAAAAACGTTATTTATATTTTACGATCTTTGCTTATGTTTTGTTCATGACAAACACAAAGTATATTCCTTAAGCAAATTATAAATACTAGTTAAAGTCTTTTTCAAAACACATCTTTCATTTAACATGATCACTAACATTATATTACATATACATGTGTATTTCCTTTAATGGAAACTTTAATTTAAAAGTTACAAAGTGATATCATGGTATACATCACAAATACAATCTTGGTAAGATTGTGTGATATCTTGATTAGATACTCAAGTTATATAGTTGACATTGGAAGATATTGATTTGACAACACAAGGATATGGAAAGATTTGAGGAGATCTCTTGTGCAACATTAGCTGTCATACCGCGGATCCAAGTCCATACAAAGACGGATCCCTTCTGAGGGATCCGCCGGATCCGTAGGAGCCTTTCCTTGTTTGCCTATAAATAGCAGGCTTGGCATTTGATCTAATCATCCACTTAGAAAAGAAAAACACATACATTCACTTTAGTTACTAACCACAGTAGTTATATATATATCATTGATGTTTCTTTTGTAGCAAAGAAGATCAAGTTAACAAGCTTCAAACAAGCAGACTGTTGTGAAGTTGTAGTATACGTTCTGTGTAAACACTTTAAGTGTTTCTTGTCATTTGTATCAGTTAGATCAGTAAGTGTGGTTAGTGCTTTAGTCCTCAAAGCACAAAGAGAGTAGGGAGTGGTTGTACCCGTGTAAAGAACTCGACATCTAGCTTAGTGTCGGTAAAGTAATTAGGCGATGTCAGGTTGGTTCTACCTTGTGAAAGAACCCGGTGTTTAGCTTAGTACCGGAAAAGGAAGTAAGCGACGTGTAAAGGTTTTCTCCACCTTGAAGGGAGTTTGTTTCTTAGTGAAAGATATCTCTCGAGTAAGCAACTCGAGGAAGTGGAGTAGGGCAATGATAAGGATCTCTTACAAACCGAACCACTATAAACACTTGTGTTATGTGGTTTGATCTTTCATCTCTTTATCTCTAGTTTATATTGTGTGATAACTTAATTTGTGATTGTTTCCCTAGAACTAACAAATTAAACAAAAGAAACGGTAAAAAACTATTCAACCCCCCTTCTAGTTTTCCACACTCTACAATCAATTATAAAAATGTGCCGCAAACAGTTATCAAATTGATGCTATTTCCATTCTCACTCGAAGGGGCAGCCCGAATTTGGCTGGATAAAGAACCCCTCGATCCATTGAAACTTGGGAAGATCTAGTGCAGAAATTTGTCAATTATTTCTTCCCTCCATCAAAGACGACTAATTTAAAAAATGAAATTGCTGGATTTCGTCAAGGTTTCGATGAAAATTTCGGAGAGGCATGGGAGAGATTTAAAGATCTCTTAAGAAAATGCCCGCATCACGATTTTACGGAGTTACAACAGATAAATACGTTTTATAATGGGTTAACCCAAATCGATCAAGATTCACTTAACGCAGCCGCCGGTGGCAATATCTTGAATCGTCGACCTAAAGAGGTGATTGAAATTTGTGAAAATAAATATAAAGTTCCTATTTCTCGAAACAAAGTGAATGTTCCTGTCACTCCTGCCTCGTCATCCGATAACTCCTCAGAGTTAGCCTTTCTAACGGACGCAATGCGTTGTATGATGAAGGAAATGAAAGAATTAAATAGTGAAATTCATAAACCGAAACAAATCAAAGCAATAAACAAAGTGTGTGAAACTTGTGGTGGCCCACATGCGTATTATGATTGTCAAGCAACCGATGCTTCTCTTTACCCAGCTCCCGTAGCTGCAGTAAACCAAAATCAATACCGTCCGCATGCTGAAACTCAGTACCGAGCACCGAATGCTATGGTACCACCTGGTTTTCCACCCGTTCCAAATCAGAATAATCAAAATCGCTTTGTTCAACATCAGGGACAAAATTTTAACAATTCTCAAAATTTCAATCAAAACCGAGGTCAGAATCAGGGTAATCATAACCAAAAACCATGGAATGTCCAAAACCAAAATCAGACGTCCTCAGATGAGTTGTTTAGGCAATTCATAAAATCTCAAGAGGAGACAAATAGAACTCAATACAAGACAAACCAGTTATTGGTTACCCAAATAAATGATATAAAAAAATCTTTAAATGATCTACCTTCTACCTCGGGAGGTCTCCCAAGTAACACTGTTGTCAACCCAAGGGGTGAACTCAAAGCTGTCACTACACGTAGTGGTAAAGCTCATGTTGAACTCAAGGTGAAAAAGGACCCGGTACTTCCCACTAACAATGGAAGTGCTAAATACGTCCAACCTTCGTTTATCCAAAATTCTACACCCACAATTGCTCCTCAACCGTCAAGAATAGATCCTACTCTTTCCCGATCTACGGTTAAAAGTTTGTCAAACAAACTTAGTGAGCAAAGAACAGCCAGAGCTTATTCCAATATGCTAAATGCTACTCCTGTCAGTGTACTTGACGACAGTGATGATGATGAAAATACCACCTTCGTCAAAGCTATCACCACTCGGAGTGGTGCTGCTTATGAGGGGCCCGCTGGCCCTATTCCTCCTCCGTTGTTTGAAATGGAGAAAGAGACGGAGGATACAACGGACAAAGTGCAAATTCCAAACCCACAAAGTACAGCACAAGTCCAGCCTCCGATTGTCCAGAAAAAGAAACCCAAATCAGGAGTTATATTTGAATCTGTAGACACTCCTGAAGTCATTGCCCAAAAATCCAAACCTTATATTCCTTACCCATCGCGCTTAAATGAGCAAAAGCTCCGTGAGAAGGCTAGTCAACAAATGGACAAATTCTTTCAAATCTTTAAAGAATTACATTTTGACATAAGTTTTGCGGATGCTATCATTTTGATGCCCAAGTTTGCATCAACAATCAAACACTTGTTAAGCAACAAGGAAAAACTGATTGAAATGGCTAAAACTCCATTAAATGAGAACTGCTCAGCGGTTATCTTGAAAAAGCTTCCGGAGAAGCTTGGAGATCCTGGAAAGTTTCTACTACCTTGTGTATTTTCGGGAATGGTTGAATGCTATGCCTTAGCAGATCTAGGTGCAAGCATCAACCTGATGCCTCATTCAGTATGGAAGAAACTTTCTCTTCCGGCTCTTACTCCTACCTGCATGACTCTTGAGCTTGCAGACCGAACCATATCTCATCCTTGCGGCATTGCCGAAGATGTGTTTGTAAAAGTAGGGAAGTTCCATTTTCCAACTGACTTTGTGGTTGTTGACTTCGACGCAGATCAAAAGGTTCCTCTCATTCTTGGAAGAGGATTCCTAAAAATGGGCCATACTCTTATTGATGTATTTAAGCATGAGATCACATTGCGTGTGGGTAATGAAGCTGTTACCTTTAACCATGATCAAACTTCGAGGTACTCCTCAAATTTTGATTCTGCTTCGGTTAACCGAATCGATGTCATTGACATTACTTCAAAGGAGTACTCTCAAGAAAATCTTGGTTATTTTCATAATTCTGTGAGTGGGGAACCCACCACATCTTCTCAACTTATCATAGCCGACTCTTCCCCTTCTCTCATTACGGTTGAGGGAAGTGATCCCTTTTGGGATGAAGTCGATGCTTTTCTTGCTCCAGATAGTTCACTTCCGCATGAGGTTGATGACAACTATCTTGATCCTGAGGGGGATATCCTTTTTCTAGAAAATTTGTTAAACGAAGATTCATCTTCCCCTCTTCCACCAAAACAACTTCATAATGAGGAAATCAAGTCAGTTGAGAAAACTGATAAAATTCCAGAGATCAAGTTTAAGGATTTTCCTCTTCCACTTGATTATGCAATTCTTGAGGAGGAAATTCTTGTCTTAATGGCTATTCAGATCTCTCTTCTTCCCTTCACCTACCCGGTGATTTCCCCTATCTTTCACTCATTCGGGAGTGAGGATATTACTTTTGACCCCGGCATTTTCCATTTAACATTGGTTTAAATGCCGGATTTATCTCATCGGTGTGGAACTTTCTTAGGTTCAATTGGTTATCCAAACGTTTTGAATTAAAGTCCGATGGAGATGGTTTCTTCCACTTACTTCCCCATGAACAAATGAATGCGGGGTCGAGTCAAGCTAGCGACTCGGTTAACAAAAACAGTAGTAAAACATGGGTTTTCACCCATGTCTCACCCAAGTGTGGGGGGGATGCCCCACATGTTGTAAATATGTTTAAAAAAATAAAAAAAAAATAATAAAATAAAAAAAAAATGTGTATATAAAATAATGGCTATTAGTATTTCCCTTTCACGTTCTAAGTGTTGGTTTAACAACCGGTTCTTTGAATATTGAGGGCAATATTCAGTTCTAAGTGTGGGGGGGAATTCTAGCGAATTTGATCAAATGTACCATCTAGCACCCCCATTTTGGCCAAAATTTTAAAAATTTTTCTCACTTAGAACGCAATAAATGGTTATCAGTCCGCCATGTCTAACCCACATAAGGATTGGCTAATCCAGGAGCAAACGGCTCTTGGTAAAGATATATCAAATCCGTTTATGGCTTGCAATTTGCAAAAAATTGTATGGTTTTCGACTCACCATATCTTTATAAGTGAAGAGTTGGCTAGCCCGCAAGGTTATGGCTTGTGGTAAAGGCACTGGAATACCATAATTGGTAATCAGCTCACCAAAGATAATAACTGTATTTTATCTAAGATTTGGCTAGTCCAGAAGCAAACGGCTTCTGGTAAAGACAAATCAAAGCCGTTGACAGCTGATGATTTGCTCAAAATCATTTGGTTATCATTGTACCAAAGTATCACATACTAAAACATTGGCTACTCCAGAAGTAATGGCTTTTGGTAAAGAGACTAAATCCAATAAAATTTCATAAAAGATTGCTAGGGACGAGCAATAGTTTAGTGTGGGGGATTTGATATGTGTCTAAATACACATATATATTATCTTGTTTAAACCCACAAAAACGACCAAAAGCACACAAATGTCCATAAATGTTATAAATATCATTAAAATGTGTTTTTATATGTTTCAGATGCAAAATGATTAAAATCAAGTGAAAATGAGCAAAGTTTGCATAAATGGCAAGTCTAGTCCCTCGAATTTCAAAAGTTGTCAATATTAGTCCCCGGGTGTTTTAAAATGGAAAATTATGTTTTATGGCCCTTGTACTATTTACACTTGACAAGATTGGTCCTTTTGATAACTTTTGGAAACTTACAACTCAACCTTTCAAAATTCAGTAATTACAAGATTGGTCCTTGTGTTTAACTAAAACCAAAATCCGGACCATGCTTTATTTACTAAACCCCAACCCATTTTATAAACCCAACCCTTAACCCAAAATAATAAAATCCTAATCCAATCCTAATAATAAACCCAACCCAACCACCCAAGCCCATTTCCCCTTTGTTTTAAATAAACCCAGACAAAACGTTTGACCCTGGTCAAACGCTTCTTCTACCTTCAAACCGCCAAAACCAGTCATCACCACCACCTCATTCCACAGCTGGCTTCACCACCTCATTCCCCCTCCTAAACACGCTACCTAACAATCCAAACTCAATTAATGCCTCTTCCCCACTCTCACTAACTAAAACAGTTGTGTTAAACACTTGTCCTGTTTTCCCGCCAAAAGTGAATTTGGACGACTGAGATCAAATTGAAACAAATCAAGGGTGCAGAAAGATGAAAGGATGTCGATGAGTGATTTCCCATTTCAATTTAGTATATATAGATAGCAATGTAGCTCATAAAGGGCAAGTAGGTAAAAAGTAGCATAATTCGTATTTTAATTTTCAGTAGCTTTAATTTGTAATATCAAGTTTCATCAATCAATACAAGTTAAAATTAGTGTGTTTATTGTTGATCTTTGTTCAATTGCCAGTAGTTAATTATAATTCCAAATTTCTGATTTTCATGTATGCTGAGAATTAGAACCTTGATAAGTAGTAATTGAATCAGCTTCTCAGTTGTTTCTAATAGCTTATGCAAGCTTTATATAGCTTGGTGTAAGTTTATTGTAGTGTAAATCTGTTCCAATTCAAGATTTGAAGAAAAGTCAAACAAAAGTCAACTGAAGAGCTAATAAGCTGTTTCTGGGTAAAAAAGCTAATCAGGAAGGCTTTTCTGGTGTTTTCTAGCTTGTGTGAACAAGCTAGGATTGGTCCTTGGTCCTTGTTCTTTGTTCCATTAGCAATAACAGTTGTAAGCTTTTTCTCAATTTTAGCATAATTCTTACTTTCACTGTACTAGTGCTTATTATTAGATTATTATTATTGTTATATGCTTATTGATAGTTTCTAAGTATATTTGTCCAATTTTATCAGTAGTTATATAGTTTGGTCTTTGTTTCTCTTAAAATCAGTCACATAAGCCAAAAATAGCCATTTAGAGTGTAGCTTATTGTAGTTCTTAAATTCTTATTAAAAGTTGCTTAATAGAGTTATATTAAGTTAGTTACTAAGTAAAAACCAGAAATCATTAGTCAAATTAGGGTGTGCTAGTTGAAATACACCACAGACACCTTATTAAGGGGTGTTTGGTTTAGCAGTCAAACTAGGTCAAACCTAGTGTTACTGTAGATTGACCACAAGCTTAACTTCATACTAGCTTTTCTTGGCCAATATAAGCTGATTATAAGTTCTGATAGCCTTATTAGATTGATTTGGTGGTTACTTGTACCTTGTGATAATTCTAGCCTATAAAAAGCTCAAATAAGCCAATATCAGCCACAAGCTGATTTGGCTCTTTTTCTTTTCATTTCTAAGTTCATTACAGTCCATTTAGTGAGTTCTCAAAGGCTCAAACCTTTGTGCCCTCTGCACACAGGTCTGCACAACACAAAACACATCAGCACACTCAGTATATACTGAGTGTTTAAGCTGCTGATCTCAGTTGAATTATGGCTTATTTAGATAAGCTCTGGCCTAGCTTTTTGGTTTTCTGGAAAGCTCATACTACTAGCTCACTTTTGCAATAATTAGATTGCATCTCAGTAGCTTATTAGACTGCTTAATCTGCCTTGCAATTTGGCAATTTTCCTAAGTTTCTGTTTAAACTATGCAACTGATTAGGTGCCCATTTGCTTAATCTGTGGGATAAGCTCTTATATTTAAGTTGTTTTGTGCTTAAATAAGTATATTAAACTTGTTCTGAGCATTTGGTTGAGTTTTGAGCTTATTAGCTTATTTTTAGCTTATTTGCATACTGCTTATCTGCCCAAATCTGCTTATTGGGCTTAGATAACTTTTGATTTTATTTTTCATAGCTTTTAAATATTAATTTAGACTTATCCTGAATTTTTCAGATTTTTCCTAAGTCATTTGATATTTTTAATCTTTTTTTATTAGTTTCTATTAATAATTAAATCATAATAAATAGAATATTAATCAGAAAAATATAATTCTAATTTTCATAATTTTATTTTGTCATTTATAATCTAGGAAAAATATAATCACATTTTTAGACCTTAAGAAAAACAAAATAGAAAATAAGTGATAGCTTCTATTTAATAGAATTTATCTTTTTAAAATTTTAATTAAGTAATTTTTATTTTTATAATTTTCTTAGCTTCTTTTTACTTCATAATATTTATAGAAAAATTTTTAGATTTTTCTTTGTTCATTTAGTATTTATTAGAATTATAATTAGTTTAAATATTAATTAATAAGTAATTAATTAACAATAATTAGATAAAAAGTGTAATAAATATATTTTCAGTTTTAAAATAAGTTTTATAATATTTTAGATTTATCTAAGTCATAATTTCATTTTTTCTAGGTTTATTTCTCATTTTCTTACTTTTTAGGTAATTATTTAATAGTTAAAAATAGTTTTTAATTAATAATAATTAATTAATAAGTCTAATAAATAATTTTCTTTTTCTAAAAATTTTCTTTTATTATTAGGATTGTAAAAATATAATTTTCATATCCGTAGGCCTTTTATTTATCAAATCTCACTTTTTATTTTGTACGTTTACGTTTATTTAAATTTAAACGTACGTTTCTAGATTTCTAAACGTTTTTAAGTAATTTGGTTTTCTGTATTTATTCTTATAGCTTGTTTAAAGCTATTTCCTTTTATTTCCTTAGTCCAATAATTCAAAACCCATTTTCCATTCAATAGCACTTGATCACAATTCGTCTATAAACACAATTTCACGCTTCGCTGGGATATAACGACCCGGGAAAACACTATACTCCTTGGTTAGTTGTCTTCAATTGGTTTGACTTTATTTGACCACATCCGTGGTTGATTTAAGTTGACTGTTTGAGGGCGATCAACATGTGATATCCGGAATTGTTTTACAAACTTTTGACAGGATGGTGGGCGATTGGTTTGTTTGAGTGTCGGGTTTTGGGTGAGGTGATGATGTGGTTAGGGGAGCAGTTTGGGGTGTTGTATGGGGACGTGAACGGAAAGATGTTTGCGATTAATATGTTGAAGCAGTGGTTGATGATTGGTTTGTCGGAATCGGTGTTTTTTGGTGGTGAGCGAAGGGTTAGGGAGTCGTCTGAAGGACCCGTTAAGGGAAGTGAGGAAAAAGGGGCGGTTTTGGTTTCTCAGGTAGAAGCAGCTGTTGCTGCTTTACTTGAATGCGCGGAGTTGGAAATGAGAATAAAAGCTGCACGCGCTTCGCGTTTTGCTCCAGCTTATCAGAGGTATATACATTTACACGAAACACTTGTTATTGAAATTGTTCACAAGTTTTATAATTACGTGATTTTGATTATTTTCTGTAATTTTATTGTAGAGTGAAAGAGCATCAATATATAACAAAAATGGCTGACGAGGAGCGTAAAAAACGTCCAGACTATAGACCTATTATCGAGCACGGCGGGGTGCTGTAACCACCCGTAATTTTTTGAATATATTTTTATACGAGACTTTTCCCGTTTCTCATAAACGGATCCTTTCTGAACTTATTTGGTTTGAAAATGTGAAATTTATCTCGCGAAACGTGAAAATTCGTACACAACGCGTACTGGCACAACCGACGATTTGTTTTGATTATTTTATTATTCGTGAGAAACGAGACGTATAAATAGTCGTTTTATTGGAAAAATTATTCTAAACGCGAATATAATTTTATTCGGGCAACGAGAAATAAAGGTACACGTATTTATAATCAAAATTGATGGAAAAACACTTTTAAGATTATTGGAATAACTTTCGGGTGCTCGGGAAATATTTATAACACGATTTATTGGTCTCATTTGCGTATCGTTAAAAATATAAGGAAATTGACACAATTAGTCCCTGAGGGCGCGCTAGGGTTTGCCACAAGTCCCAATAGAACCCTATATATATATATATATATATATATATATATATATATATATATATATATATATATATATATTATATATATATATCTCATTATAGCAAATCTAGGGTTACTATCCTTCTCTCCCAAATCCAGCCGCTCCCTCCTCTCTCTCTTTCCGGCCAATCATCCGGCCACCGGAGCTCCACCTCCGGTCACCACCTCTCACCGCCACCACCATCTTAACCCTCTCATCCTCCCCTTCACTCCTATGTACTCCACGCGCTACTTTGAAGCAAGAAGCAGTAGATCGAAGGTATATTTTGTTGGGTTTGTTTTCGGTTCGAGCTTTCTACCATTCCACAGCCACCACAGCCGCCTCACATCCCTCCTCTCTATCCTTCTCGTCATGGTAAAACCGAGAAGCCCGTCGTTATATTTATATATATATATTTTTTTATATAACCGATTATGTTGTTATTGTTATTGTTTTCGTGGATTTAAAGCATATTTGAATCTGGTTATATAAATACTTGTGACTATAAAACGGGATTTAAAACATGTTGGGATTCTTTTTCGTGTGGTAAGAAATGTGATGGTGTTTGTGTTTGGTTTGAATCGGGTCGAGTTTATACCCGGTTTGGGACATGGGTCGAAGCAGTTTTAGCACGGATCAATCTTTGAGTTTTGTGTATAAATTCTTGTAGTTATTGTTTGTTGTTGGGTTTCGGTTTGAATCTATTGTTTCGGTTGTTGTGTCTCATTATCAGTCGAGGGAAACCCACATAGGGTGTTGATTGTGCTTGTGTCGGAAACTATAAACCAACCGTAGGGTGTTTGTTGTTTGGTTGCTGTGGTCGTGACCTGTTTTTGGTCTGTTTTGATTGTTTGGTTCTGGTCATTGTTCAAAGCCGAGACCTCGTAGTCCCGACGAAGTGAGTATTATTGGTCCGAATAGTAGATAATATTAGTGGCTCGATTTGATTTTATTTGGAGTTGGATTTGTTTATTTTGGAACTGTAATCATGGAATCGTCTGTTAAGGTTGAGTCAATGTGTAGAGTTAAGCCGAGACCGTATGGTCTCGGCATGGTAACTTTTGGTCCGAATATTTTGCTATGGGTTGTGGAAAACTTGAGCTTTTGGACTTGGGTGGTAATTAAATTGAGTATTTTCGGTCGGGCCGTAGCCCAATTGGGTCATGGCGTATTTGGTTGACTATGGGCCTGAGCCCATGAGTTATTAAGAGTGTGTTCAGTTATAATTTGTTAATGCCATATTGGTACGTTTCGGATTTGTACTAGAAATCATGATTTGGATTTGAATACGGATTTTGATCATTATACTTGGACATTTGGATGATTATGGATCGTTATCGGACTTACGATATTAGATAGCGGACTTATTGAACATTTTGACTCGAGACGGTATAATATATTAAATTCAAAATGAAATTAATATATTAAACACGAAACGAACACAAAATCTTCAATAAAACCAAGACTAATATTTACAAGAATAATAACGAGACATAAACTTGTTAAATATTGTAATTTCAGTTTTGGTTAAACCAAGTCTCGACGACTCGAGAAAAACTAATTTTATTAGTTAAACTTATTTTTATTATAAAACGTTTATGTTTTATACAAACTGTTTGGGATAACGGGGTAAATGTCGAAACGTATAAACTGAGTTATTTGATTTGAGGTGTTTGTTGTCGTAAACTCTTAGGTTTGTCTCCTTGGTTTGAGTTCTCGTCAGTATTCTCTTGAGTTTGTTGATGTCTCTTCTCTTTGGCGTGAGTTGTATGTCAAGTCTATGTCTTCTTACCACACCACACGAAACGTTGAAACTAAACTTTTGATAAGTTTTGAAAACTGAGTAATCCACGAAAACTACGACACATTGTCTTTTATAGACTTTATTATTTGGCGAGACGTATTTTGAGATAATCGTATGCATATTAGGTTGTGCCGATCCTAGACCGTTGTGTACCGCCGTGCTTGTACCTCCGTGTACCGTCGTGCCGTATGTTTTGAGACCGTTGTGATATGCTCTAGATGCCAGTTGTGTCAGTTGTGATTCTTGCATTTGCTGTGGCTAAGGTGAGTTCATGGCCCCTACTTTTACTAGTTTTCTAACTATTTTTGGGGGAGAATACATGCTCATTTCTACTTAAACTCATTACTGGTTTTACTTGAAACGTGATTTGTTTTCTCCAACGTACTGTTTGGCTGATTTATCTGACCTGGTTATTTGAATGCATTATGTGCTTAATTGTTATTTGATATGGCCTGAAACTGTTATGATACTGTTACACGAGCTGGCTATGGTTATCATTAAAGAAGGCTCCTTGTGCCTTATCAGTAATGGCTCCTGTGCCTATCGACATCTATAGTGTGCACCTATAGGGAACTGTTGTTGTGATTTGACTTTTGTGACCTAGCCAGCGTAACAGTTAAACTTGCATGACACTATATGAGTATAGTACTTGTATGATTGATTTTGGTTGGAGATGTTTGACTATGTTATTATTTGCGGATTTGGTTCTGGAACTATGACTTAGGCAGTGTTAGCCTACGTTGGACTTGACGCGTTTTTGAACGATGATTTGAACTTGAAAACCTTTTGGTTTAACCATATTGTTTTAAACTAAAACCTATGAACTCACCAGCGTAAGCTGACCCTTTTAGCATGTATTTTCAGGTTTTAGGTGATAGCTTATTTCTGGAGGCGCTTGGCAAGGGGCATGGTCATAGACGACTCTGATAACTATATTGGGACCGCTTTATTTATTTATGGGCCTTACTTCCGCACTATTTTCAAATGATGTAAATGTATTACTTTTGATAACGAATTTTATTCTAAACGGTTAAGGTAAAACCGTTCTTTGTACCTTGTGTTGTGGTACCAATTGAGTAGCACCCCAGTGACATGTATGCTTCCGCTGGACCCGATTTTCGGGGTGTTACAGGTGCTTTGGCATCGGGGAGATAACCAGGTGGGTTCAGTTGTGGTGTTATGCGTATGCAATGTCAAATGTATCTGCATTAGCTCCTTTTTTTTGCGTATGATTGTTCTGCCTTCTGTTGACTTTTGTTTTGATATCTTTAATGTTATAGGATGCAAAAAAAAAATCACGAGAGGAATTGTTGGCAGAAGAAAGGGATTACAAAAGGCGAAGAATGTCTTATCGTGGAAAGAAAATGAAAAGAAGCACCACGCAGGTGAGCAACTACTCTTTTAATGCACATCCGTATCTATCTGGTATTTCATCCATTTTAGGTTCTATCAATTTTATAACAACTATCTCCAATATGTGTGGGTTGTTTTCTAAGCGGGGATAAGAATTTTGACCGATTTACTTATGAATAGGCCTACTTATTTTATTTTACTTATCCCATATGTAATGTGATAAGTGGTGTTAAAGGTTGGACTGACTTTTGTGTAATGACTGTGAATTTGAGTTGAAAGTTCCATATGCCCGAATGGTTTCAGAAACACGGAATCCCGGCTTCTTGCTGGGCAACACCTGGCTAAAGTTAACGTCTGTACAGAGTAGAAGCATTTTATTCCGGAACTTTGAGGCCCTAAGACACATAATTCAGCACCGTCAAGAGTTTTCTCAATACAGTGATAGTTTGGATGTCAGGGGCCAACTAAATTAAAAATAGCCGCAGGTAGTTCCTCGGCTTCATATTTTCTTGGAAGTACCACATTTTGTATAGTTATCGAGTCATTAGTTATTGGTTCAATTGCTAAGGTCTGCTAACTCGTTTTGAAGCTCAGTTATTGTAATTTGGTAAATATAGGATGCTGCATTTCAGGCCTGTTGTAATCTGTTCATTATAATTCTGATTTCCAAGTCTGTAAACCTTGTTTAGATCAATTAACATTTGACATCACCCCGTTAGTTTGTTCTACAATATGCAGTGACTGCTGATTATATTGTTTTGTTGACATGTGTCCCAGGTACCCTTGACTTAAAATCTGACCAAGAGTTGAGCAGCCTCATTCAGGTCTAGTTAACCACCATTCCTCATGTGGTATGATAATTGGGACACTTTTGTTCATTGAAATTATGGCATAATGAAATATATACCAAATTACAATATTCAGACTCATTAAGTCTTGGTATGGGGTAGTATGCCGCAAAAATTACTTAGTTAAGTGTTGTTAATTAAATTGCAGGTTGTCTTTAATTTAGTTGTTTTAGTTGGGCTTACATCATTCTGTTTTTGTTGATGCAGGTCAAAATCTTGCTGAATTAGAGCTCAAAAATGCATGGCTGTCTACACAAACTTTGAATCCAATGCCAATGCTGACAAATCTGACGCTTGAATTAATAAGATTAAACGACAAACAGCTAACCGAGTTGAATAAGTGCTTACCTAATATTCAAGCTCTCAACTTGATAGATATCTCAGGACTTATGTACCCTATTATCCATCTGAAGGTGAGGCGAGGCGAGTAGCAGCCCCTCTCGTTTTCGTTCATTCACTGCAAGCATACGAGGTTGGGAATAAATGATTCTCAACACGTTACTTGGCGTTGGGGTGGTGGTCGGTAACGATGATTCAGATGATGACATCGTTGGTATAGTCTAAATGGAGTAGCAAATAATTGATGCCTGAGAAGGAATCCGAGTAAATTCCCACTTTTTTTTTGTTCTTTGGTACCTTTTTTTTGTGGGTGTAAGATCTTTTTTGGTTAACTTTACTAGAATGTTTGCTTAGATATTAACAATATAGACAAATAATTGAGATCAGGATGTTGTAAAAGGCTTTTCTTTTGCTGCTGGATGTATTCACCTCTACTATAATTTTTCATTGCTGTTGTAGTTCTAATGTTCTATGCACTTTGTCAATAACTATGGTCTTCTACTGATACATGACAATACCGGCAACAAAGTAGGTTAGCAGTTTTCGTAATGCACTTTTGATTGTAAAATCAGCATATCAGATGGCTATTGGTTTATCAGATTCTTACTCACAATACAGAGTGATAAACAAACTACTTGTACTTAGAATCTTTAGATAAACAAACTTCAGTTGCTTATTAATCAATAGTGCGTTGCGCTTTTTGTCATTTGTGAAGAACAATAAAATAAAAGTGTTGTACGAAAATAATGGACAAAAATATTATCTAATATCTTATTTTGTATCACAGGTGATACCTAATATTTGGTATGTATCACAGGTGATACCTAATATCTTATTTTGTATCACAGGTGATACCTAATAAGTTATTATGTATCACAGGTGATACCTAATATCTTATTTTGTATCACAGGTGATACCTAATAAGTTATTATGTATCACAGGTGATACCTAATATGTTAACTGTTTGTTTATTTTGCCTTTTCCACCTTAATTCTCAAGTTATAAAAATTTTGTTTTCACAAAAGTTGTTCATTTTTAGTTTATTAATAAGTTTCATGAAAATTTGTTTCTTGCTTCATGATTCTTGATACGTTTGTTATAGATATCAATCATATGATGTTCAGCACCATACTTACTAGAATGACAAATATTCCAAACTTCTGACGAGATACTAAATTTTTTATATTTCTCTGGCATTGGAGGAGGAGATGAATCTCTTACACGTTTTTTCTTTGTATCGTTTTGAGAAGATGATGATGCCATTGAATTTGGATAAAGAAATATGTAGAAGAATAGGAAATAGAAAGTGATGAATTTAAAACGAAGTGAAAAGTCATGACGCTTAGTATTTAACATTATATTAAATACTAACCGTCATTTTTTACTACTTTTTGCAATTAGAAGATCAACGCTAATATGTGATTTCTTTAAATCACATATCATATACTACAAATGAAAATTTTATTTAATGATAAATCACATGTGATATACTACAAATGAAAAAAAATTAACAGTAAATCATGTGTGATGTACTACAAATGAAAAATAAAAAGTAATGTGTGATTTCTTTAATAGTCAATCACATGTGATATACTACAAATGGGAAATTTATTTAATGATAAATCACATGTGATATACTACAAATGGAAAATAAAAAGTAATATGTGATTTCTTTAACAGTAAATCACATGTGATATACTACAAATGGAAAATAAAAAGTAATATGTGATTTCTTTAATATTACAAATGTTATTTCGTATCACAGGTGATACCTCATAATTTTTTATATCACTTGTGATATTATTCTTTTAATTGTTTTACGTATAGACTTTTAAGCTTATTTTGTATCACAGGTGATACATAATAAGTTATTTTGTATCACTGGTGATACCTAATATCTTATTTTGAATCACAGGTGATACCTAATATTTGGAATGTATCACAGGTGATACCTAATATCTTATTTTGTATCACAGGTGATACCTAATATGTTAACTGTTTGTTTATTTTGCCTTTTCCAAATTAATTCTCAAGTTATAAAAATTTTGTTTTCACAAAAGTTGTTCATTTTTAGCTTATTAATAAGTTTCATGAAAATATTTTGTATCACAGGTGATACCTAATAAGTTATTTTGTATCACTGGTGATACCTAATATCTTATTTTGAATCACATGTGATACCTAGTATTTGGAATGTATCACAGGTGATACCTAATATCTTATTTTGTATCACAGGTGATACCTAATAAGTTATTCTATATCACAGGTGATACCTAATATGTTAACTGTTTGTTTATTTTGCCTTTTCCACCTTAATTCTCAAGTTATAAAAATTTTGTTTTCACGAAAGTTGTTCATTTTTAGCTTATTAATAAGTTTTATGAAAATATTTTGTATCACAGGTGATACCTAATAAGTTATTTTGTATCACTGGTGATACCTAATATCTTATTTTGAATCACATGTGATACCTAATATTTGGTATGTATCACAGGTGATACCTAATATCTTATTTTGTATCACAGGTGATACCCAATAAGTTATTTTGCATCACAGGTGAAACATAATAAGTTATTTTGTATCATTGGTGATACCTCATAATGTTAGTAGGTAACAACAAATATTTAGCAAAAAAAAATAAGCTTAAAAGTCTACACAATAAGCAACATGAAAATAACTTATCAAATTCTTAATATTTTGATAAAAACATTACATAACAAAAATATTATAACTAAAACATAAAATTCAACAGTTCGTGTAGAAACATATAAACCATATTCAGAAACCGTCTCCTCAGTATTCCTCTTCCTAAGACTTTGAAACAAATTCAACCTTTTTGTTTGAAGAGAAGCTGCAACATGTCCTCTGTTGTAGTGTAGGCCAGTTCCTGTACAAATATTATAACTAAAAACAATACAGTAACATTATAAGCCAAAGGATCAATAGAGCTGCCAGGTCAATCAGAAACCATCTCCTCAGTATTCCTCTTCTTCATCATCATCACCTTCACCCGACTCAAGACCAACCTCTTCATAATTCTTCTCAAGAGCAGCCAAATCCTCACGAGCTTCAGAGAACTCACCTTCCTCCATACCCTCACCAACATACCAGTGAACAAAATCCCTCTTGGCGTACATAAGATAAAACTTGTGGTCAATGCGGGAGAACACCTCAGCAATACTTGCAGAGTTTGAAATCATGCAGACAGCCCTCTGCACCTTAGCAAGATCACCACCAGGAACCACAGTCAAAGATTGGTAGTTGATACCACACTTGAAACCAGTTGGGCACTAGTCAACGAACTGAATGGTACGCTTGGTCTTGATGGTACCAACAGCAGCGTTCACATCCTTGGGGGCAACATCTCCCCTGTACATCAGACAGCAAGCCATGTACTTACCATGACGGGGATCACACTTGGCCATCATAGACGAGGGCTCAAAAGCAGTGTTGGTGATCTCAGCAACCGAGAGCTGCTCATGGTAAGCCTTCTCAGCAGAGATAACAGGGGCATACGATGAAAGCATGAAGTGAATCCTTGGGTATGGTACAAGATTGGTCTGGAACTCAGTAACATCCACGTTCAAAGCTCCATCAAACCTCAAAGAGGTGGTCAATGAAGAAATGACTTGCACGTAATTTTAATAATTTCCATCAGATACAAATCACTGTAAGCAAAACTTAAAGCTTATGATATTTACTACAGGGTGTTGTTTAGTACCTGAGAAACCAAACGGTTAAGGTTGGTGTAGGTAGGTCGCTCAATATCAAGAGAACGCCTGCAGATATCATAGATGGCCTCATTGTCAAGCAACACAGAGACATCAGTGTGCTCCAAGAGGGAGTGAGTTGAAAGCACACTGTTGTATGGCTCCACAACAGAGGTCGAAACCTGGGGTGAAGGATACACAGTGAATCCCAACTTGGACTTCTTTCCATAGTCAACCGACAAACGCTCCAACAGAAGAGAACCAAGACCAGAACCAGTTCCACCTCCAACAGCGTTGAAGACTAGGAAACCCTGAAGACCAGTACAGTTATCAACCTCCACCTTCGTTCCAAACTACACATCTTAACCTTAAACCAACCTCATTGAAACCCTTCAAAACCCTCATCATATTGGTCAAACATCCAACTTTACTTCCAAATACACACCCCAATTTCTTCCACTTCCACCAAATGACCAAATCCACATTCCCAACCAAATCCATGACCGTAGTGATCTCCTTGCTATGCACCTTACAACAAGGGCCAACCTCCATCCTCACCCTACTCAAATTGCTCACCTCACCCTCACAATTTGAATCAAGTTGATAATTATGTCAACTATTGTCCTTGTTGTGTCCTTCTCCAAAAACAAATCATTGCCTTAAATAAACATTTCACTTGTATTGAGTATCTTCTTACTTGATCTCATCCAACATCTCCACTTGAGTGAAGATATTTCTTGGATCAAATATCTACTCACTCATCCTCATCCTATTCCTTCTCTAAACCAATATAACATCGTTAGATCCACTCCATTCGCTCCATTTCCCTCACCATCAAATAACTAAATACTATTCACATGCTTTCCGCTCCAAACTCTCCACCTCCAAAAATATACCTCTATTAATCTAACATCCTTACCCTCACTCAACCAATTCCATTCCAACACTCTACATCACCCTCAACATAACTGTATCTTATTTCAAGCTTCGTTACAACAATCCAAGCTTCTTGCATATTAACCTTTTATTGTTATTTTTCAAGCTTTCAGTGTCTGCTAAAAAGTTCCTAAAGTCTTTGCAATTGATTTTTTTGTATTATTCCAGCATATATTGTTTTTATATTTTAATTTTTGCAATTTTTTGCTTTGTGTTCTTATATTAATTTTATTTCTTGTGCAAGAATATTTCATATCTCGATTCCTTGGTGCCCTCAAACGAGGGGAGCACACAACAAGGGGGAGTTTTCGCCACGACAAATTTCGTATCTGAAATTTGTCGGCATAACCTTTTTGATTCTACAAAAAGGGGAAGAAGTGAATATAAACTCACTAAATACTTGTCCAAAAATAATGTTTTAGATTTAATGAGTTTAAGTTTTGTAATCATCAAAAAGGGGGAGATTGTTGATATAAATAATGCCTAAAACATTATCAATACTTATTCATATCTCTATGTTTTGATGATCACAAAATGTAAACTCATCAAACATAAACTTATTAAGTAAACAAGTATTTAGTTGGAAATATTCATTTATACAACTTAATCACTTAAGGTATGAATGAACAAATGCTTAATGCATTATATGATCAAAGGAACATTTTCTTAATCACTAGATTTTTTATAAAATGACCCAAAACATTTTATATCTTTTAGAAAATCATTTTTGGTATTAAATAAAAATGTTTAATCTTTTATAAAATTATGGATTCAAATTTTCAACCAAAAATGGTAAAAATGTTCGAGAAAAACCTTCCCCACAAAAAGACAAATCTGGGAAACGGTTAGATGGGCGGCCCCCTTAATTTTACTAGGCGGTCCCGTTAATTTTAAGGGGGCCGGCCACCTATTTAAGGGGACCGCCCCGCTCCTCCAGCTGTCCAGTTTTTGCCTATAAATACTGGTTTTCCCCTGGACTTTTTCTCACCTTTTGCACCCCAAACCTTCTGTTCTAAATCTCCTCTAATCCTTTTAAATCCTTTGATCATATTCTCTTAAGCATTGGTTTCCAAGTGATCCAAGCTTCTACCACCCAAGTGCAAAAGAAGAATACTCCTTCAACCACTAGAGAAGAAGTATTACAACTTAGTATCATCTTGCTATCTAAGTTGTTTGTGTAATCATTCATTCATTTGTGTATAAGTTGGGTATATTTGTTAGATAGGTGTGAACAAAATTGATTAGGCTAGATTAGTGTGTAAGTAGTCAAGTTGTGAAGAAGTGAAGGTGTGTAAGTAGTGAAGGTGTGAAGAAGAAGAAGAACATACAAGTAATGCTAGGTAGTGAAGTAGGTGTGAAGCTATTGTGAAGAAGGTGTGAAGTCGTGAAGAAGGTGTGTAGTTGTAGTAAAGAAGTTGTGAAGAAGTCATGAAGAAGAAGTTGTGAAGTAGTTGTGATTTAAGTTGTGAGATTGGTTCTAGCTACGATTAGAACTCGACATCTAGCTTTGTGTCGTTAAACCGGTGTAAGCGAAAGTTGTGTAAGGTTTTCTCCGCCATAAGGGAGCTTGTTGACATAGTGAAGAAAACTCTCGAGTTTGGTGCTCGGGGAGTGGAGTAGGGCAAGGAAGGTGTCCTTGTAGCCGAACCACTATAAATCTCTTGTCTCTCGGTTAGATCTTTTCATCTCTATCTTGCATTTCATTTCATTACTTTATTTGCATTGTTAAGTTAGATTTATTTATATTTGTTCATATTGTTCAAGAGTTGAGTTCACTTAAATTCGAATATAAGTTTTTATAAGTAAATAAAGTTTTCATAATAAAATTAAAAAGACGTAAAACTATTCAACCCCCCCTTCTAGTTTTCCACAATTGGTATCAAGAGCCACGTCAAACAAGATTTTTAAAATATATTGTATTTTAAAACTTGAATCGATCTATGGAATCGGAAAAATATTTAGAAGGGCAATCTATGCAAAGACCACCGCTATTTGAAAGTGATGGTTTTCTTTATTGGAAAAATAGATTCGAAACTTATGTGAAATCAAAAGATCTTGATCTTTGGCATGTTATTACCTATGGTGATTTTCCCCCTATTCAAAATAAGCCTTTAACTAAAAGTGATGAAATTGTACCTTTTGAAAAACAAAATGATGATTTGAAAAAGAAACTAGCTAAAAATAATGAGGCAAAAATGGTTATTTATAATGCGTTACCACGTAAAGAATACGAAAGGATCTTTATGTGTGAAACCGCAAAAGAAATTTGGAACTCCTTACTAATAACTCACCAAGGTAATAGTCAAGTCAAAGATAATAAAATAGTTCTTCTTGTTCAACAATATGAACAATTTACGATTCCGAAAGAGGAATCAATAGATAATGCTTTTGCTAGGTTTAACACTATCATCACAAGTTTAAAAGCACTTGATGAGAATTTTTCTAGTAAGAATTTTGTTAGGAAATTTCTTAGGGATCTTCATCCAAAATGGCGGGCTAAGGTTAAGGCGATTGAAGAATCGAAGAACTTGTCAACTCTTCAACTTGATGAGTTGATTGGCAACTTGAAAGTCTACGAAGCAATAATAAAGAAAGACTCCGAGATGGTCAAAGGAAAAAGAGAGGAAAGCAAGTCAATTGCATTGAAAGCTAGGAAGGAATCTAGTGAAGAGGATAGCTCAACCTTCGAGAGTGATAACAAAGAATATGCTATGGCCGTAAGAGAGTTCAAGAAATTTCTAAAGAGACGAGGAAGATTCACAAGACAACCACGAGATGAAAGAAGATCGCTTCAAAGAAATAGGAATGATAACTACGGGAAAAGAAAGTGCTTTAGATGTGGAAGCCCAAACCATCTCATTGGCGAATGTCCAAAGCCACCGGGTTATGATTACCAAAATGCCTTTGTTAGTGGAGCATGGAGTGATAGCGACAAAGACGAAGCGGACAAAGCAAACGACGAAAAATGTCTTATGGCAAAGACATCAAATGAGGTACTTTCTGAAACCAAATACTTTAGTGACAACAATCAATCATTAGACGAAAAAGACCTAGATAATGAATATAATAGGTTATGCAAATTAGGTCAAAAAGTCATGGCTAAAAATAAATCACTAAAACATATTAATAATCGATTAGAAAATGAAGTACTCGAATTAAAAATTAAACTACAACATTTAGAAAAAGGAAAAGAAGTTTTTATAGAATGTAAAACATGTCTAGAGGTCAAAAATGAAAACGAAAAACTTAAAGATGAAATTTCCAAACTTGACAAGTTTAAAAATAGTAGTAACTCACTTAAGAAAATAATAAGTGGTCAAGGAACTTCAGGAGATAAAACCGGTCTAGGATTCAACTCAAATAATGTTTCAACTAGTGAAAATAAAAATGTAAAGTTTGAATGTCAATCTAGTAAACAAAAACCCTTAGAGTCAAAACCTAAGTATATACTTATAAAAGATAGAAAAATACCTATTGCGAGTGATGAGGAAGTAAAAAGTTTTTATAAACCATCATTAAAAGCCAAAACCGGATTTTCTAAACCAAAATTAAGATCTAAAAATCCACCTCCAAATAGACCAAATAATCCTCATCCTCGGTCTAAAACCCCTCAATCTAGAAGAAATCAAGGTAGACAAAACTTTCCTAATAATAATAATAATCACCCAATGTGGAACTATTCACTTCAACCAAGTTTCAACCCTTGGGGAATACTTTCACTATACATGCAAATGCAAACCATGTTTGGTTCAAACAATTTTGGACAAATGAGACAATGGGGACCAAGTGGCTAAATCGTCACTCATTGAATAATTCGGAAACTCATCTATGATTGGCTTCTATAAGTCAATATATCACCTTGAAGTATTTGAAGAAAAGCTGGACATAAGGTACGTTCTCTCTTTAAATTTCATGAGTAGTTACTTCATACATATAGTCTTATTAATCATTGCCTTAGGATATGCTTAGTTTGATAGGTTGCATTGCATTCACACCTTTAGTTATATCCGTTTTATGATTTAATAAACTAGAAACCCTTTAGTTAGCCCCCTAAGTATTAAATGAAGTATTCACTATCGAACTCATTTAGCCTTCTCAAATTTAAAATGGAAATCTTCTATGTCCACTATTAGAAAACTCATGGTGATGAAGTGAAATGAGTTAAGTGGATTAATCATTAACATAGAAGTAAGATTAGATTTCTCGCGTTAGAAAACTATGGATGAAACAAGCTCTCGTAGAATATGGCATCAAGTTAGATAAGTATGCGACAACAAATGAGCTATAGATGTTAGGTTATATCCCATTCAACACTCTCGCATCAAATATATAGAATTTCGTCATCACTTCCTTATGACCATAGGATAAGTAGAAAAGGGTAGCATGTGACAATAGCCTTAACCAATTCCCTTAAGCATGAGATCTTTAACATCCATTTTTAAAATCTAGGGTTAATGGTATTTGTTGTCAAAAATCTAGTATCTTTAAAAATATACAAAAACTTCACATTTTGGAAAAATAATTTTTTAAATGACTATTTCACTTTTCTATTAACATGTTTTACTATCTCATTTTTCTTCTTTATCTATGTCCATAATTCTATTTTGATCAAAGTCAAATATTGGGAATTTCTTTTTACCCATTTTCATAAACACATTTTTGAAATAAAACCCAATCTATTTTATTCAAATAACTTTCACATCTACATAAAAACCCACTTTCAAACATTGTTGAATAATGCTAAAAACATTTCTTTAAATCATGCATGGTGATCTCATATTTGTCATCTATATTTATGTACATGACATTTATAAGTGAACTAAGTCAAATCAAGCGGACCATGGTTTGTCTATTAAGATTTTGTTTGTAACAAGTCTAGAAGTCCATGCTATCTTAAGTTCCCATTTATTGCACATAGGCACACATTAGAATCCATCTAATAGTTCATTAATCTTCCCACTTAGTTATAATTTAGAAAATACTTGGTGTAGTTTATTGTTTGCTAGTCCATATATATTACTTGCTTGATGAGTATGTTTACATGCTAGATGAAATTACTTGTTTCCTTAATCTCTTTAATTAAAATGTTTTGCATAGATATCTATTACATGCTTAATTGCCTCAAAGAGTTGGACTTGCTTGAAACTAAACCCAAAAACACAACCCTTTCTACAATTTTCTGCCAAAAACCCATGTCCAGTAATCTGGAAACCACCAGATGGGCGGCCCCTTAAATCATAAGGCGGCCCCCTTAATGTTTAAGGGGACCGGCCCCTTATTTAAGGGGACCGGCCATTTGATGGTCGAAGGTGCTGTCTCCTTTTCTAATTTTTAGCCCATTTCATCCTACACTTCCCAAAATTCACTTCCAATCCATCCAACAAATTATCCATTCCTTAATCCCATCAATCCTACACTATAAACACTCCCATTCCTCATAACCTTCCATCATCTCATCACGCCATCTCCCGTCAAACCAAAGCCAAAAACCTCAAGGTTAGCAAGGATGACCGAAAAACCCGAAGAAAACCAAACCCCCGAAACAAGTCCATCTCAACAAATGATGTGACTAAACAACCGACACCTCCACCCACATTTGTTCCCAACTATACTCCCAATCCTCAAGCTCATTCCAATGAACCCTTTCACAAACCTCATCATAATAACCAATCACCCATCTTTACTCCCAAAAATACCCATTCATCTCTTCCATATGATTCATATGAAGAGCATGATCAATCCCTAAACAATTATTCCAATCTCATTCACAACACCTCACATCTTATTCAACCTACCAATGTACCATCCAAAACACTCACCACTCTTAGAATATCCCCTTCTTCCATATCTCCATCCTCATCCACTCATAATTACCCAAGCTCACAAATGTCTCCACCACCAAGAGTATCACCACCACCTCCTACCAACTCACATGTTACTCCTATGTTACATGTTCAAACATCCATCCCAGATAACAACCACACTCCACCATCATCACCTTCTTCCAAACACTTGAAGTTCATTGAAGAACTTAAAGAAGCCCATGAGCTTTGTGCTCTTCTTGCCTTACACCTTGCTCAATTGGATCAACTCCCTTCTAGTCCTCCTTCATCACAAAATAACCTCAACCTCCACCTTCGTTCCAAACTACACATCTCAACCTTAAACCAACCTCATTGAAACCTTTCAAAACCCTCATCATATTGGTCAAACATCCAACTTTACTTCCAACTACACACCCCAATTTCTTCCACTTCCACCAAATGACCAAATCCACATTCCCAACCAAATCCATGACCGTAGTGATCTCCTTGCTATGCACCTTACAACAAGGGCCAACCTCCATCCTCCATCCTCACCCTACTCAAATTGCTCACCTCACCCTCACAATTTGAATCAAGTTGATAATTATGTCAACTATTGTCCTTGTTGTGTCCTTCTCCAAAAACAAATCATTGCCTTAAATAAACATTTCACTTGTATTGAGTATCTTCTTACTAGATCTCATCCAACATCTCCACTTGAGTGAAGATATTTCTTGGATCAAATATCTACTCACTCATCCTCATCCTATTCCTTCTCTAAACCAATATAACATCGTTAGATCCACTCCATTCGCTCCATTTCCCTCACCATCAAATAACTAAATACTATTCACATGCTTTCCGCTCCAAACTCTCCACCTCCAAAAATATACCTCTATTAATCTAACATCCTTACCCTCACTCAACCAATTCCATTCCAAACACTCTACCATCAACCATCTAAGCATAACTATATGCTTATTTTCCAAGCTTTCGTGTCGCAAGCAAGTCCGAAAGCTCTCTTTGGCAATTTAGGACCTTTTTCTTGTTATATGTTTCAAGCATACTAATTAATGTCTTGCTATATGTTCTTAATATTCGTTTGCCATGATTGTTGTCTGCCATGATTGTTGTTTTTATATTCCATATTTTTCTATGTATGCTTGTGCTTCTAATATTTTTCTTGCAAGTATTTCATATCTCGATTCCTTGGTGCCCTCAAACGAGGGGGAGCACACAACAAGGGGGAGTTTTCGCCACGACAAATTTCGTATCTGAAATTTGTCGGCATAACCTTTTTGATTCTACAAAAAGGGGGAGAAGTGAATATAAACTCACTAAATACTTGTCCAAAAATAATGTTTTAGATTTAATGAGTTTAAGTTTTGTAATCATCAAAAAGGGGGAGATTGTTGATATAAATAATGCCTAAAAACATTATCAATACTTATTCATATCTCTATGTTTTGATGATCACAAAATGTAAACTCATCAAACATAAACTTATTAAGTAAACAAGTATTTAGTTGAAAATATTCATTTATACAACTTAATCACTTAAGGTATGAATGAACAAATGCTTAATGCATTATATGATCAAAGGAACATTTTCTTAATCACTAGATTTTTTATAAAATGACCCAAAACATTTTATATCTTTTAGAAAATCATTTTTGGTATTAAATAAAAATGTTTAATCTTTTATAAAACTATGAATTCAAATTTTCAACCAAAAATGGTAAAAATGTTCCAGAAAAACCTTCCCCACAAAAAGACAAATCTGGGCAACGGTCAGTTGGGCGGCCCCCTTAATTTTACTAGGCGGTCCCCTTAATTTTAAGGGGGCCGACCACCTATTTAAGGGGACCGCCCCGCTCCTCCAGCTGTCTAGTTTTTGCCTATAAATACTGATTTTCCCCTGAACTTTTTCTCACCTTTTGCACCCCAAACCTTCTGTTCTAAATCTCCTCTAATCCTTGTAAATCCTTTCTAAAATCCTTTGATCATATTCTCTTAAGCATTGGTTTCCAAGTGATCCAAGCTTCTACCACCCAAGTGCAAAAGAAGAATACTCCTTCAACCACTAGAGAAGAAGTATTACAACTTAGTATCATC
Source organism: Artemisia tridentata subsp. tridentata (assembly GCA_021014915.2). Taxonomy (NCBI): domain Eukaryota; kingdom Viridiplantae; phylum Streptophyta; class Magnoliopsida; order Asterales; family Asteraceae; genus Artemisia; species Artemisia tridentata. The sequence goes on along the minus strand of CP139505.1, from coordinate 220,592,961 downwards.
TTGCTATCTAAGTTGTTTGTGTAATCATTCATTCATTTGTGTATAAGTTGTGTATATTTGTTAGATAGGTGTGAACAAAATTGATTAGGCTAGATTAGTGTGTAAGTAGTCAAGTTGTGAAGAAGTGAAGGTGTGTAAGTAGTGAAGGTGTGAAGAAGAAGAAGAACATACAAGTAGTGCTAGGTAGTGAAGTAGGTGTGAAGCTATTGTGAAGAAGGTGTGAAGTCGTGAAGAAGTTGTGAAGAAGGTGTGTAGTTGTAGTAAAGAAGTTGTGAAGAAGTCGTGAAGAAGAAGTTGTGAAGTAGTTGTGATTTAAGTTGTGAGATTGGTTCTAGCTACGATTAGAACTCGACATCTAGCTTTGTGTCGTTAAACTGGTGTAAGCGAAAGTTGTGTAAGGTTTTCTCCGCCATAAGGGAGCTTGTTGACATAGTGAAGAAAACTCTCGAGTTTGGTGCTCGGGAAGTGGAGTAGGGCAAGGAAGGTGTCCTTGTAGCCGAACCACTATAAATCTCTTGTCTCTCGGTTAGATCTTTCCATCTCTATCTTGCATTTCATTTCATTACTTTATTTGCATTGTTAAGTTAGATTTATTTATATTTGTTCATATTGTTCAAGAGTTGAGTTCACATAAATTCGAATCTAAGTTTTTATAAGTAAATAAAGTTTTCATAATAAAATTAAAAAGACGTAAAACTATTCAACCCACCCTTCTAGTTTTCCACAACAAGAAAAGAACACATAAATAAAACATATACAGTATTCTTAAGTACAAACAAATAATACCACAGAATACACATTACACTATTACAGGTGAGGATTCAGTCCATTTATATGAAAACTAGTCAGTTAAGTTCGTATTTTCATAACCGGTCAAATGGGTCAAATTCTTTCTAAGTGACAAGAATATGAAGAATGGACAGAAAGAGTTGGCAGGCCCAGCCCCCTTTTGCCCTACAGGCAAAACTTTCGTTTTATTATACCAATACCGTTTTGACCCATTACCCAACCTCTATAATGTACTATCTTTTTAACCTCTATAATGTACTATCTATAAAATACATTTTATTGATCAATTCAATTAGCTATGACAGGAAAAGCGTAATCACCAGATTCATTAATGGTGGCAACGAGAAATTAGTCCTTTCGTGATCCTACTTTCCTTTCAAGACATCACCAATGACTTCATCTAACGGTGTGGTGTCAACAGCTTCCTGCAATTATGAACCAAGCTTATGTTAACATATCCTGAGCTAATTAGTACAAATTTAATATATGATCAATTGTTACAGCGAAAAAAATGAGTAAATAAATCTTAGAAATTAGAACTAAAGTAAGGATAACTAAAATTGACAAAAGTTAAAGGATGTATACATGTACTTAAATTTTGGATAAAAAATATAAGCAAAAAAGGGAAAAGTGATTACGAGTTAGCCAAACCCAATCCGACCCATTTTTACTTGTACCAACAAAAGCAGCTCCTTCACATCTCCCTTAACAATACCACCTTGTATCACAGGTGATATCACAGGATATCACCTGTGATATCACATGTGATATGTGATATCACATAGTGATATCACAGGTGATAGCATATGTTGCAGCCAACAAACAAACACTCGGTTAACTTGTTAACTACACAGACTAATCCTAATTTACTCAAATTGTCAGCAGCTATATAAACATTATCATCTTCACATTAATCTCTTAACAAAATCTAATCACAAGAACTCAACACTCCTCATATAAACTAACACTCTGTCACCTCATGTAAGCACACACAGTAAGCGTAATATCCTCAGATTTCCACTAGCTCGATAAACGCCTATCATCTTTACATAAACTACGCATAACACCTCAACAATCCTCATATCTTCCAAACACCACAACAGCTGAAACACAAAAATAAGGTCATTCTCGCAAACGACCACTCGTCAATCCATACATACACAAATCTCCTATAACTGCATCAACTACCAATCCACAATATCATCATTCTGTAACACACCTAACGAAAATACCTAATCTACATTATGTCATTCTACGCTAGTTTGTAACTTATTCTAAAATTTATATTACAAAATCATACACACTTTTTAACCCTAACTACAAAGAGTAACCGTAATCTAATCAGATAGCATCTCGATAAACACTTTACATGAATCACTTTACGCATAACACCTCGTATCTTCGCAACAAACAAAACATAAACAACAAGTCATTCTCGCAAACGACCGATACATCACTCATTCGTCCTTGCTACAAACAACTTCACTTTCTATAAACGCCTACCAACACTATCATCAATCCGTAACGCATCTCACGAAAACTACATTATGTCATTCTACAATTGATTAATTACAAAATCATAAACTAGCTTTTTAACCGCCTCACATAAGAAACTATAATTAACACATCACATTATTAAGAGTTTACAAATACAAGACGATTTCGAATAAAGGCGATACAAATTAATCGTATAAATGATTAATTAAGTTAAATTAAATCGAAAATTATACCGAATTGAAGGAGGAAATCAAAGAGTTGACGGACGTTGAGTGAGATGTGTGAAATGAACTCACGATTCTCCCAATCAGCTTGTACTGCTATCCCTACGTTTACCGCATTCGTTATTCCACCTGCACGCGCCATCTTTTCTTTTTCTTAATCGGTTTCAGACGGTTATTATGATTATAGTTCTGTTTGTAATTGTGTGTTATTTTTAGATTTGATGATTAACAATTTGATTGTGATCGATTACCTTGATGAAACATATCAGAAATCGAATCTACAAAATTTGATCCAAATCGTGGTTGTTTGTTAACATGAAGATAACAGTGATAATGAAAAGAGAAGATTTTGATTATCAATTGAGAAAGTAGTTATTGAAGACTTTGAATGGAGAGAAACTGGGAGAGAGAACACGCACTAAAGTGTGTTTGTGTGTGTTTTATGTGAGTTTAATGTGAGTTTTAGTTTATATACGTGACCAGAATACCCCTGCAGTGTAAATGTTGTGTTTAATCTTGACCATTAGATCAAAATGAATGGAAGGTAGAGATTGATCCCTTTGTATGTAAGGAATGTTTCGTCCTCAAATGATCTTTTATCTTTCGAAACTTTAATATTTATTAACAAAAATTCGCTACCAATTTAATATTTGTTAAGAAATATTCCTCAACAAGTACTCCAAAATTCACTCAAGAAAATTTTGAGTCCATGTCTGCTATTTTTAGATAGTCAGTAATAACTTTTACTAACTTTCGAGAGTTGGACGATGCAGCCATTTAGTTAAAAACAATAGCAAAACTAGTAGTAGTTTTAGTTTTTGTCAATAATAGTGATTTAAAAATTACACCACGATGACAAATATTACGAATCAGAAATTAACATAGATATGATATAAATGAGATAGGAGTATCGTAAAAAACAATATGTGAAGATTCATAACTCATCAGCTACATTAAACCTTCTAAAACGAGTTGCATTATTTTCATGTACCCCTTTGAGGTCTTGACCGCTACCAACAACTAAAAAATAATAATAATAATGAAAAAAATAAAAAATAAAAAAAAAAAAAAATTACACAAGAGTTCAATAACAAGAATCAAAGAACTTTAAAGCATTCACGTTTTTCGTATTGCTCTTTAGCAATAGTGAAATATATGCAATATGTTTTCAGTTAGACATACCCGATTATTCTTGACATATTGATTAATAACAAGGATAGTTTGGAACACTTTTAACTAGTAGAGCTATTAAAAATGTTGTATATATGAACTTCTGGTTCAAATGTAGAAGAAAATCGTTGAGGTAAGTAACATGTATACACTTGGACACTTACAAGACAATTTCAATCTTACATCCCACATAGCTTGAAGATAAGAAATGTTCTTTGGTTATATACTATAGTGTATGTGGACAATATGTCTTAAGAATATATTTAGGATGTGCTATTCTTAATAGAGTTCATGTACAAAATATAAAAAGTGAACTCTTGAGGGATACTCTTCGTGAATTTGTATAGCTTCTTAACGTTTTAACATTTACTACTCCCTCGTCCCATATCCCCATATCCAATGTCATGTTTTGACTTTTGCGATTTGTTTTTCAACTTTGACTATAGATATTTTTGTTTGTGTTATATAATACTTGATGAAAATTATACCAAAGAAAATGCATTTAAAACTCAATATATTCATATATTTTGCATCAAGTATTATATAACACAAAATAAAATAGTTAAGGTGAAAGTTGAAAAAAATTGACTTCAAAAAGTCAAACAGGACATTTAATATGGGACAGATGGAGTATTTGTTAAGAATACTATTATATTTAAGATATGCTATTTTTAATAAAAATTGAACTTGATTTATGAATGACATATCCTTAATTTGTATAGCTTCTTAACTTTTTAATATTTATTACTCAAACTTAACATTCTTTAAAAGGTTTATTTACAAAGTAAAGATTTAACTTCATTCATCAAAGCATATTGTAAATTTATATAGGTTACTTTTGACTTAACTTTATTTTTTTAGCACATATTCCAATTAAGTCTTTTTTTATAACTACATGGTTTTTATCTTTTAACCGATTAATCCACGAGATTTAAACTCATTGCCACACAGACTCAAACCGGGCAAAACCCATTTGAGGAAGTTGGCGTAACTATTTTAAAATTGTTTGCATCTAGCAGAATTGGACCAAAGATATCACACATTTTAATGATAATAGTCACGAATCTTTTGCCAATAAGTTACCCCAAAATTATATTTACGAAGATTGAGAGTATATAATTTTGTGTATCTACTCAAGAAAGATAATGCAAATCACTATATCTTCTAGTTTTTGTTGGCAATAAAGATTAAAAGTTACACCACCATAACAAAATAAATACCATGGACTAGGATAAATTTGATTCCCAAAATTGACATACTTATGATTCGAAAAATGTTTTGTTACATGCAAAACACAATACATCACAATTCACAACTTATCAACTACGTTAAACCGAATTAATATGAGCTGCTATAACTTCATATATCCCCTTGATTGACCGCAACCAACAACTAGTAAAAGTAATAATCAAAGTGCATGTAAACACAAGAAACCAATGACAAAATCAAAGAACGTTGAACTGTTGAAGCAGTCAAGTTGTGTGTATTGCTCTTTAGCAAAAGTGAAAATGCAATATGTTTTTCAATTAGAAAGACCAAGACTCTTAACATGTCAACTGATAATTAGGATGGTTCGAACACTTCTACGAATAGAGCCGTTGAACTGTGGTATACATGATTACATGGATCCTTTTTTTTAAAAAATCTTTAAGGCAAGTAACATGTCTACACTTTGATACTCTATGATCAAAAACCTTAGTCCTTAAGCCCATATAAATATATGGGGCAATTTCAATACTTTTTAAAGAAAGTTAGGTGTAAGTTGGAACAAAATCTATCAGAGAGAAATCTAAATTTTCTCAAACAACTACATATGAAGTTTTATCTAAATTTTACTCTGAAACGTCATGTTTCATATAAAAAACTTGCACAAACAAACGAATACAAAACACATTCGGTAAGTAATATTTTTTTGATCAAATGCTCGCACTATCTTGGACCCTCATGTCTTCACATCTATTTAAATGAGTTTGACGCTACAAGATCCAACAACATAATCGACATGATAAATGGTCCATTGACAAAATATATAAAAGGAAATTGCTGGTCGAAAAAGCTCTATAAACTCGGGCACTTTGATGGGCTAAATCCAACTTTATGTTTGCTTCATTACTTAAAAAGTGTACTTGGCTTCATTTCGAAGATAAACGATGTATCGTGAACACATAAATGGTAGGATAATACTAAAATTTCATGAGTCAATATTTAGATACCTTATAAATTTGTTTCATAAAGCCATTTTAGCCTTGCATCCCACATTGGTTAAAGAGATGAATTGTTCTTTAGTTATACACTAGTGTTTGTATTGGTGATATGTGTTTAGGATAGTGCAATGTTGCAAAAATCGGCCGTGACGGCCGATTAATCGCCGATATATCGGTAATCGGCCGCCGACCTTGTCGAATTATGAAAATCGGTTTGGGGAAAAAAATCGGCCGTATCGGCTATATCGGCCGATTAATTGGCCATATCGGCCGTATCGGCCAGGTTTAAAAAAAATTAAAAATTAAGGCATTCTACTTAATTTGGGGATCGTTTATTTCACTTATAACACACAATGAGCCTCATAATCAGAATTGGAGCCTTTTATTGAGGTTTGAAAACATAATAGGCTTGGAATCAGTTACGATCTTTAGTTTGGTCTCCAGAAATACCCAAAACATGCAAAAAATGCAAATCCGATTAATCCCGCCTTGGCCGATTAATCGTTGCAGGGTGGTCGACCGCCACGCTACCGATTCACGATTTTTGCAACATTGTTCAGGATAGTGCTATGTTTTGAACATGTTGTTGCTCTTAATTTAATTTAAATATTAACTTATTAGATTCCTCATGCTTAAAATATTATATATATACAAGTTCTTAACTTTTTAGTTTTCACTCAAGCTCCTTTTTAACTTTGTACCCCAAAAAGTTTGCTGTTTTTTCAAAGATTTAGGGTCTATGTAACATTGCAAACTTATGACACTAACATAACTTACATTGCTACAACTAAGTCATAGCCAGGTCTATTTTAATCATATTGATCCAAGTATTTTAAATAGATAACTACATCATCTAAGTGTCATAAGTAGTTATTATTTAGATGCATAAATAAAGTCATTTACAAACCGATGGATGATGGAGCAATAACATGGCAGTTCCAAACTTCCCCCCATGTATTTACCACTTGAAAAAGAAAAACTTTCTATCACACTGAAAAAATACATATAATTTCGTACATGAGGTGTAATTTACACAAAAGGAAATATTCACATACACAATCATATCCATGTTTCTTTCACACAAAACACAACTCGAAAATGTTAGCTACGCAGTTGATTCCCAGAGATTTAACAAATCTTTATTATATTAGTCATGAAACAAGCTTACAGTGGCTACCACTAACAATATATAAATACAATCTGCATTGTGCTTATATGACCCGTTTCATTTACACAAATATGATAAGTACAATACACCCTTATCGAGCACGCAAAAAGCTAGTGGATAACCAAAGATCCAAACGTTTTAATGCTTCAGCGTGTTTCTTAACCAACAGAGTTTTCAAGCTTTAAGCTCATTAAAGCGTTAACTTCAGCACCAAATTCATCAGGAAGCTCGTTAAAGACATCTCTGCAGAACCCAGATATCATTGCGGCCATGGCTCTTTCATAGTCGATCCCTCTTTGCTGGAAATAGAAAAGTTGGTCTTCTCCAATTTTGGATGTGCTTGCTTCGTGTTCTATACGAGCAGATGGGTTTTTTGCCTGTTTTTACAGAAAGAGAGTAATTTGTTATCTCAACTATTAAGTATACAACCTATTTTAGGATGGCAATTACAATTATACTCATGGAGTCATGGTCATTGGTCATCACTCATCAATTTCTATTAGTTATCTTCATACACACAGTACTAACGAAAATTTACAAGGTAAAATTAAAATCCAAGCGATGACTGTAAAGTAGGCAAGTTTTTTAAGCCACATAAATAGTCTCAATTTTATCATATCGGGCAAATATAATTGTGTGTCATTATAAATTCTAACATGGTACTCCACCCACTCCATGAAGAATGCAACAAAGTCAATGTAGGACTTCTGGCGGAAATTGTAACATCCATTTTAAGAGCAATCTCAAATGGAAGTCACTCATTATTGCGGCTCGTGTTATTAGAATTTTCGTCCATGGCATCATGGGACATGGGCGGACCCACATGGATGTGCATACCTTTAAAAAGATTTTAGTGCATACATCTGTTAATTTGATGTACCGCTGAAAATCAAGAAATGGCTACTTACATACCCTTGGTCACTCTTGAAGGGTGGTTTTGACATTTGACACATACTTCATCACGTAAATCTAGTCCTAACTATGAATAATACTTGTTACATCTGAAGAAAAATAGAAGTATTGTCATGTTGGGATGTCTCATAAAAGGCAGTGCTTCCTTTTTAGCAAATCTAAAAGCAAACGTTACATGTGTTTTCATTAAACTCAAATTAACCACTACACTTATTAACCACGCAAAGCCAGATGATAAATTTTCATGGGATGAAGGGGATAGTAATTAACATCGCCAAATAAACAACCCTTTTAATCATAAGATTTATCTCAATTGGTATTCAAAATGGCGATGTTTATCACAAGAAGCAAAATATGAAAGCATTAGCATCTATTTGGGAATAATATGATAACTAAAAGTAACTCTCAGAAGTAACATGATGTGCAAATCTTATCAAAATACGTCCAAATAAAGTGGTTAAACTTTCACCATATACACAAGTTAGCAAATTTGCACAAAACTTATCATTAAAATGCACTAGATAATTTATGAACATCATTTTACTCTTACTGCAAATATTGGATTATGTTTTCATAGCAGAAATTTCTCTCCTGATTTTCGCGATTGAAAACTAAATATTTTCTAGAACCTGTGGTTTTGGCCATAACAAGAGAACCTTTTCAAAAAGAAATACACAAAAATGATTGGCAAATTAATAATCTGACATTTAATAGGGATGATTTTGTCCCACGCTCCTAAACAATGTTATTACTATTAAGTATTGTTGCAAAACAAACTGTCATCCTTGAGAACACACAACGGTTAGACCATACTTTGCAATGGGGAGTTATTTTAAACAAAGATGTGCCAAGTCCAGATGTCTCCTTTTATTGCATTTACATCCATCTTTTCCAAGGTCGCTCATTCGTGCAAATACAGTGCTCATTTGGTATTCCAACAATTACGCTGACTAGTATGCAGCCAAAAAATCAGCATGATAGTTCACAAGAACAATTGTGTTATGGGTCCTTAAGGGGTGCCTGAACATACGTTACATAAAAATGATAAGATTGTGTTTGGTTTGGTTGTGGGTATGGGTACCAATGAAGAGAAAAAACCACACCTCCGTGGTGGGTTTGAATTATGCCTTTTTTTCTTAAGTCTCATTCCTAGATACAAATTTAAACCAAATAAACAAACAATAATCAAAGCCATTTCCTCATTCTCATGCCAATAAAACAAACAAACCCCACGTAAAATTTAAAATCGGTAGCAGAAAACCAGTTGTAATAAATCATTGTAAAGGAATAGTTTTAGGAAGTGACTCTACTGCTTAAAGTGACTCTACTGTAAAGGAAGTAGTATGTGGATACAATAAGAGTGTATAAGTACTTTCATTATACATTTTAATATTCGGTTTTGTGCAGCTAGTATGAAACTATTCATTCAGAACTGGTTTACACAAATGAGATAGCATATATCAGAGGGTAGGCTACTCAAATATTAAAACAGTATAGCAGATAATCATTTTTTTTACATAAATCGAAACACAACCTAAAAGATCAAGAAATACATTACAGCATGAAGTTGAAGTTGCATACCTGGATGTACGGGTAAGTGTTAGCAGCCGCCTTATCACCAATAAGCATCGAATCACACTGAGACGAATTCCTAGCATTATCTGCTCGGGAATGAACGTGAACAAGACCCCTATAACAATTCCTTGAATTTCCAGCAGAAATGCCCTTTGAAATAATCCTACTTCTTGTATTCTTACCCTTATGTATCATCTTTGTACCTGTATCCGCCTGTTGACGATTATTAGTCAAAGCAACCGAATAAAACTCACCCACAGACTCGTCACCTTCCAGCACAACACTCGGATACTTCCAAGTAATAGCGGACCCCGTCTCCACCTGAGTCCAAGAAATCTTGGATTTCCGTCCAGCACAAAGACCCCTTTTAGTCACAAAATTAAAAATCCCACCTTTTCCATTTTCATCGCCAGCATACCAATTCTGTACCGTTGAGTATTTAATCTCGGCTTCCTCGTTACAATGAAGCTCAACCACAGCAGCATGAAGCTGATTCGTGTCATACGAAGGAGCCGTACACCCCTCTAAATACTCAACAAAACTCCTATCATCAGCCACTATAAGAGTTCGCTCAAATTGACCCGTTTCCATAGCGTTTATTCTAAAATAAGTCGAAATTTGCATAGGGCACTTAGTATCTTTAGGTATATAAACAAACGACCCATCACTAAACACAGCCGAATTCAAAGCAGCATAGAAGTTATCATCAGGAGCAACAACTTTCCCTAAATACTTCTTAACCAAATCCGGATACTCCCTAATCGCCTCCGAAATCGAGCAAAAAATCACTCCGGATTTCTCTAAAGTCTTCCTATGAGTCGTTGCAATCGAAACACTATCAAATACAGCATCCACAGCAACATTAGCTAATCGATTCTTTTCATCCAACGAAATACCCAATTTATCAAAATACTTAATAAGCTCAGGATCAGCTTCATCAAGACTATTCAAAGTCGGTTTCTTTTTCGGCTCGGAATAATAACAAATATTCTGAAAATCAATCTTATGATACTCATTATCAGACCATTTAGGCTCAACCATTTGACAAAACTTATGATAAGCTTTTAACCTAAACTCAAGCATCCAATCAGGTTCATTTTTCCTAGATGAAATCAACCTAATAGTCTCTTCAGATAGCCCTTTAGGGATAGTAAATGAATCAATATCTTCATTAAATCCCCATTTATAATCTCTTTTAAGAAACTTCTGAAGTGGGTCATCATCAATTGAGGATAAATTTGAGGAATTACCTTCGGTAAGTGTGTCTGATTGAACTGCTCTCAGTTTCAAGAACCTGTGATTATGAGGCTTTGATTTTGTTGTTTTGTAAGAAAAATCAGATTTTGAAGATGACCCTTTTGAGATTTTGGTGTTTTCTGAAAAGGGTTGTGAAGAAAAGTTTGTAAAAACTCCATTTGTGATGAGGGAAGCCATGGATTTGGTTGATGTTTCAAGAAAACCTAGAAGAGTCAAAATAGTGTATGTGTTTTTTTATGATGTTTGTGTGTTTGTGTTTTTTGTGGCTTGAATTTATTCGTATGTTAACCACGAGCCTCTACATATAGTTTCCAAATTGGGTTGCGTTTTTATTTTTTAATAAATCCCTCAAAGATGTTTATATAATAGACGTAAATCCTTTTAAGTTGTGAATGTTGTGGATTTAGCCCTCTATTTTTATAAAATTGTATGCTAAAGTAAATTATACTCGTAGGTTTTGTGGTATACAGTATACACGATATAACACTGATAATTACATAGGTGATCCCTGATAGTAATAAAACCACACTGAGATCACACCAAACTCCTTCACATTTGCGCCAACTAAGCTTTCTTTCTCTTAGACAAAATACTCGTAGTAAAAAGACTACATTCACAACAAAAACATACCCTGCCAAATTAAATATAAACAAAAACACACACACAAACCAAACAATTCTCCTTCAATTCATTCGATCCACTTCCGGACCAGAACATTGCAACTGAAGAGGGGCACGCGTGCCTTTTGGTTCTAGTAGCAAGGGGGATCGAACCATTTGGGTAGGCCGACCGAATGGTTTGGTCTTATTACGTTCGGTCATAGTTTTCAAACTAGTTGCATCATTGGTACCTATTTTGAATGGCTCAGTAAAGTTTCTGTTAGTGAACCCCATGAGAATTACACACGATGCTAAAGTCGTCATTTTATCTTGTTTTCCTAAAAATTTCTCAAAAAATTTCCACCAACTAACTAAACACCTCTTATGCCAATTACACACTTTATTTTTCTTGTCTGTCACATCCTAACACCTACAATACATAACAAACACCTACCATTCTACGTCAGTTAAAGTCGGTCACATCCGGCAACTACCAACACCACCAACACCACAAGTATAAGTATAATGGTGATTTTTGAAAAACTCAAAAAAGTAAACTTATACGTATAAACTTAAAGAACGTGTAAAATATGAAGGCTATTTTTATCATTTTAGAAAATCAAAAATTTGTTATTTGAGAAACTTAAAGTTTAGGGGTTGATTGGTCAAATTTAAGAAGTTGAAAAATTAAAGTTTAACACTAAGAACACTCCCAACGGGAGCGTTAAGCTCGCGTTAAAGTGCCTAAAGGGTGCGTTAAAGCCACGTTAAACGTTGAGACATCCCTGCGTTAACGCAACGTTAAGGGACCACGTTAAACCCTTAATGCTGCGTTAAGGGTGCGTTTGGTAAAAAAAAATAAAAAATAAATTCACCTTTGGCCCCTAAAAACGAACAAACTTAGATTTATTTGACGAAAGGAAAAGGAAGAAAGAAAAGAAAAAAAGTTGAGTCGGAAGTTAGCCGGACATTTTTACAGCATATGATTGACGAAGAAGATGAAAAAGTGGTAAGAAAAAAGAAAGGTTATAAAGTGGTCAAAAGTTGTGGTCTAATGTAGAGTAGGCTTTCGTTCTTTTCAATATCAGGTCTAGTTTTGTCTTTTCTTTTTTATTAATATTACTCTGATATTTTTCTGCTACTTTAACAGAAACGATACCCGACTTTAATAAATGAAGTATTATTATAAGTTTGGGGGTTGAATTTGAAAATATTTGATATAAAGGTGAGTTAAGGTGTGTTAAAGGTGAGTTATGGTTGGGTGTGTTAAAACTGAGTTAAAGATGAGTGTGTTAAAGATGACGTGACAGTGTGTTAAAGTTTAAAGCTGAGTTACGATTGAGAGTGCCCTAACAAATGCACAATGTCAAATTTGGATCACTCTAGAAGCAACGCATCTTACCAACAGGGCTAGTGCAATGTTTGTCTTGTTGTACCCATGTATGTCGATTTATTGTATGCAAAAAATATTTTGAAAAGGCAAATCACTATCCATTTACTGTGATTCCCCTCACACCATTTGTGTTATTTGTCCGGTTGACAAATGTTAGTACTGAAATTTATAATCTTTGAAGCAAGACAAATTGATGAAATGTCATTCTCAGCCTCAAAGAAACCACATAGTTGTATGTTGGTATTTTAGTGTAAAACAGATTGAGTTTAATATGCAAATAAGGGTCGACACTTATTTGGATATTAACGGGACTAACGGGGGTTCCAAGGGGGCATAGCCCCCTTAGTGGGGGTTCGGGGGCAACGCCCCTGAGAGAAGCAGGGTCCAAGGGGCGGCAACCCCTGGTAGGGTCCAAGGGGAATTTTTTATTTGGTATAACATTGCTATGTTAAAAATTCATAAGAATTTGTTTTTCCACCAAATAAAACATATTAAGTTGATGCTCGTTTCTGCTGCTAATGCTTGGTTCCTGCTGATAGTGCAGCGGTTCCTGCTGATGGTTCCTGCTGATAGTGCAGCGGTTCCTGCTGATGGTGCAGCGGTTCCTGCTGCTAGTGCAGTTCCTGCTGCTAGTTGTTTTACGGTTAATGTAACTGTTTTGCAGTTTTAGACCCTAATAACCGACCCATAAACTGTCTTATATATTCTCTAATTCGAATAGAGAAAGGATAAGGCTGATCAACCATATTTTGATCACGTTTTTTCTGCAAACATACAAACATACACAAACTTGAATCAATTAGATTTTATCCGGTCGTTAATTGGTATACACTCCAATTTAATCGATCTGAAAGCGTTCATATTCGTGACTTCTAATTGCTATTAGGATACCCCAATATAACACATAAACAACAAAGATCGATTAAATTTCTTCAAGATGGCAGGCGAATCTGTACGTGATATGACGTCTAAGTTTGTGAAGTTAGCCAAATTCGAAGGGCAAGATTTTCGAAGATGGCAGAAGAAGATGCAATTCCTGTTAACAACTATGAAAGTTGTGTACGTTTTGACAACACCAGCACCGGAGGAAGTGGAGGGTGAAACCATTGATCAAATCAGAAAACGCAACAAGTTCTGGAATGATGACTTCATATGTCGTGGAACAATTTTAAACGGTATGTGTGATACTCTTTTTGATATTTATCAAAACATAGAATCTGCAAAAGAATTATGGGAAATGCTTCAGGCCAAGTACATGGCAGAAGATTCATCCAGTAAGAAATTCCTGGTTAGTGATTTCATGAATTACAAAATGATAGATGGACGTTCCGTTATGGAACAGTACAATGAGTGTCTTAGTATACTTGGTCGCTTTACCCAACATGGTTTAAAAATGGATGAATCCATTGCGACGGCATCTATTATTGACAAACTTCCGCCTTCTTGGAAGGATTTCAAAAATAATTTGAAACATAAGAAGGAAGAATACAATTTGGTTGAGTTGGGAAGTACCATAAGTATTGAGGAAGGGTGTAGACGAATGGAGAAAACTTGGGTGAATGAAAAAGACAAGGATATTGGCGGATCAAATGTCAATATGGTTGAAGAAACTAATTCTAGTTTCAAAAAGGGTTCGAATACTAAGAACAAGAAACGAAAGTTTCAAGGTAAAGATAACAAAAAGGGAAGTGTAAAGAAAGCAAAACAGTCCAACGATGGTGGTTGTTGGAAATGTGGTAAACCTGGACATTTCAAGCATGATTGCCGTACGGGAAAAGGCAAAAACGAGGCTGGTACTAGTGGTGGATCCAAAGGAGATCCGAAACAAGCAGGTACAATATTAACAATTAATAATAATTCGGATTTGAATTATGTATCATTAATTTGTGAATCATTCTATGTTCAGGATAATGATATTGCTTGGTGGTATGATTCTGGTGCGACATGTCATGTGTGCAAGGACCGAAGATGGTTCAAGGAACTTGCAACTATTAATGATGGACGTGTTTTAACTATGGGAAATGTCACAACAGAACCAATACTTGGAATTGGACTAGTAGATTTAACTTTTACTTCTGGAAAAACAATTTCTTTATGTAATGTGTTGTATGTGCCCGGTCTACGGAAAAACTTGCTTTCTGGTGTTATTCTAAATAATCTTGGGTACAAACAGGTCTTGGAATCTGACAAGTATATCTTGTCAAAACATGGTTCTTTTGTAGGTTTTGGATATTTATGTAATGGAATGATTATGTTAAATTTAGATATGCCTTCTACTTTTAATTCGATTTGTATGGTTGATCCTATATCTAGTGTTAAAATTAGTAACTTGGAATTATGGCATGCTAGATTAGGACATGTTCATCATAAGAGAATGAAAGAAATGTCTAAAATGAGCATGATTCCATCTATTGAATTGGACCATAATAAGTGTAAAACTTGTATGTTAACTAAGATCACTAGAAAACCATTTAAAAAGGCAAATCGTGAATCCAAACTTTTAGATCTTATCCATAGTGATTTATGTGATTTGCATGCTATATCTAAATAATCTTGGGTACAAACAGGTCTTGGAATCCGACAAGTATATCTTGTCAAAACATGGTTCTTTTGTAGGTTTTGGATATTTATGTAATGGAATGATTATGTTAAATTTAGATATGCCTTCTACTTTTAATTCGATTTGTATGGTTGATCCTATATCTAGTGTTAAAATTAGTAACTTGGAATTATGGCATGCTAGATTAGGACATGTTCATCATAAGAGAATGAAAGAAATGTCTAAAATGAGCATGATTCCATCTATTGAATTGGACCATAATAAGTGTAAAACTTGTATGTTAACTAAGATCACTAGAAAACCATTTAAAAAGGCAAATCGTGAATCCAAACTTTTAGATCTTATCCATAGTGATTTATGTGATTTGCATGCTACACCATCTCTAGGTAATAAGAAATATGTCATAACTTTTATTGATGATGCATCACGTTATTGCTATATTTATTTATTGTATTCAAAGGATGAAGCTCTTGATAAATTTCGAATTTATAAACAAGAGGTAGAGCTTCATCAAAAGGATTTGGTAAAAATCTTACGTACCGATCGTGGAGGGGAGTATTATGATCCGATATATTTCCAATCTACCGGAATAATACATCAAACTACAGCTCCATATACACCACAACAAAACGGTGTGGCTGAAAGGAAGAATAGAACATTGAAAGAAATGGTGAATTCAATGTTATCTTATTCGGGGTTAAGTGAAGGATTTTGGGGAGAAGCCATGTTAACGGCTTGTTATTTGCTAAATCGTATCCCCGGTAAAAGCAACAAGAAAACCCCATATGAACTTTGGCACAAGAGATCACCAAACTTGAATTTTATCAAGGTTTGGGGATGTAGGGCTGTGGTTAGGCTCACGGAACCTAAAAGAAAAACTTTAGGTGAAAGAGGTATAGATTGCATATTTATTGGTTATGCTGAAAACTCATATGCTTATAGATTCTATGTATTAGAATCAAATGAGTATGTTTCGGTGAACTCAGTAATAGAGTCACGAGATGCAATATTTGATGAAGAAAGATTCACATCTATACCTAGGCCAAGGGACATGATTCGTAGTTCGAAGGAACCGGTTAATACCGAGGATGTTCCATCGACTAGCACTGAACCAAGAAAGGGTACAAGAGTGAGAAAAGCCAAAACTTTTGGTGATGATTATCAACTTTACTTAGTTGAAGGATCAAGGAATGAAATTAATTTTCAATATCAATATTGTTACAATATTGATAAGGATCCAATGACATATAGTGAAGCAATGGCTTCAAGGGACGTTGTTTTTTGGAAGGAAGCAGTCCAAGATGAGATGGATTCTATCTTGCAAAACAAAGTTTGGAAATTGGCTGATTTACCTCTTGGTTGTAAACCATTGGGATGTAAATGGATCTTCAAGAGGAAGATGAAAGTAGATGGTACTATTGATAAATATAAAGCCAGGTTGGTAATCCAAGGCTTTAGACAAAAAGAGGGCATTGATTATTTCGACACATATGCTCCGGTTGCGAGGATATCTACGATTAGATTGTTATTGGCGCTTGCTGCAATACACAATCTAATAATTCACCAAATGGATGTGAAAACTGCATTCTTGAATGGTGAATTGGATGAAGAGATTTACATGAAACAACCCGAAGGGTTTGTTATGCCAGGACATGAAAATAAAGTGTGTAAATTAGTTAAATCTCTTTATGGGTTAAAACAAGCTCCAAAACAGTGGCATCAAAAATTTGATGAGGTTGTATTGTCGAGTGGGTTTGTTTTAAATCAAGCTGACAAATGTGTTTATAGTAAATTTGATGATTCCAGAAATGGAGTCATGATATGCTTATATGTAGATGACATGTTGATCTTTGGTACAAACCAAGATCAAGTTGATGAGACAAAGGAATTCTTGTCATCTAAATTTGCTATGAAAGACATGGGGGAGGCGGAGGTGATCTTAGGTATAAAGATCATTCGTGAGAACAAGGGTATTTCAATATCACAATCACATTATATTGAAAAGATTTTGGATAAATTCAATTTCAAGGATTGTTCTCCGATAGGTACTCCCATGGATCCACAACTTAAGCTATTACCTAATAAAGGTAAAGCGGTGTAACAACTAGAATACTCGAAAAGAATTGGATCCTTAATGTATGCCATGATAAGTACTAGGCCGGATATTGCATATGCAGTTGGAAAGCTTAGTAGGTTTACTAATAATCCTAGTACATTTCATTGGCGAGCTTTGAGTCGAGTGTTCCAGTATTTGAAAGGAACAGTTAATTATAAGATGACTTACATTGGATTTCCTTCGGTAATTGAAGGTTATTGCGATGCAAGTTGGATAACCAATAAAGAAGATCATTCTTCTACATCTGGTTGGGTGTTCCTTCTTGGGGGAGGTGCCATTAGTTGGGCATCAAAGAAACAGACTTGCATAACAAACTCAACTATGGAGTCTGAGTTTGTTGCTTTGGCGGCAGCTGGTAATGAGGCTGAATGGTTAAGGAATTTGCTTTATGAAATTCCATTGTGGCCAAAGCCTATTTCTTCTATTTCTATCAGGTGTGATAGTCAAGCTACATTGGCTAAGGCTTATAGTCAAGTGTATAATGGCAAGTCAAGACACTTAGGTGTGAGACACAGCATGGTTCGTGAGCTCATAATACATGGTGTCATATCCGTTGAGTGGATTGCAACTCATCGGAACTTAGCTGATCATTTAACCAAAGGGTTATGTAGAGATCTCGTGAAAGGATCAGCTGTGGGATTAGGTTTAAAGTCCATTTGAAAGCTCTCATGTTAAGATACCCAATTCCCACCTAATATGATGTTTGGTGTTGAATTTTCAATGTGGAAAGCTTAACATCTAGAGTTTGGAACACAACATCAAAGTTATCCCAAAGGTATGTGTTCGGTCTGCAAGTTGAGGTAGGTTGAAGTATATCTTCTTAATAATTTTTTTGAAAAATTGCATTTGCAGGTGCAAGACTAAAAGAATTACCTATATGAGTATGAAGTTTAGCTGCTTCAAGAAGCTGGGACTTGGCTTTGATATACTTATGAAGGATAGGGATATAGGCTAGTAAAAGAATGTGTCATGTAAGAATTGTGTGTGAAAAACTAATGTGTATATTATCTTCATGTATTCAATAGTGATATTACAAGGTTCAATCTTTCGGGAAACCTTGATATTCGAATATTTGGAATGCGTAATATACTAATATGAAATTCAATCGTCTCGACATTTCATTTATGCATTAGTTTGATTGTTTGCTGTGAACTAGTTAGTTAATTTATGATTACACTAAAATGGGGGAGGTTTGTTGGTATTTTAGTGTAAAATAGATTGAGTTTAATATGCAAATAAGGGTCGACACTTATTTGGATATTAACGGGACTAACGGGGGTTCCAAGGGGGCGTAGCCCCCTTGGTGGGGGTTCGGGGGCAACGCCCCTGAGAGAAGCAGGGTCCAAGGGGAATTTTTTATTTGGTATAACATTGCTATGTTAAAAATTCATTAGAATTTGTTTTTCCACCAAATAAAACATATTAAGTTGATGCTCGTTTCTGCTGCTAATACTTGGTTCCTGCTGATGGTTCCTGCTGATAGTGCAGCAGTTCCTGTTGATGGTGCAGCGGTTCCTGCTGCTAGTGCAGTTCCTGCTGCTAGTTGTTTTACGGTTAATGTAACTGTTTTGCAGTTTTAGACCTTAATAACCGACCCATAAACTGTCTTATATATTCTCTAATTCGAATAGAGAAAGGATAAGGCTGATCAACCATATTTTGATCACGTTTTTTCTGCAAACATACAAACGTACACAAACTTGAATCAATTAGATTTTATCCGGTCGTTAATTGGTATACACTCCAATTTAATCGATCTGAAAGCGTTCATATTCATGACTTCTAATTGCTATCAGGATACCCCAATATAACACATAAACAACATTGTAGATAACAATTGGTTATTCTATTTTATAAGAAGCTTTCAAGAATTTGCATTTCCTATTTGCAAGAATTTTATATAGTGTGTTTCAAAATCTATTTTTGTAGTTTTATTAAATATCAACATATTCAATTTAGTATTTAACGAGCGGGGAAACCCGCGCTTTGCGGCGGGCGAGTTTGTGTGAACGTTTTATGTTTGTTGGTTTATAACGTTTGTCGTATAAAGGCTGTATTTGCTTCTGGTTATTCCGATCTTTCATTAAGAAAGCCCTTGTCACGACAACTCAATTTGTCCGGTAATAGTTGTAGGACTTTTTTATTTTATGCTCTATGTTTTTGTTTTTATGGATGTGTATAATTTTATAAGAATAGTATAAAAAAGTGTAAATTTTGAGTTTATTAAGTTTATGAACTTTTGACAGAGTCAAAAGTTCATAACAGTAACAGCAAATGCAAGGCAGTTTTTTTTTTAATCCAGGTAGCAATGCTGAAATAATTATGTCTACCCATGACCCATGATTGCCATGGGTTACAGTAGATAAGAGACAAAGTTTAATTCAAAAGAGCATGGAAAGAAATATAGAGTAAAAAGATTAGAAAATGAATGATTTTTACATTATTTCATACACTCATCAATTGTTGACACACTATACATTGGCCAGTGTAGCTGCAGTGAGATTTAAATAGCTCGAATGGGATAAATAGTTACTGGTATTTATTCAAAAGAAAACGTCATAAGAAGCTTCACATTTTCAAATTTATCTCCTTTCTTGTTATGGAGCGGAACAGTTTGAATCTTTCTTCTCAACTAAGACACAGGCAAAGTAAATTCTTCATCCCGAATGGGTATCCAACCATCTTTAATTGCTCTGGTGTGCTTCTTAGGTTCATTAGCCGGGACTGCAACCATATACAGTTGTTTTTTTTTTTTTAACAAAGTAACTATTTTGTAGCAACAATTGGCATCAAGTGGTGTGTGAGGCGGGGAATTAAGAACACTGAAGAAGCTAATGGCGGCGATGGTTTTTTTAATGATTTTGGGCTTTGATTTTTTTAATGAATCGGTTAGAACTGATTTAGATTTAGGGTTAGTTGCCAGGATTTTTAGGTGTGAATGGAAATTCAGAGAGGGAGTGGAGAAGAGGGTTTTCATATTTTGTGTGTGGGAGGGATTGAAGAAGAGGTTTCTGGAATATGGGACTGAGGCGGTGGAGTGTTAATTTTGTAAGTTAGAATGAGGATGTACAACTCTTAAGTGCATGGTACTGTTCCAAGCACTGTTCCAAGCACTGTTTGGAACAAACATTTGAAGCAGCCCAATACCCCCTTTTAGTATATATAGTAATAATTTTTTTGTTATGTCGTAGTTTTAAATATTTTATTATATGTTCTAAATTGAGCATTACTGTGAAATACTTTGAGCTTTACGCTTAAGTGGCATCCAATAAGTGACTTAGTATAATGAAATGGGGTATGTCGGGTTTTTGGGTAGTCACTTTATTTTTGAAATAAACTATTTTCGATATGGTTGAATAAATTTATGTTTTGGGTCGGGTCGAGTTATGGGGTTGGTTAATCAAAGCGGTCTAGCATAAGTGTCATGTCACTCAATGAAATATCATTTGGACAATAAACTCGTAATATTTCTCCTTAATACTCCAATTACTCGTATAACGTAAAGTTAAAGCATCATTACTAGAATAAAACAAAAATCATTGAACTACTCGTACTAATTAGAACAATAATTAAACTACTTTAGCATTTAATGACACCGAACTTTTTCTTAACGGAATATGCTTAATCATTAGTTAATCCCTAATTGATATATATTATAATTTTTCTTCCCAAAATATGGTAAGTTATGAGTTTTGAAAATAAGTTCGTTTCCGAAACTGTCATATTTTTAGATTAAATCTAAAAGTTATTTACTTTACATATACACAAAATATGCAAAGCATTTTAACCCACTTAAAATGCGATGCGAGGAGGGCGAAGTGTTTTGGACTCGCACCTTTTATCTTGCTTGTTGTGCGCATTGCACCCTGTACTTCAGTACTTCATGTAAAATCCCTTAAGCTCTTGGTCCCAATTCTTGTCTCGTCATTCCCCCTCACCTGAAAAGAATTCGCCCTCGAGTTCTCACCGTCAAGGGCTTCATCAACCTCGAACATCTTCTCACGAAATACCTTATCTTCAATAGCTTTACGCTTTACATCAACCTGAGAACTTGTTGGGAACACGTTATTAATTATCGAGTATTGATCATAGATTGTAATAGGTTGCTTAGGCCTTTATGTTAGTTTTATGGCTCAGCCTATGTAGAAGGCCCATGGGTTGTGTCCATTTAGTTAGTTTATGTTATATTGTTAATTAAAGCCCTTCTTGTAGGAAAACTATAAATACCCCCTCCCTTGTAGGGAGAGGGTTGTTAGTTAATGTGATTATCATTTTCATTATTCTTAAGTAACCTTCCACTCTCTTTCTCTCTCTAACTTTCTCTCTCTAGAATTAAGGTAGCTTGTGTGATAAACTTAGGTAACAACAAGTGGTATCAATTGCCAAGGGGTAATTTAGGTTGTTTTAGATTAGATTTAGGAAGAAATTTGAAGATCGGATTACTGTTCATCAACATTCTCCGAGTTAGGAGCTGAAACTTCGAGTAAGAAGAGTTCTTCGAGTTAAGGGTCTTCGAGTTAGAAGACTTCGAGTAAGCTGTCTAGTAATCTTTGATTCTCCAAGTTAGGAGTTAAGATTGCTATTAAGTTTGATCCTTTGAGTAACTAAACTTCGAGTTAGAAGTACAAGTCTTCGAGTTAGAAGTTTATACTCCGAGTTACAAAGCTTCGAGTTAGAAATTATAAGATAATCCTTCAAACAAGTTACTCTTCGAGTTAGAAGAATAACTCTCCTAGCAAGAATTCTTCGAGTTAGAAGCACAATTCTCCGAGCAACGATTCTTCGAGCTAGAAAAATATTTCTCCGAGCAAGCATTCTTCGAACATGATGAAGCGAAAAGTGTACCGCTTTTAAGGGGTCATTTAAGCCCTAAATCGTATTTATTTGATCAAATATTGCCCTAAATCGTTCCTTTTGTCATTTTAGGTACTTTGGAGAAGAAATCTGGAAAAGGAAGCATTTTGGACGTTTTTTGGAGCATAAAAGTGAAGAAAACGACAAAGTCTCAAAATTGGCTGGAAAAGTACCTTTGACGGTGTCAGGGATTGTTCCAGACGGCGTCATGGCTTGGCAAAAAAGGTGGATATGAAAAATACACATGATAAGCCAGAGAGTTTTGCAATGGAAAGTCTGACGGCGTCACCCTTTAAGGTGATCAAGGCCATCACGGTTTAAGTTAAAGAGAGACGGCGTCAAGCCCATTTCTGACGGCGTCAACCTTTGATAAGCCAGAGCGGATTTTGAAGCACTAAAGAGGGACGGCGTCAAGAAGGCCATCCGGGAACCCTAGACACGACGAGGTGACGGCGTCAAGACCTACAACGTGACGCCGTCAGCCCTTAAACTCTATATATAGTTTTGCAATTTTTTGTCATTAGTGTACAACTTTGTGAGGAGAAACCCTAAGACGAATTTCTGCCATTTTTAAGGGTTTTCATACCCTTGGATCTCCCATGTTTAATTGAAGATAAGTAATCATTTAATCAATCAATATGTCTATGTGTTGTTTGATTATATCTTGTTCTTGTCTTTTGATTAACATGCTAGGCTAGATTTATCTTGTGTTTGCTTAGATCTAATGAAACCTAGCTATTGATTATCGGTTGTTAATGTGTTATTAATTGTATTGGATGATTGTTTATCGATGTTAGGCTTAAGAAAACTGGCTAACCTCCTATACGGTAACTTGCTTGAACGTCTTAAGAAACATGAACCAATGCGTACTAAGGTTTTTATGGTTGTATTTAATGCATGAGCGAATTCTAGTGATCCCATGTTAGGAGCTTCCTAGC
Source organism: Artemisia tridentata subsp. tridentata (assembly GCA_021014915.2). Lineage (NCBI taxonomy): Eukaryota > Viridiplantae > Streptophyta > Magnoliopsida > Asterales > Asteraceae > Artemisia > Artemisia tridentata. The sequence goes on along the minus strand of CP139505.1, from coordinate 220,569,705 downwards.
CGGCTCGACATAGGAGTGAAGTAGGAGCTTGTAGAGTTGGGGAAGTACGTACGCCACCCCACGATTGGTATTAAGGAATACACCCGTCATCCACGCAATTAATACACACTAATCAACCGGTAAAAGATAGTTAGGGAGTAAGGACATCTAAGTAAACACATTTCTCTCCACATAAGTTTCACAACCTTTTCATTTTCAGTTATTTTATTTTATTTGCATTTGTAGTTATTTGGGTTAGTTGACTAGCAACTAATTCCACCCACTCTTTCAAAACCCGAGATTTTACTTGCTTTCATAAAAAATATAAAAATACAAAAAGAATCTTCCCTCACCCTTAGACCTATTAGAGTAGTTTTTCAATCCTAACAACACTATTCCCTGTGGAGAACGATCAATCCCCCGTACTTACCACTACACTATACTACATCGGTCAGGTACACTGCCTGGTGGGGTTGTAAGCCTCTTGAGATCCCTCGAGAGGTAAAACCTGTTGTAAGGTCGCAAAACCACGCATCAAGTTTTTGGCGCCGCTGCCGGGGAATAGTTATTGTTTAGGTTGAATTTTTATTTTATTAGGTCTACTCACTAGATTCCTTTCTAGTGAGATTTTTATTTTAATTTTTTAGATTTCTTTAGTCTATCTTTTTCTTTGTGCCCTTTGTTTGTAAAACCATTTTCATTTGTCACCATGGCGGATGAAATTCCATTTAGATCATTAACAATAGAGGAACAATTACTGTACACGGATAGATTTGCTTCCTGTTGTTCCAATGAATTTTTAAGTGATCTTAGATATATACAAGAGGAGATGGGTATAAAGTTTGATAGGTTTGATGAATTATGTGCATGTGTGGCTTCTATTAAACAATCATTGTTAGGATCAACTCCTTTTAATAAGACCCTTTGGAAAAATTTTGAGGAAAGCCTCCTAACCGTGAACCATAAGTTTAATGAATTAATGGGTTCGTATACATCACAACTTGAGGAAACAATTGAGGAGGATTTAGCCGAACATGAGCATATTGAGCAAAAAGACCTAGGTTTTATGATCAATGACTTTGAATCTCAAGGAACACATGATGAATCCTTTAGGCAAATTGAACATAGTAATCATGTTATCGGGGAAGATTCTTATGAATCGGACTTAGAACTTGAAATGGCTAGAGAAGGATTTGAGATACTTAGGAACATGTTTGGGTTAGATTCTACTAAAACACATGATGTGGATATAATTGATATAGAGATAAGGAATGATGAGGTAAGTAACATAAGCACACCAAGTACCCCACAAGTCCTACCATCATTTGAGGCACACACACCGCCCGTGACTTACCCGGAAGAAGTAGAAGAGACTTTAGGAATCCCGATGGAGGTAGAACCTTTGAACCAAACACAACTAGAGGATATAGGTTTGAATGCTCATAGTGATCACAACCTTACTCTTAGTTCTAGGGAATTTCCTAGCTTTGATGAACCGGAGCCTCAACCAAAACCGTTACCTAATCTTCCATCTTTAGATGTGAATTTAGGAATTGAAAAAGGTCCCGATCCACCCATCAAACCATGTAGTCCGGGTAATGTTAAGATTAAGGTAGTAGACTCTAGGCCATGTGGAGTGGAAGCTAATATAGGAGTGAACCATGACCTTACATACTTACATCACCCATTCATGATTGATCACAAGAAACATTATGGGTTTAAACCGGGTCTATTGGGTCAAGATGGATTCCCAATTAGGAGTCTCTCGAAGTTGTTGGAAAATGATCCCTTTTTAGGAGAACACTTTAACTCACCCATTGACCAAAGTGAACTAAGTAAGGTTATGATGAAAGGAGCACACCCCTTTGAGCATATAATTCATCCACCAATCTTTCCTCACGTGGCATACTCCTACCGAGCTGGTGTGTATCGCTACTATCACCCGCACTTAACCCTAAGTGTAGGGAAAACCTCCCCTATTTCCGTTAAATAAGGGTAGAGTCAGGCTCGTGACTCGAACAAAAACAAGCGCTTCTTGGGAGGCAACCCAAGCTTTATTTGTTTTGTGTGTTTATTTATTTGTTTGTTTGATTTTATTTGCTTCCGTATGTGTGTTTAATTTTTATTATTATTGATTCATGTTCAAAACTAAATTGTGAAAATGCTTTATCTTGTTTTTAACTTCGTCTTAACTACATATAAAGGTATTTTGCAGAAGATAAGTGTAAGGGAAATCCAAATCGGTTTATTAGAACAAAAATGAACATGAATCGTAATAATAATAAATTAACATACATATTCGTATTTGTTTGAGTCAAATGCTTGTATCGAGTCATAATGATGTTTTGCAGGAATTCCAGGAAGTAAGGTAGAGGTTTTTCCAGAAATTTTCCGGAAACTTAACATGAGAATTCTGTCAGATCATTTCTGACGGCGTCAGGCATTACAACCTGACGGCGTCAGGTGTTAATTTTCTGAAATTTTTGAAAGTTTTGTTTTCATAAAAAGTTTTTATTAAATCTCTAACTTATAAACTCCAGGAATCTGCAAAATTATCATTCCACAAGCATTATATCCTTATATAGAATTTATCCCGCCGATGTTATGCAGGTTTTCGTGTTTGTTTTCTCAGGTTTAACAGTTATTTTGGACAAGGAGATGTATGTGGAATCAAGCTTTTGGCGATGCTTTAGTCTTGAAGCTTCTACATTCTCTTGGAAGAAGATCTAACCATGTTACCTCTTATCCACCAAACGAATCAGGGGAGTATTTGATTTCATTCGTTTACCTTATTACTTTTACATCTTGTTATTTGAACATTGGGGACAATGTTCATCTTAAGTGTAAGGGGGGGGGGGGGTAAAAATACGATACTTTAGAGAATACAATTGCACTTGATTTTTGTTTGTTTAATGGTAAATGTGTAATAAAACTGAGATAAATACCTGTTAGGGCAATTTTAGTGCCAAATTTAAATTTTTTACAACATATAGGAGTGAAACTTTGATCTTAATGAGCGTCTCACGGATAGGAGTTATATGACTAGCACAAAAAACCGTACCACTAAAAAAATTTTCCACCCCCAAATATGTGAGGATCGCCCCTAGAATTGGTAGGAAAAGCATTATGCTATGATGTGTGTACCGGTAGCACTTAGATTCTAGAACTTGCGTTAGGACCATTCCGAGGCCACAATGAGACTACATTCGTGTAGTTAGATTTACTACATGATAAAGGCATTAGGATTAACCCATTGTTTTACACCTGTGTTTTTGTTTATAATTACATTGGCTACATTGGTCAAGTAATTCTCCCACACCCTTTGCGTTATACTCATTTTTAGTACACGATACCCCTAGTACACCCCTCAGAGCCTATCTTTTCGTTTCGAACTTTAAGCATTTTACTTAAAGGAAGAATTTGTTTACACCCCACTTAAATGTACACCCAAATCGCCTTAGCCTACCTTGTATGCACTCATCTTTAGTGCATTTTTGTGACAACATTTGTTTAAACCCCAAGTTAATTATCTAATTGATTACATGGTTGCTAAGTCGAGTCATATCCTTGTACATATTATTTTTGAACGATTGGGACTCATGGGTAAAGTACTAGTGTAATGGAGTAATGGGGAAGAACAACATTATTACCCCCATATGTGCTAAATATTTTAAAAGTACTCCAAGTGTTTCGATTATCTTAATTCGAGTCATTAGAATAGTTATTTGTAAAGTCATGTAAAAGTTCAAGTGTAAGGGGAACGCAACGCCCCTATGATGTATTATTTTGGATGGTAGGGCAAGAGTGTATGGAAAAAAAAAATCAAGAAAAATACAAAAAAATGAGAAAATGAAAAGTAGAAAAAACATACGGACTACCATCCCGTTTCATTTTATGTTTATTTTATGTTTTTGTTATTTTGTTTTTAGCTTAAGTCAAGTCTAGTCTTGGCTTAGCAACGCCATATTTTACATGTAATTAATCAAGATCTTTAACTCGCCACCAGTAAAATATCCCTTATCCAACAAATCCGTGTTTATCATATCCCTACACCTAACGTTATAACCCGTTTAAAAGCCCTCTTTGATAGTCTAGCTTAGGTGCTTACGCCTAGTGGAGGGGGTTTTTAATCCTTTCCCAAGCCTATGGTAATCTATTTGCTATGACAGGTAATGAGAGATATTATCCGTTTTCATTTATGAGATTTATTTTGATGACACCTGAGAGATGTGAGTATCTAAACACTACTTGTGAGGTGCTAGTTTGTAATCTCCGTGCTTATTATGATTAAAGTGGAACGACTATTTGTTGTAATTACTTTTATATTAGCATTAAATGACCCCTAACTTGTATTTTGATTAGAATAAAAGCGCATTTGCTTGAGGACAAGCAAATCTCAAGTGTAAGGGTATTTGATGAAGCGAAAAGTGTACCGCTTTTAGGGAGTCATTTAAGCCCTAAATCGTATTTATTTGATCAAATATTGCCCTAAATCGTTCCTTTTGTCATTTTAGGTACTTTGGAGAAGAAATCTGAAAAGGAAGCATTTTGGACGTTTTTGGAGCATAAAAGTGAAGAAAACGACAAAGTCTCAAAATTGGCTGGAAAAGTACCTTTGACGGCGTCAGGGATTGTTCCAGACGGCGTCATGGCTTGGCAAGAAAGGTGGATATGAAAAATACACATGATAAGCCAGAGAGTTTTGCAATGGAAAGTCTGACGGCGTCACCCTTTAAGGTGATCAAGGCCATCACGGTTTTAGTTAAAGAGAGACGGCGTCAAGCCCATTTCTGACGGCGTCAACCTTTGATAAGCCAGAGCGGATTTTGGAGCACTAAAGAGGGACGGCGTCAAGAAGGCCATCCGGGAACCCTAGACACGGCGAGGTGACGGCGTCAAGACCTACAACGTGACGCCGTCAGCCCTTAAACTCTATATATAGTTTTGCAATTTTTTGTCATTAGTGTGCAACTTTGTGAGGAGAAACCCTAAGACGAATTTCTGCCATTTTTAAGGGTTTTCATACCCCTTTGGATCTCCCATGTTTAATTGAAGATAAGTAATCATTTAATCAATCAATATGTCTATGTGTTGTTTGATTATATCTTGTTCTTGTCTTTTGATTAACATGCTAGGCTAGATTTATCTTGTGTTTGCTTAGATCTAATGAAACCTAGCTATTGATTATCGGTTGTTAATGTGTTATTAATTGTATTGGATGATTGTTTATCGATGTTAGGCTTAAGAAAACTGGCTAACCTCCTATACGGTAACTTGCTTGAACGTCTTAAGAAACATGAACCAGTGCGTACTAAGGTTTTTATGGTTGTATTTAATGCATGAGCGAATTCTAGTGATCCCATGTTAGGAGCTTCCTAGCCGGCTCGACATAGGAGTGAAGTAGGAGCTTGTAGAGTTGGGGAAGTACGTACGCCACCCCACGATTGGTATTAAGGAATACACCGTCATCCACGCAATTAATACACACTAATCAACCGGTAAAAGATAGTTAGGGAGTAAGGAAATCTAAGTAAACACATTTCTCTCCACATAAGTTTCACAACCTTTTCATTTTCAGTTATTTTATTTTATTTGCATTTGTAGTTATTTGGGTTAGTTGACTAGCAACTAATTCCGCCCACTCTTTCAAAACCCGAGATTTTACTTGCTTTCATAAAAAATATAAAAATACAAAAAGAATCTTCCCTCACCCTTAGACCTATTAGAGTAGTTTTTCAATCCTAACGACACTATTCCCTATGGAGAACGATCAATCCCCCGTACTTACCACTACACTATACTACATCGGTCAGGTACACTGCCTGGTAGGGTTGTAAGCCTCTTGAGATCCCTCGAGAGGTAAAAACTGTTGTAAGGTCGCAAAACCACGCATCAGAACAAGAACATAATCCTTCGAGTAACGAATCTTCGAGTTAGAAGATATTCCTTCGACTAAGAAAACTTCGAGTTAGAAGCAGTAAAGGATTTCTCCGAGTAAGATTTCTTCGACTTAGGGATAATTTCCTCTAGTAAAGATTTCTTCGAGTAAGATTTCTTCGACTTAGGGATAATTTCCTCTAGTAAAGATTTCTCCGAGTAAGATTTCTTCAACTTTGTAAAGGATTATTTCTTCGAGTTAGGCTTCGACTTAGAATTCTTCGAGCAAGGGTATTCATTCTTCGACTTAGGATTTTCTTCTTCAAGTTCTTCTACTTACAAACCTAATCTTCAACAACAACCGTCATTATCCTTTAAAGATCCTACATCCACAAGTTACTTCAAAGATGTCTCAACCACCGAACTATAACTACTTCTATAATCAACGACAACAACCATATCAGCAACAGTATCCTCAACCACAGTATCAGCCACAGTATCAGCAACAACACATCTTAATGCAGCAACATCAATTTCTTCCTCAACAACAAGTCCCTTAACAACCGATGCATACTTACCAACTTCCTCCTAAACAACCTCACTGGTTTGACCAAATGTGCGAAGCAATCAGCAGTCAACAATCCAGACACGAAGCAGGATCCTTAGATACACCACCAATGCTTACTCCGGGTAATTACGTACAGTGGTCAAGTCGATTTCTTCAGTTTATTGAACTAAAGAAACCCCATGGAAAGTACTTAAAGAAGGTAATCATTGAAGGACCATATCCAGTTCCTACTACAACGATTCCTGCAGATCCAAATCACATTCCTCCAAGAGAAGCAACTACAACTCCTATTCCTGTTGCTCAGCTCACAACAGAACAAGTCCTTCAGCAAGAAGCAAATGAATTAGCAATGTCTTACATACTTCAAGGAATTTCAAATCCTATCGTTCGAAGTATTGATGCATAAAAGACGGCAAAAGATATGTGGGAACATGTACATCTTCTCATGGAAGGAACAGAGTTAAATCAAGAGGATATGGAATCTAATCTTTATCTGGAATACATCATGTTTATGATTGAGGCCGGGGAATCTTTAAAGTCTTACTACCACATGTTTACCAATATCATCAATGACTTGGACCGTCACAACATTGTACTCCCAAGGATTGCTGTGAATACTAAGTTCTTGAGTTGTCTTGGACCCGATTGGCAAAATTATGTAACTTTTGTTCGACAAGCTAAGAATCTACACAACTCTTCATATGGGTTGTTGTATGATTATTTGAAGCATCACCAATCAGAAGTTGACAAAGACAGAGCAGCTCGTGGAGGTTACTCACCATCATCAACTCGAAATTCACTTGCTTTGATTGCTCAGTCTCACTTTGCACCACAACCAAATCAGAGTTATGTCCAACCACAACATTCTTCACCTTATCCCTCACAAACTTCATCAAGTCAACTCGTTCCATACGAAGCATCACCACAACAAGCTGATAATCAACTGGTTTCATATGACAACACCGATTCTATGTTCTACTCAAATGACAACAACGATGAAGACGATGCTTTCAACTCGTTGTATGAAGGATTTGCTTTGATTGCTAGAGCTTTCAGCAAATTTTCAAACAAATCCAACAACCGTCTTAGGTCTTCATCCAACACACGGAATCAGGCAGTTGTTCATGATGGCAGAGTTGAAATTCAAAATAGAGCTTCTGGGAGATATGGTTCGGGTAGCTATATGGGAAATTCGGGTTGAAAAAGGTTTAACTCAGCTGGGAATAGTAGGAACAACATTGGTAACAAACAAAGGAGGGCAGAAATTGTTGAGACAGGGAATACTGGGATTGGAAACACCATGGTCAAATGCTATAATTGTGGAGGGAAAGGTCACATAGCCAATGCTTGCCCCAAGCCAAAAACCAGAGGCAGTGTGTATCACAAAGAAGCTCTTCTTCGAGCTCTCAAAGATGAAGCTGGTGGCACTCTGACTGAGAAGGAGCATAACTTTATGGCCAATGCATCTCGGACGATGACATGGAAGATCTACAGGCAAATGTAGCTGTAATGTTGATGGCTAACATGCAAGAAATGCATATGGGTGAAACAGGCCCGGTTTATGATACCGACGGCTTGTCTCAGGTACCTGAATTTGAATGTCTCATTCATGAAATTGTATCACCCTCTGCATCTGCATCTACTGAAGAAAATTTTGGTCAAAATGACTCATCGTTATCCACTCAAGTCGATGACCAAATAAACACTGTAGTTACATTTGATGAAGATCAAATTAACCCCGTTGTTTCATTTGATGATCCTCTTAATGATGATAGCAATGATCACATTAAACAAGATGATCTTTTGCATGATACAGATCCAGAGCTCATGACCCTGCTTTTGACCACCCAAACACAATTAGATGCACAGAAATCCCAAATTGATAAGTGCAATGAAATAAATAGAAATCTAAAAGAAAAAGTTGCATTGTTAACTAAGGATCTTGAGTGTTACAAGCTTCAACTTTCAAATTTTGAAAATAAAGAAAAACGGGAGAAAAGCTTTGAGGTTGCATTCCAACAATCATATGTGAAAGTACAAAATTTAGAACATCAAATACGTGAATTGACCGTTTCCAAAAATGAATTAATTTCACAAAAGGAACAAGAAAAATTAGATTTTCAAAAACAAATAAACATTCTGCACTCTGATCTTTCCGAAACAAAAACAGAGTTGGTCAACTTGTCAAGACAATTTTTCTGAACACCGACAAATTTCAAGGAAACGTGTTGATTCCTACCTTGAGGAAATTGTTGCGTTGGAATCCAAACTTAAAGAATTTCAAAACGTTTTGTATAAAACTGGTGAATCTGTAACCACCATTCAGAAATTAACTGTGAAACCAAATTCCCAAGGATATGGCTTTGCTATTGGGAGTGACAAACCAAGTTTTTTACATAAAGCACTCAAGGAAAATCCAAAGTTATACAGTGCAGAGTATTTGTTTGATGATTCTTTCATGCGTGTTGTTGTGTATAATCGTGAAGAGGAAATGAAACAAGAGGATGAGAGTCGATCTAAAATGAGTAATGTCTATTTTAATAAACCATATGACTACTCAAAAGTACCTCATATTTGTGACACTTTCGTACCTCAAGAGGATAAATCAGAACAAACATGGTCTTTAATTGATATGAATGAAACTTCTGAATTTGTCTCTATGACCAAAGTAGCACAAGTTAATGGACCTTTACCAAATCCTGGTGTTATTGCCCCAATGCCAAAACAATGTCGTGTCCTTAGATATTTTAATACATTCATGGACGACATAAAACTTTTGGAAGATGCAATTGAACGAAATTCAGAGATAAAAGTCTCTACTTTTCAATCTCCCTATGAGAAAGAAAAGAGAGAAGTTTTTCAAAAGCAATTTTTGCCACATGTTCAACACCTGCGACTTTGTGCTACACATTGGGAACAGGAACTTCAAACAGATGTTGCATCCATGATGAACATTTTTGAAGCAACAAAAACAAAGATCTCAAAACAAAAATGTCAAAACAAAGCTTTGAAAAAAGAAGCAGATCGACTCTTGGAGAATGTTCTATGTTCTGACATAATTTCTGTTATCATGAATTCCATTTATCTGTCGTGTAATGAAATGATTGTTGATGATCACTCTGTTGACATTGAGATGTTGAGACTTGAGATTGATAATTTGAAACGAGAAAATGAGAGACTTTGAAAAGTCAATGATTATGTGGAAAACAAATTTTCAAACGAAATTTTCCAACTCAACAAAAAATTGCAATGGTGTCAGACTCAGAGTCTTGACTTTGAGTTAAGATTACAAAATAAAAAAGAATCATTGTCCTTTCAAAACAGTCATGCATCCAACGTTCAAATTCTTGAAAAAGAAAATGTTGTTTTAAAGTGCCAAATTGTTGAACAAGAAAAGGACATTGATGAAATTTGCAAAAACAGAAATGACACTGTTCGATTAAACCGAGAATTGGATTCAAAACTTCAACAACAAAAACACATCATCATCGAGTTGAAAGAGAAAATCAAAGTACTTGAAAAAAGGAAATTTGTACAAAAGAATGTGATTGCACCAGGCATGTATCAAGTAGAGGCAACACCTAAGAAAGCATCTTCACAGACCACTAATGTGCATGCTTTGACTTCTACAGGACTAGGCACCCCTCTTACAATTAGCAGATCCAAGACCAAAAAGAACAAAAAGAAGATTAGTGTTTGGAAACCTAAGAGCGGCTCACCTAAAGATGAAGAAGTAGAAGTTCACACTAGGAATTCGAATAAACAGCATGTTATGTCTAAAGTAGAATCAAACTTTACAAAGTGTAATTCTAAATGTGATGTAACGAATGCTAAAACTATGAATGTTCTGAATGATGTTATTGTTGATGCTTATTGTGTGTTCTTTCGTACTAGTGTTTTGTTTGGTAATCATAAAAAATGTATTGCAAAAACCCTTTTGTCTCGTAAACAGAAACATACTAATGGCATTTCCTCTAGGCCCACTACCGCTGCTAAGTCAATTTTAGGAAAACTGTTGGAATATGTGAACTATAAATAAATCATAAACACATAATATCATCAAAAGCACGCAGCGGAATAGATCTACAAGAACATGTAATTAATTAAATTAAATAAGACACGTACCTTAATGATTCCTAGCAAGAACAAGGAATCTCTTGAACAAGAACAATTTATAAACCCTAATAGGATTTATATGTGGATCGACTAAACCAAGATCACAAGCTAAAGGAAGCTTGTCACTCGTTCTTGTACACACGTAATGATAGCGTTTCAATGAGAAAAGCTAGGTTCTTGATCACCAACAAGCCAAACACTTGACTAGCCTTACTTGGATCGAATTCCCTAGTGGGAATAGAAAGAGTCGATCGGTTCTAGCTAGGGAGAGGAGAGGAGAAGAGAAGTTAGGCCTTTAGGGATTCAAGATTAGTAAAAACCAAAACACAAGTGAATTGTATTTATAGTTTTTCCTTTGCTTGATGCCCACTCCAACCGATCGACCCTAAACCCTAAAGGGAAGGGTTCGGCCGACCTCTAGTATCCCACAAGGATTCTAGATCCTTCTTTCCTATTTTGCGTAATTAGTCCTTTAACGGTCGTTAGTAAAATCCCGTTAAATGCTAACCGTCGTTAAGTGTTTTTATTGGTGAAATGAATAAATAAATATAATGAAATATATTTAATTATTCATCATTGAAACTCTCACGTTATTGTGTGCAATCCCGAGCCTCGGGTTCGAAACCGGACATACGTATATTAATATTTATACACAAAACTAACAGCTCCCACTTGGATAAACATTAATATAGTAATGACATGGGTCAGCCTAGCTTTACCTTCCCAATGCCCCCAGCTCGATCCGAGTTGTGGTTCTCCTAGAAAAAACCACGTGTGATGAAATTAATCACCATACTTATCCTTTTGTTACTAATACCGCGTTAATTTTGGATATGGATCTTTGTCATTCCATAATTAACTTAGTTTCTCGTTTATACATAATTGAACAAGATTACCAAAACATCTGAACGTCTTCCAGATAGACTTTGGGCGTGCGCACGCAAACATCTTGTCAATCCTACGAGTGGCCAAGCAGTATTAAGCTTCAACACAAAGTTGAAGGAACAAATCCCTTATTGACTGCGAGCATAACCCTTGAATTTCGCATTATTTCTGAAAATAGCCCTTATAACTACCTTTTACGGTTAGCGTTAGACTATCTTACAGAAAATAAGCTACATCCTCGGCAATTATCTGTCATCTCAAGTCTGAGGATAAATATTCATGATATACTTAATGACTATGATCCATAAAGTATAATCATGTATTTGGGATAAGTCCTATATTCAATTTTATCCAATATTGAATATCATGTAACATTTGTGTCTCAACCTTACAGTTCATTCTACCAATCCTCACATTTGTCTTAGTTCAATAATATTCCCATATTATTAATTGACAACGGACTATTTAGAACAAATAAATTATTCACGGATTTAAACATGCAAATATAGGACACAAATATTAATAATGAGAATAAACGTTATCCGCACTTTATTTCATTAAAATAATAATTGTTTACACGTCCCTATCGAAACACTAATCCAACAGATTTACATGAAACTATCTGCTAAACGAAGACCAATACTCTGAGCATGTCGAGTAAACGTATCTTTAGGTAATGCCTTCGTGAAAGGATCAGCCAGATTGTCATCTGTGTGAACTTTGAGTACTTTGATTTCACCCAGTTCGACCTGTTCCCGAACATAGTGCATCTTTCTTTTAAAGTGTCTGGCGCCTTTCATAACTCCAGGTTCATTGGCGAATGTGATTGCAGCAGAGTTTTCGTAATACACATTTATAGGTAATTCAATAGACGGCATCACTCCAAGATCCGTAATGAAATTCCTTATCCAAACAGCTTCTTGTGCAGCTTCCGATGCAGCATTGTACTCAGCTTCTGTAGCAGACATGGCCGTTGTACTCTGCTTTTTACTCTTCCAGTCTACTGCTCCTCCATTTATGACAAAGACATAACCCGTTTGTGACTTCGTATCATCTTTATCAGTTTTCCAGGACGCATCGCAGAAACCTGTAACATTCAGTTCTGTGTCTGGATTTCCCCCGAAAACAAGAAACATATCTTTAGTATTCCTCAAATACTTAAGAATGTTTTTAAGAGCATGCCAGTGACCTTTTCCTGGATTTTGCTGATATCGACTGGTCAAATTTTGAGCGAATACCACATCTGGCCTTGTGCATCTAACAGCATACATGATAGATCCTACTGCCGAAGCATATGGAACTTTCTGCATGTATGCCACCTCTTCAAGTGTAGAAGCACACATTTCGCTACTTAAGCCATGATCTACTTGCATGGGCAAATATCCCTTCTTGGAATTTTGCATATTGAATCTCTTCAATATTTTATCCATGTAAGCACTTTGGCTTAATCCGATTAACCGTTTAGATCTGTCTCGATAGATCTTGATTCCAAGGATATACGCTGCTTCTCCTAAATCCTTCATGGCAAAGCAATTACCAAGATATTCCTTAACTTCATTAAGGCTTGGTATGTGATTTCCCATGATTAATATGTCATCGACATATAGGACAAGAAAAGTAGTGTTACTCCCACTAACTTTGTGGTATACACATGGCTCATTGAAATTTTGAGTAAATCCAAACTTCTTGATTTCCTCATCAAATTTCTTATTCCATTGTCTGGATGCTTGCTTCAATCCATAAATGGATCTTTGAAGTTTGCATACACGCTCAGGAAATTGTGGATTTACAAAACCTTCAGGTTGCGCCATATAGATGTCTTCATCTAGACGACCATTCAGAAATGCGGTTTTGACATCCATTTGCCAAATCTCATAGTCATAGTAGGCAGCTATGGCTATAAGAATCCTAATAGCTCTAATATCGGCTACAGGAGAAAAGGTCTCCTCATAGTCAACACCATATGTTTGGGTAAAGCCCTTGGCCACCAAACGAGCTTTGTAGGTGTGTACGTTTGATGAGTGGCCTTTTACTCATCATTTTATACCCGAAAAACCCCACAAAAACGACCAAAAACACCCAAATGGACCATATAATGTTACGAATATCCTTGGATTGTGTTTTAGTTGTTGCAGGTACAAAAGGATTGAAAACGGGGCAAACACGGACAAAACCGAGCTTGGAATGGAAAAGTGCCGAAAACCGAAGACGGGAAAGACGATTTTTATTTGGATTTAATACGAGCTCGGAAAATCCCAAACGGCCCTTGGATTATTACTTGTTGGCAAAATTGACCCTTGGATTAACTTTGAAGAAATGGCATGTTTGGTCCTTGAAGTGTACAACAACTACACATTGTTTTTTTTTTTTTCTCCTTAAACTAAACTATCCTACTAAACTAAACTACCATTTCCGGATCCACACCTAAACTAAAACAAACCAATCCCATCTTAAACTAAACCCCAACCCACTAATACCCACAGCCCATAACATCACCACAAGGCCCAACACCCAACATTACCCAACCCATCAAACAAAACCCGACCGACCCAACATTACCGGTGAGATAAAGAGGGTCAAACCCCTCTTTGTTGGTCAAATTCTAAATTAAACACCAAAGCCAACCCTAATTCGCCTCACCCTCTTCTTCCCCCCTAAATTACCGCCCCATCCACCATAACCTTTGCTAATCCCACCTCACCACTACAAGCCAAACCACCCACATGACTATGTCGTTGGTCCCCCCCTCCACCTCATCGATCCGCACCAACCAAAGAAAGATCAACGTTCAAGATTTAACGAAGTGGTCACCAAGAAATGATCCAATGGCCATCAAAGAAGCACAAACGCACAAAGGAGACACACTCACACGAAAAACACAAGTAGCTAGGGTTTTCGTATTTTTTTTTCTTATAAATAGCGAGTAGCAGTCGAATATTTTCCTTCTTTTTCTAGGTTTATTTTTAGCTTTTTTTTAAGGTAATTTGTATTTTTCTTTTTAATGTAATTTAAATTCGGTTTTAATTTAAATGGTATTTCTGTTTTAATTTTTATTCGTTTAATTTACTGTTTTTTTTTCGCTTATTAAGTTCTTGTTACTGCGTATCGTTATTTAGTTATTGTTTAGTTATTTAGTGTTTTTGAGGTGAATCGTTTAGAATTTCTGCTCTTGTTGTTTTGCTCTTGTTGTTCTTGTTAGTTTGGTAAACTCTTTTAGTTCTTGTTCTTGTTTGTGTTTCAGTAAGCGGAAAAAAAAAAAAAAAAAAAAAAAAAAAAAAAAAAAAATAGTTTTAAGTGTAGCTTTAGTTTGAGTTGAATTTAGATTTGGGTTAATGTTTAATGTTTGTGTTTGTTTGGGTTAAGTCTTGCTAGTTGTTATTAAGGTTTTAAGGTTTGTGTTTGTGTTGGCTTTAGTTATTGTTTCTGTTTGTGTTTCAGTAAGTGAAAAAGAAAAAAAAAAATAGTGTAAGTGTTGCTTTAGTTGAGATTTGATTTGGATCGGTTATTGTTTATTGAGTTTGTTATAGTAAGGCTGTTTTGACTTTTAAAGTCAAACGGGTCAATAGGGTAGCACTAGTCGTATTTTTTCTTTTAGTAACTGCTTATTGAATGTGTTTTTGTTTAATGTTTGTGTTTGAGTTTACTATTAGCAGTTTTAATGTTTGTGTGTTTGAGTTTTAATGTTTGTGTTTTGTTTTAATGTTTATGTGTTTTAGCAGTTTTTATCTTGTTTTATTTTTAATGTTGGTGTTTTTGTTTGTGTTTGTGTTTGATTGTTAGTTGTTTCTGATTGTTAGTTGTTTGTTTCAAAAGATAATCAAGAAAAAAAAAAAAAAAAAAAAAATATATATATATATATATATATATATATATATATATATATATATATATATATATATATATATATATATATATATATATATATATATATATATATATATATTGCAAAAACAGTTGTTAAGTTTAAAAAGTTTTCTTTTAGTATTGTTTGTTTAAAAAGTTTAAAAATCTTGTTTAAAATAAATTCTTGTTTTTCTTAGCTTAAAAATAGTTTAAAGTATTCCCTAAAAAAAAAATTTCAGATTTTATCTTTTTCATTTAATATTTTTTATCAATTATTTTCTTTTAAATAGTTTTTAATTTATAAAAAATCATTTAAAAATCAAAAAATTATTTTTCTTTTTTTTTCCAAAATTTTCTTTTTATATTTAAGTCGTAGGAAAATTATTTTGATATACGTAGGATTAGTTTCTCAAATATTTTACGTTTTTATTCGTTCGTAGTTTATCGTTTACGTTATTGAATTTTCGTTTTAATAGATTTTAGTAACCAAAACAAACTCTCGTCTTTTCAAGCACTTTAATTACGAACCAAAAACGATATTCTCAATTTCACGCCTCGCAGGGAGAACGACCCGGGTATTCGCTTATCCGGTTTATTACAATTGGTTGTTTTTGCGTTGAACCGTTCCGAGTTGACTTTTCTTCGTGAGACGTTTGACTTGTGATTCGTTTGACCCGAATTCGACCCGATATCAAATTAATGGCGCCGCTGCCGGGGAGGTGTGTTGCGACAATATCGTCACGGTTTGACGATTAGTGACTTGAAGAACCTTCCTCGTGAAGTTTCGTAAATATCTTGTAAATATTTTTTTATCCAAATGCCAAAAAAATTAAAAAATCCAAAAAAAACCCAAAAATATTCTTCTTAACCTAAATGTTCTTGGTGCATGCGCACACGTTCTTCTTCGTCATCGAGTCCCTTTCTTGAACTCGTCGCAATTCCGCGAAGACGTAATCGTAGACGTGCTGCCTCATTAGTCGAACCCGAGATTCGTACTAATCCCGATCCTCCCATAATGGCGGAGAATCGCACCATGCTTGAGCTTCTCCAAGCACCCACCGAGGGTTATGGAGATGCTATTGTTGTTCCCCCGATCGTTGCCGATAATTTCGAACTTAAACCGGCATTACTATCCTTAGTAACGTCGAATCAATTTTACGGTTTCGAGAGGGATGACCCTCATTCCCACATTCGATGGTTTAACAAAATTTCATCTACCGTCAAATGTAGGAATGTTCCTCAAGAAGCAATCAAATTGCTTCTCTTTCCTTTCTCTCTCGAGGGGGCAGCCCGGACTTGGCTTGAAAAACAACCCCCTCGTTCTATCTTAACATGGGAAGATTTGGTGTCGAAATTTGTGAACGAATTCTTTCCCCCTTCCAGAACCACAAGTCTTAAGAATGAAATTACCAAATTTACTCAAAAATTTGATGAATCTTTTAGTGAAGCGTGGGATCGTTTCAAAGACTTACTTCGCAAATGTCCTCACCACGGATTTTCTGAGTTGCATCAAATTGATACGTTTTACAATGGATTAAACCAAACTGACCAAGATTCTCTAAATGCCGCCTCCGGTGGTTATATATTGAATCGAACTACGCGTGATGCTTTGTCCATCATCGAGAACAAGTCTAAGGTTCGCACTTCACGAAGCAAGCCGGTTGTTTCTCAAGTGAGTGTTTCACCTTCTACTTCACATTCGATGAGTACTTCTAGCACGGATGCTAAAATTGACAAGCTCACGGATGCAATTCAAGCTTTGGTTTTCTCTAATCAGAAAAATCCTTCTTCTCCTACCATTTCTTCTACCCCACAAGTTTCTCCACCTGCTCAAGTCAAAGCGGTGGAAGAAAGTTGTGTTACTTGTGGTGGTCCTCATGCTTATTACAATTGTACTGCCACCGATGGCCGTCCTTTTGAAATCAATGCCGTAGCCGGATCTTACAACCAAGGAGGTACTCAATACCGTCCTCAAGGTGACTCGAGCTATCGTGCTAGCTATCTAGCAGGACCACCCGGTTTTCCTCAAAACAATCAAAACCAAAGTAGGGGGCAAAATGTTCCATATCAAGCCCCTACTAACCAATACCCGACCCAAGGGGTCAATTACAATCAAGGGTATCAAGCTCAAAATTACCCAGCCCCGATTGCTCCCTCTAATGATCTTTCAAATTACATTATGACAAATGAGGTGAAAATGAGGGCTATGCAAAATCAAATCACAAATTTGAAAAACGAATTTGAAAATTCAATGATTAAGCAGGGTAATGAGCTTAAGAACAAAATTGATCAATCTCAAACAAAGATTGAAAATATGTTTGATACCCTTATCAACCAATTTCACCAAGCTTCATCCTCGGGAACTCTCCCGGGTAATACAATTCCCAACCCGAAGGGTGAGTTGAAAGCTATTACCACCCGAAGTGGTAAAGCTTATGAGGGACACACGGTTCCAACTACTACTTCTTCTTCTTCTACAAAAGTAGTTGACCGTGAGACCGAGGTGACAAAGGACAAGGTGCATTCCACAAGCCCACAAAGTACCGCACACGTCCAACCTTCGGTAGTCCCAACCCCAATTCCGGAACCCGATGTTCCGAAGTCTCAACCTAAACCTTCTATCCCATACCCATCTAGACTTAATGACCAAAAGCTCCGCGAAAAAGCTAGTATTCAAATGGAAAAATTCTTCCAAATCTTTCAAGAATTGCATTTCGATATAAGCTTCGCGGATGCTTTACTTCTGATGCCTAAGTTTGTTTCCACCATGAAGAGTTTATTGAGCAACAAGGAAAAATTAATTGAATTAGCAAAAACTCCGTTAAATGAACACTGCTCAGCGGTTCTCCTAAAAAAGCTTCCGGAAAAGCTTGGAGATCCCGGAAAATTCCTCATTCCATGTGAATTTCCGGGGATGGTTGAATGCTACGCCTTGGCCGATCTTGGTGCAAGCATCAACCTAATGCCGCTCTCTGTTTGGAAAAAACTTTCTCTCCCCGAATATACCCCCACTTGCATGACCCTCGAGCTTGCGGACCGGACCATAACCCGTCCACTTGGAATAGCCGAGGATGTCTTTGTCAAGGTTGGGAAATTCCATTTTCCCGCCGATTTTGTGGTGGTTGATTTTGATGCTGACCCCCGGGTTCCTCTAATTCTCGGAAGATCATTTTTGAGGACCGGGCGGGCTTTGATTGACGTGTACGGAGAAGAAATAACTCTAAGAGTTGATGATGACAAAGTCACGTTTCAAATCAATCAAAACTCTAAACCGCTAACCACCAAAAGCAACGTTGCTGTGGTTAATCAAAAATCTGATCCAGTAATTGCTTCCAAAAGAAGTGATTCGATTCTCTCAAGATTTGCGGTTAAGAGTATGTCAGAAAAACGTGCTGAGCTTAAATCTATGAAAATTGCACCCGGATCAACCAAATGGTTTGAAAGTTGTTCCGCGGATGTTAAGAGTATTCTTGATGATGATGAATCGGATTCGGAGACCACAACGGAAGAGGTGGAAATTGCTAGCTCTAAGAGCACACCTCTTGTCCCACCTCCGGAGACGGTTTATCGTGTAGAGATTGTTAACTCTGTCCTTTCCGACTCTTCCCATCCTTCTCCTCCGATTGAGGGAAGTGATCTCCCAAGGGAAGAACTCGAGGTGTTGTCTGATGATGCTCCAATTTCGCCGGAAATTGTTGAGACCGATAGTGATCCAGGGGAAGATGTCTTGAAATTTGATGAACCATTATTTCCCCCGGAAGATGTTAAAGAAAAGCTTCCTAAATCCGTTCAAGTTGTTGTTTCAAAATCAGAAGAGCAAAGTAGTGGCAGTACCACTTCTAGTATTGATTCTCTTCTTGAGGAGTTCGCCGATGAACTCGCTCACATCGATCCAATCCCACCAGGGGATGAGGACGATGACTTTGATTTTGAATCTGATCTTAAAGAATTGGAATTTTTGCTGAACCGTGATCCGTCTAGATCTGATTCTTATCCCGAGGAGTTCGCCGATGAACTCGCTCACGACGATCCACTTCCATCAGAGAATGATGATGATCTTTTCGACTTTCATGCTGATTTTAAAGAAGTCGAAAAACTTTTATACCATTCTCCATCATCTGATTCTTACACCGAGCTTAATGATTTACAAGATGATGATGACCTCTTCGATTTTGGGGCCGATCAAACCGAATGGAGAAATCTTTTATATGGGAAACCTACTGATGAAAAAGGCCCTAAAATGGAAACCATACTTGAGGATGCTACAATTGTTTCTAATGACTTATCTCCTCATTTTCCCGAGGATGATTTCCTTTTCTCCATTGAGTCTCCCATCGAGTACCCTGCTGAGTTTTCTTGTGAAGACAAAGTGTTTAATCCAGGCATACTCGATGATGGTAAAATTCATCCTTTGATGAAATTGACTCTTGATAAGAATTTAAAGTTTCCCGCCTCATCTAAGGAACTTTTAATTCTGGAGAAAAATGATTCACCTCTACTTCTTTCCCCTCTACTTCTTTCTGGTCAAAAACTCCCGTTCTGCATGGAGTTGTCTTTGATTGAAACTTTACTATCGTTCCCAGCCGGAAACGAAGACAAAGTTTTTGACCCCGGCATCATCGCTTTTATCTTCTGAAGCCGTGGGTATCTCATCGGAGTGGAACTTTCATATGCTTCAATGTTTATCCAAACATCTTGAATGAAAGTCCGATTGAGATAATCTCTTCCACTTGCTCCCCCAAGGACAATTAAATTCGGGGTCGAGTCAAGCTCATGTGACTCGGTTAGCAAAAACAAGCGCTTCGTGGGTGGCAACCCATGCTTATCATTCTATCTTCTTTCTTATTTCTAACACTAAGTGTGGGGGAGTTCCTCTGCTTGTTGCTTTGTGGTTGTATGTTTGCCTTTGTTTTCAGGATTCCCGTAGATTGTGATGATTGACGCGCCTGCTTTCAATCCAGCCGCCCAATATCCTATCTTTGTATTTATGCTTATCCAGGGATATCTTTAAAATCCTTTTTGTGAAAACCAAGATTTCTTTTCCATACTTAGATTGTAGTGTTTCCTTTTTACGTTCTATAGTGTCGGCTTAGGCTGGTACTTTGAATATTGAGGGCAATATTCATTTCTAAGTGTGGGGGAGGGATTCTTGCGAATTTGACCCAAAATTTCAAAATTTTAAAAAATTTTCACAATTTGTACCTTCTAGTCCCCTAGCACCCCCGTTTTGACCAAAAATTTTAAAATTTTTATCGTATTTTGCATAAAAAAGAAGTGCATTGCACAATAAAAATAATTTGCTATACATTAATGCTTCGGTATTAGTGGAAGTTTAGACTTGATTAGGCTAGAACAAGGGGAATCCCGACTCTGCTAGAGTGTTGATCTAGCTGCTACCCTTAACGTTTAGGCTAAGTTTTTACGAATTGTGCAAATGAAAATGCTAAGCGTGGAGTAGTTGGTTCTCTTTAGAGCTTATATAAGTAATCTATGGCTTTTCCTCCCAGAAGATCCTAATCTGATTAAAATTAGTGCTATTTTCAAACTTTTGAACGCAAAAACCGTTTTTGTTAAGCAAATAAATTTTTATACAAGCTTGATTTAGAATACTAGTTCAAAGTTTTATTTAAATTTTAGAACAAGCATCCTTTCTTACAAACCCAATAAGAATGCAAAATGAAAGTGAGCAATTGCTTGAAAGTTGCAAAAGTTAAAGTTTAAGTATGAATAAATAAGTGCTCTAAGCTACGGATTCGAGATCGGGCCTTGGATCCTTAATTCCGAAAGGCGTTTAGGTCTTGGCTACCCTCTTGCACCGGCCCTTGGACCCTTAATTCTGAAAGGCGTTAAGGTCTTGGAACTCTCCGTTGTAACGGCCCTTGGATCCTTTATTCCGAAAGGCGTTAAGGTCTTGGAACTAAACCGTGAAGGTCCGTCGTTTAGAGTACACAAGTAAAAAGTTAGTGAAAAAAAAAAAAAAAAAAAAAAAAAAAAAAAAAAGAAAAAAGTGATGAAAAATGAAAGAAAAAAAAAAAAAAAAAATGTGTTTATGTTTGTTTATGAATAAATGTGAGAAACTTGCTTCTTCTTAAATTTAAATCGAAAGTTGAACTAGTATTCGTCAAAATTGTCTAAAAGTTGGACGGTGATTTAGAAATTGTTGACTTCAAAGATCCCGTGAGCTCCGATACTATTCTCGAGGGTGTAAAAACCTAGCCTCCTAAGTTTACTAAGGATAAGCTGAGAAGAAAGTCGCTACATGGAGTGATCTCACCTTTGAATCTCTAATTTCTAAATCATTGTCGGTTTTTAACCCTAATAAATGTCGATTTTTACGATCAAAACTTTGAAAACAAGCACACGCACCTAACTTATGAATAATTGTGGGAGTGAAAAGTTAAGCCTCGGCTTACATAGGTTGCTAATATAAGTAGCGTTAGCATTTTACAAAAACGTTTGCACAAGGGTTTTTAGACTTAGTTGGGGAGTATAAAAAGAGGATGACGATTACAATTCCCCGGAGTCACCCATTTTGTGTGATTCCCGTTCCATGATGCCACTTTTGAAAATCAAGCATATTATTTACGTTTTATCTCGTTTTAATTTACTTGCATTTTATAAAGTCAAATCGGGGTGGTATATTTTTGGTAACCTTGATATTTTTGATCCTTTCATTACTTTATATGATCGGATTGCTAGGGACTAGCAATTGCTTAGTGTGGGGGATTGATGAGTGGCCTTTTACTCATCATTTTATACCCGAAAAACCCCACAAAAACGACCAAAAACACCCAAATGGACCATATAATGTTACGAATATCCTTGGATTGTGTTTTAGTTGTTGCAGGTACAAAAGGATTGAAAACGGGGCAAACACGGACAAAACCGAGCTTGGAATGGAAAAGTGCCGAAAACCGAAGACGGGAAAGACGATTTTTATTTGGATTTAATACGAGCTCGGAAAATCCCAAACGGCCCTTGGATTATTACTTGTTGGCAAAATTGACCCTTGGATTAACTTTGAAGAAATGGCATGTTTGGTCCTTGAAGTGTACAACAACTACACATTGTTTTTTTTTTTCTCCTTAAACTAAACTATCCTACTAAACTAAACTACCATTTCCGGATCCACACCTAAACTAAAACAAACCAATCCCATCTTAAACTAAACCCCAACCCACTAATACCCACAGCCCATAACATCACCACAAGGCCCAACACCCAACATTACCCAACCCATCAAACAAAACCCGACCGACCCAACATTACCGGTGAGATAAAGAGGGTCAAACCCCTCTTTGTTGGTCAAATTCTAAATTAAACACCAAAGCCAACCCTAATTCGCCTCACCCTCTTCTTCCCCCTAAATTACCGCCCCATCCACCATAACCTTTGCTAATCCCACCTCACCACTACAAGCCAAACCACCCACATGACTATGTCGTTGGTCCCCCCCTCCACCTCATCGATCCGCACCAACCAAAGAAAGATCAACGTTCAAGATTTAACGAAGTGGTCACCAAGAAATGATCCAATGGCCATCAAAGAAGCACAAACGCACAAAGGAGACACACTCACACGAAAAACACAAGTAGCTAGGGTTTTCGTATTTTTTTTTCTTATAAATAGCGAGTAGCAGTCGAATATTTTCCTTCTTTTTCTAGGTTTATTTTTAGCTTTTTTTTAAGGTAATTTGTATTTTTCTTTTTAATGTAATTTAAATTCGGTTTTAATTTAAATGGTATTTCTGTTTTAATTTTTATTCGTTTAATTTACTGTTTTTTTTTCGCTTATTAAGTTCTTGTTACTGCGTATCGTTATTTAGTTATTGTTTAGTTATTTAGTGTTTTTGAGGTGAATCGTTTAGAATTTCTGCTCTTGTTGTTTTGCTCTTGTTGTTCTTGTTAGTTTGGTAAACTCTTTTAGTTCTTGTTCTTGTTTGTGTTTCAGTAAGCGAAAAAAAAAAAAAAAAAAAAAAAAAAAAAAAAAAAGTTTTAAGTGTAGCTTTAGTTTGAGTTGAATTTAGATTTGGGTTAATGTTTAATGTTTGTGTTTGTTTGGGTTAAGTCTTGCTAGTTGTTATTAAGGTTTTAAGGTTTGTGTTTGTGTTGGCTTTAGTTATTGTTTCTGTTTGTGTTTCAGTAAGTGAAAAAGAAAAAAAAAATAGTGTAAGTGTTGCTTTAGTTGAGATTTGATTTGGATCGGTTATTGTTTATTGAGTTTGTTATAGTAAGGCTGTTTTGACTTTTAAAGTCAAACGGGTCAATAGGGTAGCACTAGTCGTATTTTTTCTTTTAGTAACTGCTTATTGAATGTGTTTTTGTTTAATGTTTGTGTTTGAGTTTACTATTAGCAGTTTTAATGTTTGTGTGTTTGAGTTTTAATGTTTGTGTTTTGTTTTAATGTTTATGTGTTTTAGCAGTTTTTATCTTGTTTTATTTTTAATGTTGGTGTTTTTGTTTGTGTTTGTGTTTGATTGTTAGTTGTTTCTGATTGTTAGTTGTTTGTTTCAAAAGATAATCAAGAAAAAAAAAAAAAAAAAAAAAAAAAAAATATATATATATATATATATTGCAAAAACAGTTGTTAAGTTTAAAAAGTTTTCTTTTAGTATTGTTTGTTTAAAAAGTTTAAAAATCTTGTTTAAAATAAATTCTTGTTTTTCTTAGCTTAAAAATAGTTTAAAGTATTCCCTAAAAAAAAATTTTCAGATTTTATCTTTTTCATTTAATATTTTTTATCAATTATTTTCTTTTAAATAGTTTTTAATTTATAAAAAATCATTTAAAAATCAAAAAATTATTTTTCTTTTTTTTTCCAAAATTTTCTTTTTATATTTAAGTCGTAGGAAAATTATTTTGATATACGTAGGATTAGTTTCTCAAATATTTTACGTTTTTATTCGTTCGTAGTTTATCGTTTACGTTATTGAATTTTCGTTTTAATAGATTTTAGTAACCAAAACAAACTCTCGTCTTTTCAAGCACTTTAATTACGAACCAAAAACGATATTCTCAATTTCACGCCTCGCAGGGAGAACGACCCGGGTATTCGCTTATCCGGTTTATTACAATTGGTTGTTTTTGCGTTGAACCGTTCCTAGTTGACTTTTCTTCGTGAGACGTTTGACTTGTGATTCGTTTGACCCGAATTCGACCCGATATCAACGTTGCCATCCATGTCAGTCTTTTTCTTGAAGAGCCACTTACACCCAACTACCTTAGCATTGGGTGGAAGGTCTACTTCAATCCAGACTTTGTTGTCTTTCATGGATTGCATTTCCCCATCCATGGCTGCTTGCCATTTGTCCTTTTCAGGATTATTAATGGCAGCCTTATAACTAGTTGGCTCATCAATGTGATCCAATAGAAAAGTTTCCTCATCGTCTATACTTAAACATAGCCGTTCAGGAGCCTTTGTAGATCTTGAAGATCTACGGATGGGTACCACTTCTACTTCAGGTGGAGGACCTAAACTTTCAGGTTCCACAGGAAGTGTGTTAGTGCTTTCAGAAGGTGACGTATCTTCATGATCATTTTCAAGATCATACACTCTCCCACTAAACTCTTGAGATATTAGATTATCCTCAAGAAATTCACCGTACCTAGCTATGATGACCTTATTCTCAGGTGGGAAGTAAAAGTAGTAACCCTTTGTTTCCTTAGGGTATCCTACGAAGATACACTTAACAGATCTTTGTTGGAGTTTATCAGGTGAGTCACGTTTGACAAACGCCTCACAACCCCAGACCTTTAAGTAAGAAAAGTTGGGAGCTTTTCCAGTCCATACTTCATATGGAGTCTTATCAACCTTCTTAGTTGGAATCCTATTCAACACGTGAACAGCAGTTTCAAGAGCATAATCCCAAAAGGATAAGGGAAGAGTTGTAAGATTAAACATGGATCGCACCATATCTAACAAGGTACGATTTCTCCTTTCAGATACACCATTTTGCTGTGGCGTATAAGGAGAAGTGAGTTGTTGCACAATGCCACACTCACCCAAATAATCCTTAAACTCTTGGCTTAAGTACTCACCACCCACGATCGGACCGAAGTGCCTTAATCTTCTTTCCGAGTTGTAATTCTACTTCATTTTTAAAAACCTTGAATGTCTCAAAGACTTCATGTTTATGTTTAAGTAAATAAACATAACCATAAAGACTATAGTCATCCGTGAAGGTCAAGAAGTAGACAGCACCACATTTAGACACATGTCTAAGTGGACCACACACGTCCGTGTGTATCAATCCAAGTAGATCTGAAGCCTTCTCCATATTGCTATGGAAAGGTTTCTTTGTCATCTTCCCAGATATGCAAGACTCGCATTTATCAACTGAATCATCATTGATATTTTTCAAAAGCCCATCGTGTTGCAGCTTTTCCATGCGATTCTTGCCTATGTGAGCAAGACGGCAGTGCCATAAATAAGACGAGTCCAAGTTAGACTTGACTCTCTTATTTTCGATGCTATATATTGAATTATTTTTATTGGATACATGGTTTTCCATGTCAATTTCAAACACACCATTTAATGGAATAGCATTAAAGTAAAAAACAGAATTTAAAGAAACAGAAATTCCATTATCATTAAAAGTATGCTTAAAACCCAAATCCAATAACAAAGAAACTGAAACGACACCTCTAACAATAGAAGGTGCGTAATGAAAATTGTTCAAAACTAATATTAAACCAGAAGGTAAAACTAGCTCAAAAGTCCCTATGGCTTCTACTGCTGCACGTATTCCATTTCCCACGTACAAGTAGCATTCCCCATAGTTCAGCTTCTTCGCTCCTCTAAGCCCCTGCGATGTATTACAAATGTGAGTACCACATCCTGTATCGTATATCCAGGCATTTTGCTTACGAGGAAAAGAAAACAATTCAACCATAAAAATACCTGAAGTGCTGGCGCCCTGCCCAGCTTTGGCATTCTTATTCTTGCGACACTCCTCAAGTAGCAATGGACAGTCCCTCTTCCAATGTCCAGGAGTATTGCAGTGGTGACAAGCAGCCGTATCCTTTTTAGGATGATCCTTCTTGGGAGGAGGATTCTGCTTCTTTGGCTTTTGCTGATAAGTCACAATCTGCTTGCCCTTGTCAGCTTTGCCCTTTCCTTTCTTGTTCACTTGTTTCAGTTTACCGGGCTTAGCTACTCTACCACCTCTTATTGCCATAACAGCAGGTGTAGGAGCTTTCTTAGTGAGTGCCTTCTCATGCTCAATAAGCATTGCATGCAATTCAGAAAAAGTCTTCCCCTTGCAATGCATGTTAAAGTTGCGCACAAAGTCACCATATAATTCCTCATTGAGGGATTTGTTGATGAGGCCAACTTTAACGTCTTCCACATACCCGTAATTAAGTGCATCTAGTTGGTCAAGATAACCTTTCATTTTAAGCACATGATCACTTACGGGTGTTGTTGCGTCCTGCTTGCACTTGCCCAAGTTGTCAAGTACATCATACAATTCAGCCATAGGAGATTTCTGAAACATTCGTGTCAGTTCATCAATCATGTTTTTCGGGCCATATTTCTCAAACTGTTTTACTAGTTGATCATCCATCCCCGATAGCATGAGACAAGCCGCATCATTGTGCTTGTCATAGGCTTCATTGTACTCCCTAAGTATTTCATTAGGCGAGTTTGCAGGAGGAGCTTCTGGAAGGTCCTCAGTAAGACATTCAGAACGTTTGGCAATTCTAAGAACAAGTCTTAGATTACGATACCAATTGTTAAAGTTCTTAGTCCCAGTCAATTTTTCCTTTTCAAGCATCATCTTGAAACAGGAGGTTAGGTTTGACGAGTTTCCGGGTTGGGCCATTTCTACAGAAAAAGTTCAAAAGTTAGTACTTTCGATAATAAACATTTCAAGAAAATTAAACACCCATTGGTTTTAAAAAACCATTTAATTTTCTATGAAAACTAGGATCCTAATTGACGCCGTTTCATCACATCAGCTTTGGCTGCTAGCAATGAAAGTGCTCAATAAGGTACGGGATCACCCAATTGCCAATGTCAAATTGCAATTCCTAGAAATCTTGGGACTTACATTATATTGCCAACATCAGTTGCAAAATGTAAGCATGTTTCATCCCCAAATCTTTATGCCTTGGCGCCGTTCCATTACATCAGCTTTGGCTGCTAGTAATGAAAGTGCCCAATTAAGTTAACCAACTCAAGAAACTGTAAATTAACGTCAGTTTATTGCATTCAGCTTTGGCTGCTAGCAATAAAGTACTCAATTTTACCCTTAGATGACCACCCTTTGAACATCAACATTCAGCTTTGGCTGCTAGTGATGTAGGATGAAACCTTAGGTGTTCCTTTTTGTAGTTGGGTGGCATTTAACTTAAATTTTTATAAGGGTAATTAAATTTTGATGTGTTAAATCAAAAATATGTACAAAGATGTCATGCATTCATCTTTGTATCATATATGTTTTCAAAAACAAAATCGTTTACTCATTCGTAGCTCAAATCATCAAATCTTTTAATTGAGGCGTTGAACAAATTACAACATTGCCTTAAGATGCTTCGTATTTATCGTGGTGTACTTGGTAAGTCTAAAATTGACGCACAGGCGGGCGTAGGGACGACAGCCGCCGAAGCTGGTTAAAACCGTGCCCCTCTAAGGTCACAATTTAATGCGTACCAACTAGAACCCACTTTTTAGTTTGCCAATTTTAGGTCCGCCGCTTCGACCACTTAGTACAGTCGCAATCAATCAACTAAAAAAATATGATTTTCTTGCTAAAACAATTAATGTAGTAAATTTATTATTGCTAGTCTTGCCTGGGAGCAAATTACCGTGCGAAGCGAACCACTGTCGGCACATAAGACTTGGCAATAAATAAAATTACTACAAAAGGTTTCATAGTTATTAGTCTTATTTATTTTTATTATGAAAAATTACCCTCTTTTGTAGTTTACAATCCATCATAATATTAAACACAAAAGATCAAGTAATTACAAAAATAAATAAACACATAATAACAAATATATGATCATCCACGATATCATATAGCCACATGCAAACCTTTTTCAATAAATCCTAATATTAATTCTATGTGAAATTTTAAATGTATGTAACTAACAAAACTCCTATTGGTTTTCGAGCTCATTGTGCCCAATGGTCCACAGACGCCAAATAACTTGGCCGCGTAAGTTTTAGTTAGTTAGATACCACATTGCACATAACTTATTAATTAATATATATTGAGGTCTTCCCCAATTTAAGATTTATTTAAATCATGTAGCATATAATTCAATACAAAATCATTCAAATCAAACCATGACAAATATGCAAGATTTGTCAAGGATACCATATTGATCACATAATCATGCATTCCATATTATCATGTCAATATCTCATGTACGTATCTAATTAATTAGTAACATCACATACGGTACTCACTAATTAATCCCTAAAAAATTTTCATGCAATCCTAGGGTTTCTCAAGTTTTAATTAAAAAACTAAAACCCTAATTTTTAATTAATATGGATCGAACCATATTAGGGTTTCAAAAAAAATAAACAAACCCTAAAATTAATATTGCATGTAATCTCTACAAGATCCAATTTTTTTAGGTTTAAGTAATTAATTACAAGTTCTAAACGAGGCTCATGATGCCACTGTTGGAATATGTGAACTATAAATAAATCATAAACACATAATATCATCAAAAGCACGCAGCGGAATAGATCTACAAGAACATGTAATTAATTAAATTAAATAAGACACGTACCTTAATGATTCCTAGCAAGAACAAGGAATCTCTTGAACAAGAACAATTTATAAACCCTAATAGGATTTATATGTGGATCGACTAAACCAAGATCACAAGCTAAAGGAAGCTTGTCACTCGTTCTTGTACACACGTAATGATAGCGTTTCAATGAGAAAAGCTAGGTTCTTGATCACCAACAAGCCAAACACTTGACTAGCCTTACTTGGATCGAATTCCCTAGTGGGAATAGAAAGAGTCGATCGGTTCTAGCTAGGGAGAGGAGAGGAGAAGAGAAGTTAGGCCTTTAGGGATTCAAGATTAGTAAAAACCAAAACACAAGTGAATTGTATTTATAGTTTTTCCTTTTCTTGATGCCCACTCCAACCGATCGACCCTAAACCCTAAAGGGAAGGGTTCGGCCGACCTCTAGTATCCTACAAGGATTCTAGATCCTTCTTTCCTATTTTGCGTAATTAGTCCTTTAACGGTCGTTAGTAAAATCCCGTTAAATGCTAACCGTCGTTAAGTGTTTTTATTGGTGAAATGAATAAATATATATAATAAAATATATTTAATTATTCATCATTGAAACTCTCACGTTATTGTGTGCAATCCCGAGCCTCGGGTTCAAAACCGGACATACGTATATTAATATTTATACACAAAACTAACAAAAACCACCAAAAATAGTTTCAAAATCTACCGTAGACAAGACCATAGTTGCCCCTAAAACAATTCAATCACCAAGTGCATTCACTAGGAAGAAGGCAAAATCTAGTTGGACATGGCAGCGTTGGCTACAGCATAAACCTAGTTTTACTTGGTTACCAAAGATGCATAACAACTGTGCTACTAACCCAACGGGATCCACCGTTACCAACTCTCCATCTGTGTCATCTTCTTGTGATGCAGGTGATTCAAATCGTCCTTTGGATTGTTGATAGCGGATGTTCCCGACACATGACAGGCAATTTAAAACTTCTAGTAAACTTTGTCGCAAAGTTCATAGGAACTGTCAGATTCGGAAATGATCACTTTGCCGCTATCATGGGCTATGGGGACTATGTCAACGGGAACATTGAAATAAGCCGTGTATACTACGTTGAAGGCCTTGGACATAACCTTTTCTCCGTAGGGCAGTTTTGTGATGGTGACTTGGAAGTTGCATTTAGGGAGAAAACCTGCTTTGTTCGAGACCTACAAGGAAACGACCTTATGACCAGAAAACTCGGAACGAGTCTTTACACCATTTCCTTGTCAGACATGACCGCTTCTTCTCCGATTTGCTTACTCTCCAAGGCACACTCCACAAAGGCATGGTTATGGCATAAGGGAAGGGTTATTTTCAGAACCAAAAAAAGGTACAGAACTGCGAGAACCAGCATTAACCAATCAGATTTTTTTGAATATTTATTTTTATTATTTAATTCAAAAGGGCATAATAGTAAAATTAAATTTTTTTATTTCTTTTTGCTTTTTTTTTTTTAATAAAAAAACGTTTTTTAGTTCCTAAATTTTAAAGGTTTTTTTTTTTTTTTTTTTTTTTTTTTTTTTTTTTTTTTTTTTTTTTTTTTGTTGAAATCATTTTTATTTTCAGTATGTATGATTTCAAAAGTAATGTGCATATGTGTTTTTTAATATAATGTATGTTTATGTATATTTGTAGTGTTGAATTTATGTGTATTTGGTAAGGTGCATATGTGTTTTTTTAGATAATGTAAATTTACGTGTGTTTGCAGTGCATGGAATGGCAAACAAAAGTATTTTACATGTATTGTTTACAATTTAAAACAAAAACATTATATACAAAATTTAAAATCATGTGATAATACACTTCAAATACAAATTTCTAAAAGCAAAAATGTTGTCATATATGCACATGTATTTTCCCTCGTTGGACACTTTGTATTTCTTTGTATGTATATGTGCACTTGTATTTGCGGCTGCACTTGTGTCTTTAATCTTTAAATCTTTAGCTTAACCATCTTATCGCTAGATAGTATGTACAAAACACATGTGCACTCTTCATATTGCTCATCATACTCATACCTGTAACCACAAAACACAAGTGCACACTTAAAATAGAACTAAACAAATATCATCAGGTTTGATTGACACAATAAAAAAACACATTAAAAAAGGTGATCCAAAGAAATCAATATATATAAAAAAAACACAATAAAAAAATGATCCAAATTAGAACTAAACATAAAACATCCTTATATCATAACTAAAAACATATATGCACTTTCAATACATTTAAACTCCGAAACTATAAAAACACATATGCACACACTTTTCAGCCATAAAACACATATGCACCTTTTTAATAGATTTTTAACCCGTCATAAACACATATGCACCATTCTTCAAAACACGTATGCACCATTACTTAAAACTACTTTTTTCCCATTTAATAAATAAGATAGATGTAGTGTTCATACGGACATAAACATATATGCACAAACGAGTTAAATATAAGCATTCTACCATTCTGAAGTTATCAAGGGATACACGCCAATCTTAGTTTTGGTTCCAAAATCATAAACTGAGCTCTAAGATAACATCGCGTAAGAGTTGTATAAAATCATAAAAAAGTCTACTCCTAATTATTAACTTCAAGCAAAACACACATGATATAGAACAAAATTGCAATTGAAAGCACCAAAGTAATAACAACAACCTCTATTTGAACATATGTGTAGTGGTGCCCATAATCCTTATCTTCATAAGATGCACTAATCTTGAAAATGCACATGTGCGTTCATCGTCTCCATCAACGTTTCTAAACACAGAGAAAGATCCCAAATAACTAATGACAAAAAAAATATAATGTTTTGTTAAACCAATACACGCTAACCAGATTTGAACGTTTTCGAACATAGATAAAAACCCATGATTTTAAAACAATGATAATAGGCAAAATGAAACACTAATCTCAATTTGTAGATTTCATTTTCTACTTCCAAAAAGCTGGCGCGGACACAAAAACCAAAAAAAAAAATAATAATAAATAAAAAATAAAAAAATAAAAAAATCAAAGCCATATCCTAAACACAAAACAATTAAGACCTTACCATTCAATTTGTATCATGCTTGAACAAAAGAAAAGGAGAAAAATAGAGGATCAAACATTTTCCTCTATATTATTCACCATAGAACCAGTGAAACCCAAGAGATGGAAGGCGACGACAATTTTAGACACATATATCTGATCATTATCATCTAAACAAACATATATTTTTTAATTTGATGTACCCCAACAAGTTTACCATTTGAAGAGCGAATCTTGAAAAAAATAAACAAGTTTACTTTTATTGTCTGATTCCTTCTCTCTTCATCATCAGTCGACCTTCAAGCCAAATATGGATGTCGTCCCCTCTTAGCGTCATCATCCCTTTGGTGGTTTGCGTTGACCTCTAAGGTTTAGACAAGGGATCAGACCTGCGAATGATAGAACTGTTCTTGTTGTTTTGTTGTCATTGAATCAGATCTGATGATGAATAGGGGTGGGAAGATGGCGATATGCAGAGTGGAGAGAGAGAAGGAGGTGCAGTGATGTGGGGATAAGGAAGAGCGGCTAGGGTTTTTTAGATGGAAATGAGAAAGTTGAAAATATAACTGATAATGATTGATCACGTATTATATGGGAGCGGTTTTGAAATGATTATAAAAAATACCAATAATACCCCTAAACCCTTTATAAAACATTCCTTTATTTTTTATTTAATTACAATCATGCCACCATCATTTATAACCATTGATTAAATAATAGATGGCTAGGATCGGTTCTCACAGTTCTGTACCTTTTTTTGGTTCTGAAAATAACCCTACACTATGTCATAAACGTTTGTCTCATTTGAACTTCAAAACTATGACGAAACTTGCCCGTCATAAGTTAGTAGACGGTCTTCCAAGATTCCGGTATGCCAAAGATCATCTCTGTCCAGCTTGTGAACAAGGGAAGAGTAATCGTGCTCACTTTCCTCCTAAAACCGAGCACAGTACGGATCATGTACTCCAACTTCTCCATATGGATCTTTGTGGCCCAATGCGTGTTCAGACAATCAATGGGAAGCGATATATATTGGTAATCATAGATGATTTTTCGAGATGGACTTGGGTCTACTTTCTTCGCACCAAAGATCAAACTCCTTCGATGATCATTACCTTTCTCACCAAAATTCAGGTTCAGCTCCGCAACACCGTCAGAAAAGTCAGAACAGACAATGGAACTGAATTTAAGAATCACACTCTTCGTGAGTTCTTTGAGAAAGTAAGGATTGAACACCAAACATCAATTGCACGCAGCCCAGAACAGAATGGAGTAGTCGAAAGACGAAACCGAACGTTAGTGGAAGCCGCAAGAACGATGTTGATAAATGCACAATTACCGGATTACCTCTGGGCTGAAGCTGTCTCCACAGCCTGCTACACCCAAAACCGATGTATGATCACCAAAAGGCACAACAAAACCCCATATGAACTTGTTCACAGAAGAAAACTGAACGTAAATTACTTTCATGTATTTGGGGCTCTCTGTTACCCAAATAATGATCGTGATAACCTTGGAAAGTTAAAAGCCAAAGCTGATATAGGGATTTTTGTTGGATACTGCAAGAATTCGAAAGGATTTCGAATCTGGAACCGTCAAACCCGAGAAATTCAAGAGACCATACACGCTCATTTTGACGAACTTACGAATATGGCTTTTGAGCAAAATAGCTTAAGACCCGATTCTAATCGTCTAAACTTCCCTGATCAGTCAGTTGCACCTCTCTCTCTCAATCGTAAGGACTTGGAAGATTTGTTTGCTTCGCTATTTGATGATTCTCTCGTTAGTCGTGCTTCTGAAGTATCCACCAGTTCCGTTGCACAACCCGTCAATATTCAAGCGATAGAACAGTAACTACAACAAGAGCAGTTGCTGAAGATGCACCTCCAACAGAAACATCATCATCAGTCGAACAAACAGCTTCTAATACTGCGACTGCAGCTGAAGATCCCCCTCTATCTTCTAAAGTACTCACACCTGCAAATTATGACAAAAACGCATTTTTCAATCCATTTGCTCCAGCTCCCACCATTCCAGATATTGCAGAATCATCAACGAGCAATTTGGATCCGTCATATATGCACCAAAATTTTTAACACTACCCTTCAACCCATAAGTGGACTAAGGATCACCCTCTAGTGAACGTGATTGACAATCCAGAAAACCCGGTCATGACACGAAAAAGACTCTACACATACGGTGAAACTTGCATTTATGCACTCACCGTTTGTCAAGCAGAACCGAAAAACATCAAAGAAGCTCTCACTTATGACAATTGGATTGAGTCAATGCAGGAGGAACTTGATCAATTCAAGCGTCTAGAAGTTTGGGAATTGGTAGAAAGACCAGAGGGAGTATACGTTGTCGGACTGAAATGGATCTGGAAGAACAAGTTGGATGCTGATGGCACGGTTATTCGGAACAAATCTCGGTTGGTTGCTAAAGGATTCAGTCAAGAAGAAAGCATCGATTTTGAGGAATCTTTCACACCAGTGGCAAGACTTGAGGCCGTTCGAATGTTTCTGGCATATGCAGCTCACAAGAATATCACTGTGTATCAAATGGACGTGAAGACAACATTCTTAAATGGACAACTCCGTGAAGAGGTGTACGTCACACAACCAGAAGGCTTTGTCGACCCAGAACATCCGAAGCACGTATACCGGCTCAAGAAAGCCCTCTATGGCCTTAAGCAAGCCCCGAGGGCATGGTACGATAAGCTATCTGCATTTCTAATTGCTAATAATTTCACAAAAGGATCTATTGACCCTACTTTGTTTATACAAAAACACGGGGAGGACATCTTAATAGTCCAAATTTATGTGGATGACATCATTTTTGGTTCAACCCATAAGAAATACTCAAATGCTTTTGCTAAATTAATGAAACAAAACTTTGAGATGTCCATGATGGGTGAACTGAAGTTCTTCTTAGGACTGCAAGTTCATCAATCACCCCGTGGTATTTTCTTAAACCAGTCCAAATATGCTCAAGAAATTTTGAAAAAGCATGGTATGACAAGTTGTGACACCTACAATACACCAATGTCTGCATCATCCCCTAAGCTAGATGCTGATTTACATGGGACACCAATTGACCCTACCAAATACCGTAGTATGATTGGTTTACTCATGTATCTCAAAGCCAGTAGACCAGATATAGTATTTGCCACATATCTTTGCTCCCGCTATCAGTCTAGACCAACTGAAAGACACCTCTCTGAGGTTAAAAGAATCCTTCGATACATAAAGGGAACCATTCATTTGGGGATCTGGTATCCGAAGGATTCTGGTTTTGAACTAATTGCCTTTTCAGACGCTGATCATGCAGGATGCTTAGATACAAGGAAAAGTACATCTGGGGGAGTGCAATTCTTAGGTGACAAACTTGTATCTTGGCAGTCAAAGAAGTAGGATTGTACATCACTGTCATCAACTGAATCAGAATACGTAGCTATGTCAGCATGATGTGCTCAAGTCATCTGGATGAGGTCACAGCTGATGGACTACGGATACGTCTTCAACAAGATTCCAATGTATTGTAACTCTAAGAGCGCCATTGCTATCTCGTGCAACACCGTTCAGCATTCAAAGTCCAAGCATATTTCTCTTCGTTATCACTTCATCAAAGAGCACGTGGAACATAGTACAATTGAACTTTACTTTGTGGGTACAGAATACCAACTGGCAGACTTATTCACCAAAGCCTTGCCTCATGCAAGATTTGTCGAACTAGTTCACCAGATCGGTATGAGATGTTTAACTCCAGACGATTTAAACAATTTTCTTACACAAAATTAAAGAGAGTCAAACATCAAAACTATCTTTGTAAATAATTTTTCTCAAAAACACAAAAACATTTTCAAATTTCATTTCATTAAAAAAAATAAAAAATCATCATCTCTTTACTTGTGCAAAAGTCAAAACGAATCAAAATATGTTCTCGTAATTTCAAATTTTAATCAACTTTAATCACAAACATATTTTGAGGGGGACAATTTTTTTTTCTAACTTTTGCACATTTTTTTATCAAATTCTTCATCATTATCAAAATCTTCATCAAACAATATTTCTATGATCTCTTGAACTACAAGTTTGTAAAAATTTCAAAAATATGTCTTAGTTCAAGGGGGAGAAATCGAAATAAATCAAGTTTACAACAAATTGAATCAAAGGCTTTAACCATTACAAACCTCAAGGGCTGTTATTGTCAAAATGTCAAAAATTTTGTCACATTAGGACTTTGTGTGAACTAGAGAACAAGTTAAGGGACTCAAAATGTCAAAAGATCATACTTATACCAATATAAGCCAAAATTGGTTTCAATAAAACACACAATATTCTCTCTTTGCAAAAAAACCCGCCAAAAGCTCTTACAAAGTCAAGATTTTTATTTTCTCAGAAACCTCATTTATAAGTGTTAAATATGATCTTTCATGCTTAATAATCATTTGCTTGCATTCAAGTAACTTTTATGTGGCTGAATTGTGAGTTTATCGATTTAGGGTTTATGAACTCAATTTGGGCATTTCTTGCTTGTAGTGGTTTAATCTAATTAAGTCAGTACAAGAGTACCACATTATATCGTAGAGTGTTTTGTATATGCTTAATTAAATTAAATAACATCAAGTAAGGCAGTTCGATTGATTTAGGGTTCATATGCTCGAATGATTTGGTTGATACTAAATGAGTAATGTGGTTGAATGTTTGAGTGGTGGGATATGCTTGTATGTGTACATAGTTAATGCGTTCAAAGTTTTATACCCTGAAGTTAACACATTGTCTCAAATCGAAAATGTTCATAAGATAGAATCGAATGTGGTGGAAAATGTGTTGTTTTTTTTGGACTTCTGAGTGTTTGGTCTTGAATAGAACATGGCTAGGCTGTTAGTTGATCATTGCTTGTGACTTATAACTGACTTACATGAAATCTGATTGTTATGAATGTCTCCGAGTAAGGATCTCAATTGAAAGTCTTCGACTTAGTCTCCGAGTTAGGAGTTTGATATTATCCTTCGACTAACTCTCCGAGTAAGGAGTATAGTTTAGGAAACTTTATAAAAATCCTCCGAGTTAGTATTTGTTCCTTATTCTCTGAGTAAAGAACAAATTCTTCGAATTAGGTTTTTTTTATAAAAATTTTCTAAGTTAACTCATATTCTCCGAGTAAGTCATGGATATTTCAAATTCTTCGAGTTAGTAACTCTCCGAGTAAGGAACCAGTTATAAGTTTCTCCGAGTAACAAGTTTAACAAATGTCTTCGAGTAAGTTGGGATTTTCCGAGTTAGGAAAATACTCAAATACTTCGAGTAAGGTTAAAATTGTAGTCTCCAAGTAAGGACATATATTTCCAAATCTGTTTCAAATTCTTCGAGTTAGATGCAATTTATTCGAGTAACTAAAACTCTTCGAGTAACACTGAATTTGCAGACTCAGCGAATTTTTTTTTCTTCTTTAAGTGTTGAATTCGGTAAAGTTGAGTGTAGTTGCTTATATATGGATTGTTTGTTTGATATGTAAATGTTATTCATGATTAAGTCTCACTATGTGATGCATCATATTAGTTAGGCAAAGATCGTGCAATAAGTAACTTACACTAACATATATATGCAATTTCCATTGTGTGTTGTTGTCTGTGTTTGTGCTACACATGTTAATCATGTCTCAAACATCCGTTACTAGAAAGGATATGATCCCAGAAGGAGATGAACGAAAGATTAGTGACTCCAACTCAAGAGTAGACTTCGAGACATTACCATGTCATCCTTCATGCCAAATAATGGTGGAAATACTCAAGAGGCATTTCATCAGTTCTGTTATGACCAAGTCTGCAAGTGTACCTGAAGTCTACATGAACCAGTTCTGGCACACCTTGTTTATCAGTAGAGACAACAAAACAATGTCAGCTACCCTTGATAACACAGAGATCCAGTTTGATGTTAACACTCTTCGTGATGTTCTTGATCTTCCTTCAGAAGCTTCGGGCCCTAAAGGCAGATTCTATAAAGACCCTGATTTTGAAACCATGGCCGGGACATTAAGACGCATCGGCTATGATGATCCGGGTGATGAGCTGACTTCTCATTCTAAGGTGGATAGGAAGCATATTCCTCAACCTTGGTTAACCCTTTACTCCATCATCAACCACTGTATTACCGGGAAGGAAACTGGCCTTGAACACCCTAGACTTGAACATCTACTATTCTTTTGGGGTGTCGTCAACTTCTTCCATATGGACTTTGCTCAGTACATATGGACAGATATGATCTACCAATCTCATCAGTTCAACCAGAAGAAAGGGTACAAGATACCTTTCCCACAATTAACAAAACTTCTGATCTCACACTTTATGGAAAAACATCCGGAAATAGACAAACGATCGAATGAAAAAGCTCATACAGAACAAATGGATCATGTACTCACCAGGGTTAGAATTCACACGAGCAACACCACCAAACAAGGTCTGAGAATTCCACCCAGGATGTTATTAAAAGCAGTGGTGGCAACAGAAGCTTACAGATGGTACGACAAGGCAGAACCGGAAGGAACGGTCGGTATTACGGTAAAGGGGACCAGTTCAACCAGAGGAAGAGGCAAAACTGTCCCAGCAGCTTCTTCAAGAACAAAGAAAGTTATAAAAACCAAAAAGAGAAAATTGATGCTCTGAGATGAGCCCACTGATGAAGATGAAGAAGAGCAAGTAGATCTCAGGGAAGAAAGAAAGAAAAAGCTTATCACAATCAAGAAATAATTAGCTAAGCACGATACAGGACTGGGCAAGGGCAAGGGCAAGGGAAAATCGATTAAAATGCATGACCAATCATTTGAACCCATTAAACCACCCATGACCAGAGAAGAAGAGATAGCACAACTCGAGAAAGCTACAAAGGAAAACAGAGCTAAATGGCTGGCTAATCATGAGAAACTCGAGAGAATGAAGAGAGGTGAAGGATCAGCTTTACCTGTTGAAGAAGAACAACCTTTATCTCAATCTGAAGAGGATTCAGAGGCCACAAACTCAAAATCTATCACACTTGGTGAATCTGAGGATCAATCAGAAGAGTCAGATCAAAGTGTACACACACCCTCACCATCAGGATCTGAATCAGATGAAAATGAAAACAAAGATGAAGAAGAAAAAGATGATGAAGAAGAAGATGAAGATGATGAGGATGATGATGAAAAAGACAATGAAGGCGATGAGGAAGATGATGACCAAGATGACAACCAAGGTGACAACCCTATACCCTCTCCACAACCATCATCTGTGGGTCAATCTTCCAAGATCATTACTCCAACACCAGACACCAGTTAGCTCAAAGACTTAAAAGAGCAACTTACTGCACTACAAAATAAGGTAACCACACTTAAACAACCAGACGAAAGTGAGCTTAACGCCTTGAAAGAGCAATTTACCACTTTACAATCTCAAGTGACAGCGCAACAAACAGACATCAATGAGCTGAAATCTTATGATCATGAGCGAGCAACAGAGCAATATCTTAACACTCACCTGCCACAAGAAGTTAGCAGACACCTTAATGAGACGCTTCCTGATCTCCTTAAGGAATATGTCAAACGAAAGCTGGATAGGATTGTGGCTAACCAAATGCAAACCACACCAATCATAATTCAAACTTTACCATCCAAGCCTTCTACTGCTGAACTCAAGGAAAAATTGCTCGAAGCTATCATCGGTGACCCGGAAGAGGAAGATCTTCGTAAGGCCTTGTCAAATTCAATGAAGAAAGCTAAGAAGAAAGGGGAGTCGTGTAAGAGGGACAAGCCCAGCAAACGTCGTCGTGATGATCACGACAAAGATGACCAAGCAAAAAGAATCAAGAAAAGTTCTAAATCGACTGGCCCTTCTACAACAATGCCTTCTTCCGGCATTCAACAAACAAGCCAAGACAAGTTTGTACCTCTAGAAACCGGAGCATTTGATGAGGCTGAACATCATGAAGATTTAAGCATTGATCAAGAAACTGCTGCTGCACCACCTAGAGCTACAACTGTGCCAGCACCACCAGTTGATGCTCCACTCAAACCGGCACCATAATGGGTCAACCCTGACGCTGCAAAATTCGAATGGTTTGAAGCAATGGTGGATGCGTATCCAGATGTTCCAGAAGATGAAGCACCCATCGAAGGATCTGTTGTGGACTTCACGAAAAGATTGAAGAAAGTGATGAAAGTTCATAAGTTACAATTATCTGACATCATCAAAGTCCGCAAAGCAGGATTCTCTGAGTTCAAGACCGCAACAACATCACACTTGGAATTCGAATACAATCAGGAACAAGTGGCGCGGGCTCTGTCTGAGAATGTAAACTGGGATGATGCTAGTTCTTCTCATCCGAACGACAACTTTCAACTTCGGGATTACTCGCAACCCCTACCTCTTATCGGACATGCTCATAATCCGAAGATACCCAAGGCGTATTTCTTCAACAACGACTTGGAGTATCTAATCTATGGTAATACGAATCCAGAAAAACGATACGCTACATCCCTCACCAAGTTCCAGGTGGCATCATACATGTTAGAAGGTTTTGAAGAACACATCAAAGAATTATTCATCAGATCAGTTGAAGAATATAACGATGAAGCTGTTATAGGAATCTATCACTGGCCGGATATGAGGAAATGGTTTTATAAATGGAAGCTTACTTTTACGTCGAAGACTAAGGTTTTTCACAAAATTAGGATTCTCTCCATCACAAGCGCTGAAACAGAATCAAAATATGGGTATAATTTTCTGATAAAGATCACCGTGAGAAGACAAGATGACCAGGAATACACATTCAATGAAGCTGATTATCGATATTTGAACATCAACGACATTGAAGAAATGTATCTCCTTAAGATTCAGGGCAAACTCGAGCATCTACTTGGTCGTCTCCAATATGATATCATCAACTCTGTTATGATCTACATCCGCAATATTCTGATCCGAGCAAGAGTTGAAGACGTTCATCTTGGGGTAGAAAGCTACCAGAAGAAACTGAATCTGGTCAAGCCTAATCTTAAACCTCCGAGGATAGCGGAAAAGAAGCCTTATACTTTTGGTTATAGACCATTCGGAGTAGTGTTCGTCAGAAGAAGCACACCAAAGTTCATGGGCTATGAAGAAATTCACAAGTTTAGTGATGAAACGTTGGTACAAGTGAAGTCTGAGCTTATTCATATTCTGGAAAACCATAGACAAGGGAGGAAGCAGGGGTGGCTAAGGCATATGACGTGGACGAGAAATGATGTCAAACATGCAGTCAAGTTCATAGACCGAATTGACTGAAGGATTCAGTTTCGTGTGCAAATGAGAAGACTAGAAAGCTACGTGGGTGGACGAGCAAGAATTCCTAACATTCTCACTTTTTGTCGTCCTGAGTAGAACTCACTGGTATCAATGTAACATTTTATCATCATTCATCATTTGTTTAATTTGACAATTGCTTGTGCACACATCACAGTGCACAACCCATTCTTGTAAAGAAAGGACCCTGAGGTACGCTTCAGTGCCTCAATCCTAATATAAGGAGCGAAAGCTTCTTACTTTTGAGTAGAATTAACCAGAATTTTTTAAAATTCTGCTCAAAAGAACAAGTATTCCCTTGTTAATGGGGAGTACTTGAAAACAAAATCTTTGTTTTAAACAACAAAAAGTTCTTGAAATTCTTCCCGTAAACCTCAAAAAGCATATTTTAATCAAAAGTTTAACAAAAACAACATGAATATGCTATTTTTGAGGGGGAGAATAAAGATGTGATTAAAATATGGTAATAAAAAGTTGAAATATCGTATGAGCTCGACTCATAATTGAACCCTCGAATTGAAGATATCAAAAGTCAGTAATCGAAAAGACATGTTCGGGACGGGTAATAATTTCAAGCCGATTTATCCGGTGATGTAAACGTGTCTCGCAAAGGACGTGTCTGAGTAGAATGTACCGATTTCGAGAGATTTTCCTTGAATATGATCTGGACGGGTAATAATTTCAAGCTAGTTTTACTAGTGATGTAAACGTGTCTCGCAACGATCATGTTCATTGAAAATCAATCAATTCAAAAAGTGCTAACACTACCCGACATGTGCAAATTTACATTAAATACTTATGAGCACATGTTAAGGGGGAGTATTTCTGAAAATCACAAAACTCTCAAAGTGTTAACAAAATATGTTTTTACAATCATAAGCACTTTGAGATATTTTCAAAAAGATTGGTTTATGGCAACAATAGGATAGTCATGGAGATATAAGGTGACTAAGGTTAGGAAAAACCGTCCTATGATCCGCCAGAGCCGGAGGGACAGGGATCTACCCAAGGACAATACCAATAGTTTAATACTAGAAAAGTCCTAGGTATGATGAAAAAAAGGAGTAAAGAAATGAAAGGGGAAAGAAGGGGTTGAAGAATGAAAAAGAAAAGTAAAGAAAAGGGTGAAAAGAAATAGCCTTCCATTTGATCAACCTTAGGGCAGACACCGGGTTCAATACATATGCTACTGGTTGCTACTATGGTAACTCCGGTATTGAAGATTAAGCCGTCATGGACCTAGTGACGCACTACACTAAACCTTCTAGCCACTCAGGTGTCTCTCAAAATACATTTGTTTCATTTCTCACGAAGAACCCTTCATTATCTATCGACATCTCACTCCGAGATGTGTTGATATTGAAAAGGAGGCACTTTGCTCCATGCCTCCGACGACCAAAAATAAGCACTTGATTGAGTCTAGAGCCACGAGATACATCAAGGATCTCTTAGGAACACTTAGCATTGTTACACTGGTTGTTCAACAAAAGGAACACCAGTCGTAAATTATAAGAGTGTCCTACGCAGGTCTTAGTAATCTGCCGAGAACATTCATGAGAGAATTCACAAATTGTGATTCCCAGTGATTGAATGGAAATCCTGCCAAGGTCATCATCAAATAGCCCTGACAGCAGGTCAATTCGGTAATCCCCTGTGGATTACGCTTAGTGGTTCCAAACGGTCTACAGTCATGGAGTGATACTTCGGTATACTTCAGTGACTCATCTGAATCATTGATACCCTTCAGTGTGTCTTCTGGTTCAGGAATGACCTTGGGTAGGATTAGAGAAAGTCTTCACACTATGCTGTTGACGATCTCGAAGTCCGAATCTGTAAGTGCCGGATGATTTATTGCTAACTGTTTACCTGCAGGAAATCATGGAGACCGGGAGTACCACTACCACCATTCCATCATGCTCATATCCCGAAGAAAAGTTCTCACAAAGACTAAGAGATAACAAAAGTTCAAAGAAGTTAAAGAAAAGTCAAAGATCGAGCAGAACAAAATTTCACAAGTTAAAGATTGAAGCTTATGAAGTAAGAAACACTTGAAGAACAAAAGTCAAAAGACATATGAGCATGGTGGAAAAGACGTAAAGACACTGTCATCAAAGAACGTTGGTGGAAGGCAGATCAAGACATTACCATATCACATAATTCAAGAGCAAAAGAACAAAGATGCAAAATGACGTCAAAGACAACGAAGCAAAGATGACGTCAAGCAATCTTGATGACCAATACTTAGGGGGAGATTGCTGGGAACACGTTACTAATTATCAAGTATTGATCATAGATTGTAATAGGTTGCTTAGGCCTTTATGTTAGTTTTATGG
Organism: Artemisia tridentata subsp. tridentata; assembly: GCA_021014915.2. Classification (NCBI taxonomy): domain Eukaryota; kingdom Viridiplantae; phylum Streptophyta; class Magnoliopsida; order Asterales; family Asteraceae; genus Artemisia; species Artemisia tridentata. The sequence goes on along the minus strand of CP139505.1, from coordinate 220,526,009 downwards.
CTTAGCCTATGTAAATCATTCTTTATCGCCCCCTCGTCACCTATCAACCTTCACCCGCCGATAACCTCCTCCACCAAGCACTTCTTCAAACGGAAAACTCCGCCACTCATTTGCCATCCACTAACACCCTCACCACTTCCTCATACTTGTAAACACCCATACAATATTCATGAATCAACTGTGCATTGCCTCGAACACATAGTGAACAACCACAAACTTTACAAATTTTTAGCAAGATAATTATCTCTTCACTATACTAACTTCTAAGATTTGCTTCTATTTCCACAAGGTTTTCCTTATTTGAATCCATACAACCTTGGTTAATGTACAAATAACCAAATCGACTAACTTATATTGAGCTCTAATATTGCCAGTAGCTTTGAATTTCATGCTTAAAAAATGTGATTATGATCAATGTATTTGAATAATCCGAACAACAATTAAATATGACAAAACTCATTGTTGAATATTAATGTGATGATGATAAAATAGGTGAATTAGATGATGAATTGAAGAAATCACAATCTAATTTAGTGTTTTAAGACCAATACGAAGGTTGATGTTCCATCAGAAAATTGGAAGAAAAAACATTTATATTCTGTGATAAATGAAAAATGAAAAAGAAGAGTTAATTTCCTTTCCATATAGTTAACAAAATACTCTTATAATATAAATGTTTAGTTTTAATCCTAGCCATCATATTTTATTGCCATATCTTTTATATAATAAAATAAAACCTCAAGTGTGGACTTGTTCATTTCAAAAAACTCAACCTTCTCTTATTAAGTAATAATTTTTTTTAATTTGATTTTAAATTATAAAAACTTAAATATTACTACCTGATTTGGCCAAGGATTTATAAAATTCGTTTTTCTTTACTAGGATTTAGTAGAAGACCAGAAATACACATGTACTAATGGGTCCTTTTCTCAACATTGCAGGCCAGATAGTAAAATTAACAGGAGAACCGCAACTCTAAATTAACTATCTGCTTCGTTCTCATAACCCTAAATCAACAAAACAAAAAACACACACTATACCTACACTCAACGTATTAAGTATTACTTATGAAACATAAACGATCTAAATTGACGCCAAAGAAAATAGTTATGTTCTATCAAAATACTTGCTACTGCTGGATTAAGACATGGTTATAGCCATACTCTCTATACATAATGGAAGATGGTTTTGATTTTGATTCTAATTAAGTATTGATTATGAGATAGAAAAGGCCCACCACTTTTTGATAAAATGTAAAATGGAAAAAAAATACACGTATATAAACATAAACATAAAAGTTAATATTATCATTCATGAAATACATAACAGTCAAAGGCTTACAGCCATCTATTCATAAACATACACACCCAAATAAACTAACAAAAGAGAACCCCAAAATACAACCATCTCTATCGTACTCTATTAATCATCATCAGAAAGACCTTCATCAAACTCCATAAGCTTCACATGACCGTCCTTCTCCGCAATGCCATCACGGGCCTCATCAAGTAGAGCAGTCAAGGTTAGAATCCTGTTACATTCCCTTTCCTGTGTCTCAACTAGACAACGAAGAACATCAACAACTTTTTCATTGAAAGGGCCCAGGTGATGAGCCTCCCTGATTGTCACCTGACACTTCTCAACCTTGCTAAGGAGTTGATTACGCTCCTCCCCCATTTGAATAAAAAACCCCTCTTCTTCAGTTAACTCATTGTTAAATAAGAACTTGAAAGTAGTTGCTAAATCGTCAGACCCAGATGCTTCCTTGAGTTCCTTGATGTTGTTGGAAGAAGAAGCGACGGATGAGAGAGTTGGTTGGCTGATATTTTAAGTTAAGTTGATAATAAGTGATGATGCCCTAATTGTGTGTTAGATGTATTATAAATAACCAAATAAATACGTTTTAGAATACAAATAGGCAATCGGAATACAAAAAGGTAACGAGAAGGAATGATTGCAAAACATAACTGAAATACTGATTGAAGCAGGAACTTCATCTTCCCATGCAAAACTATCATTTGAGTATATAAAATTATATTTGCAAATATAACAAAAGAAACGCTCACACTTTACCTTTTACATAAAAAAAACCTATCACCTACACAATGCATACCATTACCATCCTAAACATCATAAGAAATAGTTATAACTTAGCCAAATGTTTTAAAGATAGAGTCAATATCAAAATGGATCCTTATATTTATTTTGAATATCAAAAACATATAGACAAACAAAACTCAAAGTCTAAACAGAAACGTCACCAAACAACTAATTAAACTCATTCATCTTAATAGCGTTAGCTTCTTCCTCACGAGCACTAGCTTTCACTTGGAAAAACAATGCTCTTAACTTTTCAAGCAATACCCGATGCCTCTCTTGAGTCTTTCTCAAAGCTTCTAACGAGTACATAGCAACACCACGACCACATAATGCTTCCATGTTCTCTATCATGCTTTGGTTTTTCACCATTACCCGCCTCAAATGCTGACAACAAGCGATAAGCAATTTGGACAAAGCATCATCTTCACCTCCCTGTTGCACAAACCACAAACGCATACAATCATGCAATTTAGAAGAACCAGCAACGTTCATTAAGTCCTCTAATAACTAAAATTGTGCCATTGAAAAAAAATATATCAAAGTAAAAATAATTTTATAACTAACTATGACAAAGGTGCCAAATAAATAGGAAAAAAAATATTATGTAACTTATACATATTAAAAGACTACATGTGAAGAGACTCTATTAAATATAACATCTTAAAAAAAAGTATCTTCACATATACTCTTTTAATGTCAATAAACTATTTTAAATGTGTACCATGCTTTCAAAAATTGTGATATCATCACAATTTAGATAGATAATTATGAAAATAAGTACCAAAAATTACATGTCAATAGATGTAATACCATAACAACTTAAATATATAATGACGAAAAACAAGTGCCGAAGGTTACAATATGAACACTTATATATAGCCCATGTGCAACGCACGGGTCTTAATTACTAGTTACTAGAATAAAACAAAAATCATTGAACTACTAATTAGAACAATAATTAAACTACTTTAGCATTTAATAACACCGAACTTTTTCTTCACGGAATATGCTTAATCATTAGTTAATCCCTAATTGATATATATTATAATTTTTCTTCCCAAAATATGGTAAGCTATGAGTTTTGGAAATAAGTTCGTTTCCAAAACTTATAGCTTGTCATATTTTTAGATTAAATTTAAAAGTTATTTACTTTACATATACACAAAATATGCGCAGCATTTTAACCCACTTAAAATGCGACGCGAGGAGGGCGAAGTGTTTTGGACTCGCACCTTTTATCTTGCTTGTTGTGCACATTGCACCCTGTACTTCATGTAAAATCCCTTAAGCTCTTGGTCCCAATTCTTTTCTCATCATTCCCTCTCACCTGAAAAGAATTCGCCCTCGAGTTCTCACCGTCAAGGGCTTCATCAACCTCGAACATCTTCTCACAAAATACCTCATCTTCAATAGCTTTACGCTTTACATCAACCTGAGAACTCTTTTCCTTCACTACTTCACATTTTTTTCGCGCATTTTACACATTCCCTATGATCCATACAAAATGCTAAATCATTCTTTATCGCCCCCTCGTCACCTATCAACCTTCGCTCGCCGATAACCTCCTCCACCAAGCACTTCTTCAACCGGAAAACTCTGCCACTCATTTGCCATCCACTAACACCCTCACCACTTCCTCATACTTGTTCGAACACATAGTGAACAACCACAAACTTTACAAATTTCAGCAAGATAATTATCACTTGTTAGGAATTATTAGAAATAATATTTATTTCATTGCTGCTGTTAGTATTAGTGGTTCCTGCTGGCAGGTATGTAGTTCCTGCTGGTATGGTTCCTGCTGGTAGTGTTAGTTTGTTTCTGCTGTTAGTTTGTTTCTGTGGGTAATATTAATTAGTTAACCCGTATGTTTAGAAAGTTTGTTAGAGTTAATTTAAGAAGAGATAGTGTATATCTCTTTACACGTTTTCTTAGTAATGCTGCATTAGGGTTTCTTGTAGTATAAAAGAAACATGCGGCTATGAGTTTTGTAATCAATCAATCGAATTCTTAATATCTTTAGTGAATAAAAGATCCATAGAGGATCAAAGTCTTTATAGTTATTCTTCTTCTTTATTAGTTGATATTCAGAGATTCTCTTGTAGCGTGCTTGTGATTACATAGGCATTCTACCGATCCACAAAGGCTCAAAGATCTATCAAGCAGGCCTAGATCCAACAAGTGGTATCAGAGCCTGGTGAGGATCTTTGTCGAAGAAGAAAATTTCTCTAAACAAATCTCTTGAACACTTACACAATGTCTTCATCGGAAGATAAATATGAAATGTGGGCCATGAAGATTAAAGCCTTACTACCTTTTGATTCTATGGTAAATTGGCCAGGACATGATGAAGCTGATAAAGAAAGTGTCAATCAAACAGTCAGTATGGTTGATGAAGCAAAGGATGATGTGGAAGAATTTTCCTTAATGGGATGTTCATCTCAGGTAGGGGTGTCAGTAGGGTCGGGTTGACCCGAACCCGATAAAGCTAATCGGGTCAAAAAATCTAGTCGGGTTGTTTTGACCCGAACCCGATAACCCCGATAGTGTTATCGGGTCGGGTTCGGGTTAAATAAAAAATGCTATCGGGTTATCGGGTCAACCCGATAAGATCCGACAATGACTTATTGACTTATTTCTCTGATTACATGCAATGCAATAACGACAAGGCAACATGTAAACGACAGTCATGTGAAGCAAAAAAACTGAAGTCAAAAACTGTGGATGACAAACAAAATACAAGACTGTATATTGAGCTTGATGATATTGGAATAGTAACTGAGAAATGCATTGGAAAAATACCATTCTTTAGGATAGTCAATGCGTGCTATTTTGGAGATTAGAACAGCCAGTGTCAAAGCAATCTGTGTTGGATCAAACAGAAATTGCATTAAATGGGTATTCAGTATTTCAAAGTCAGATAAAATATAGGTGATCTAAGATTAACTATACAATATCAATAAAAGTGGCTAGAAATTCAGAACTCAACATCACTCAAAATAGCTTGAAAACTGGTCATTTTGACACACCAATCAAGTTCCCACCTGATAGTTCTCTTCTCTCAAATGAATGTAGTCCAAATGCATAACAGGTTTTTTTTTTTAGAACTTCAAATGCATAACAGCTTGATAAATAACATATTAAGACCTACTCTTTTGGATTTAGTTAACTATGATCAAATAAGATATTTTGTTTAAGTAACCATGTGCTACAATATAATCAACAAAGTAAGGTATTTCTTATCGGGTTAACCCAACAACCCGACCCGACTTAACCCGACCCGATAAACACCCGAACCCGACAACCTGATTTCTTATCGGGTCGGGTTGCGGGTCACTTTTTCAAAATTCAAAACCCGACTCAACCCGACCCGATACACCCGACAACCCGACAACCCGACCCGATAACACCCCTAATCTCAGGTACAAAATTGTCCTTTTGGCTGTCATGAAATGTACTCTAACCTTAAGAAAAAGTTTGATGACATAGAGCCTCAATATAAAGAATTGTTTGTTAAAGTTCAAGCTTATGAAAATGCTCTTAAAACTTTAGAAAAACAAAAAGATTGGTACCAAAAGAATCAATTAGCATATGAAGAAAATATTATGGTGTTAGAAAGAGATTTAGTAAATACTACTAATTTGCTAAAACATTCTGAAAGAGAACATGATAAAGTGGTTTTAGAGAAACAGGAATTACAGGCTAAATTAGAACGTGAGGAGGCTAAGTGTAATTCTTTGAAAGAATCATCTAAACTTGTAGATAAGATAAATAATAGCACTCAGTCTGTAAAGTCTAAGAAAGGTTTGGGGTATCATAAAATTGATGACACTATTGAGCCAAAATGGTTTGACCCTACCCCTAAGGAGGTTAATTACCAAATCCCCGTTAAGTTTGTAAAAGAAGGAGGAATGAATGCAGTTCCTCCACCTATCAGATGAGTTTTTAAGCCTGTCCCTATCCACTCAGACCTTGACATAGACTTAGATGAATCACACCTGTCCTATGGGAAGAAGTCCAATGACTTGCCTACTTCAGACAATGAATCTAATGGGTTTGTCTCTTGTATTAACAGTGACCAGTCCTCTGACCTCAAGTCTGATGACTATACCTCATGTGATTCAAGTGATAAGTCTGTCACACACAGGGCTGATGTTTTATCCTCAAGAGTGGCTGATGATGAATCTATTTCTAAAACAGCTTCTTTTGACAATAGTTCTCTTAATTCTGTTAAAATCAATTCTCCTTCAAGTATTGGTTGTGATACTTTTGTGTGTAATAAAAGAAGACATGAAAAGAACAAAGTTTTTAAAAGGAAATCATGTTTTGTTTGTGGTAGTTACTCTCACCTCATTAAAGATTGTAATTATTATGAGAGTAAAATGCATGTTTGTGTTGAACAACAGCAACCTAGATCAGTGTGGAAAAATGTAGAGAATATACCCCCATTTATCCCTAGAGCAAATGCAATTCCTGCTGGTAAGCCTGTTCCAGCTGGTACATCCAATTCTGCTGGTTGGAAAAGGAATGCTGCAAGACCCTACATCAGACCTACAAGCAGTTACCTTCAAAATGATTATTGGCCTGTTTGTTATGACCCAATGTATATGGGAGGGACAAGATGGGAAACTGATCTTCAGTACTCAAAAGGTTGTTCTTGGAGACACAATGGTCATTATTTGAGAAAGGGATCCAAGAGAAATGGTGGATCCCATCATTGTTGTGTTTGAGGGGAGGCTTATGCTTGTATATTGTGTATTATCTAATTATTTCATTTCACTAACTTTGTCTTGCAGATGGTATTTCTTTGTATATTGTGTCTTCTAACCTTTTTGCAGGTAGTTAATTCAAGTTCAAATAATAAGTCTACAATTTCATATAAAACAAGTAAAATAAAGTTTATTCATCATTCAGAAAGTGAAGTTTATAGACACATCATCTATTCAGATCATAAGCAACCTGACAAACATCCTTCAGACACCAGACAACAACAACAAACAAAAACATCTAACACCTACTCCTCAGAACCTCATCACTGACCCCGCCACCTACTCCAGCTTTCCTTTACCCTTGCCCTTGACATCTGGCATGGTTTTGTGGATTCCTCTTCCTTCAATGGCCTCACTCAGCCTCTTGCACACAAGTCCCAACATCTGTTGCCTTGGCTGTGGGAGTGGTTGATTTTTTGAAGGAACTGGAATTTGGCTCATGGTTGCCACAGCCTTCTCCATCTCTCGTGTAAGCATGGCTGAAAGTGGATGATTTGGTGGATCTGTTTCCCAAGAACCTTGATAGTAGGTCAGAGACTTTGGCCAGGATGAGGGCTCATCATCTGAGGATTCAGATGATGGAGGAGTTGGAAGGTCTTCAGAGGCAACCTCCTCAGTCTTTTCCTTGCCTTTTTGGTTACTACTGGCCTGAGAGGAGTAGTTGGGAGGAAAGTAGTTTGCCCAACCTGAGGATTCAGATGATGAATCAGAGGAACTATCTACCATTATTGGTTTTAAGGAGCTCATAATGGGTGGATAGGTTGATTTGGGGTTTTGATGTATGTAATGTGTTATGGTAATTCATTGAGTCCTTTTATAGACCTGTTGAAGATTAAGGCAATTAAATGTTGAGTTGGTCTTGGAATTAATTCTGTGATGGAAAGAATTTAATTATGTTGCCTTTTGAGGATTTGACCGAATTTGATGCATATTTAAGAGTTTTAGTCAAAACCACTTCATTCCTGCTGGTTGACCAACTATTCCAGCTGTTTGACCTGTGGTTGCTGCTGGTTTCGTTATAATTGGGGAAGTTACTTTGGGATTGAAATTAAGTCAAATTGGTCAAAGATACTGTGGAAAACTAGAAGGGGGGGGGGGGTTGAATAGTTTTACGTCTTTTTAATTTTATTATGAAACCTTTGTTTTATACTTTTAAAAACTTTAGATTCTAGTTTGTTATGAAAAATAAAACATAAATCTTATTATTAGTTATATATGTATTCTTTTAAATTGATTGTAAAAGTTTTGGTTTATTGAATGGATTTTCAATTTGATCTTTATGTGAAGTTGACCTCTAATTAATACTAGCAATTATATAAGCCTATGTGTATGAAAGTAATGACGATGCAAGTAAAGAAATAAATAAGGTATGGAAAGATCTAACCGAGACACGAGAGATTTATAGTGGTTCGGCTACAAGGACACCTTCCTTGCCCTACTCCACTCCCCGAGCACACCTTGCTCGAGAGTTTTCTTCACAACTTCAATAAGCTCCCTTATGGCGGAGAAAACCGTACACAACTTTGGCTTACACGGGTTTAACGACACAAAGCTAAATGTCGAGTTCTAATCGTAGCTAGAACCAATCTCACAACTTCACAACACAACTTCTACACGACTTAATCACGACTTCTTCACGACTTCTTCACAACGGCTTCACGACTTCTTCACGACTTCAACACGACCGCTACACAACCTCTATGCTGCGGCTTCACGACTTCAACACTAGGACTTCACGACTAGGACTTCACAACTTTAACACGACCGCTTCACAGCTTCTATGCTACGGCTTCATGACTTCAACACAAGGACTTCATGTCTTCTAAGCTACGGCTTCACAACTTCTACACCACGGCTTCACGACTTCTACATTTTGACCTCACAACTTCTATACCACAACTACTTATACAACATCTTCACTACTTACACACAACACTAATCTACAACACACACCTTACATACAAATGAATGAATGATTTACAAACTTTGTTAAACACACAACTTAAGTAACAAAATGATACTAAGTTGTAATACTTCTAATCTTGATTGATAGAAGTATTCTTCTTTTGCACTTGGATCACTTGAAAACCAATGCTTAAGATTACATGATCAAAGGTTTTTCTAAGATATGAAATGAGATCTACAACAGAAAGTTTTAGTGCAAAAGGGTTGAGAAAAAATCCAGGAGAAGGCTTGTATTTATAGGGAAAAATCTGGACAGCTGGAGCCTACTGGAGCGGGGGCGGTCCCCTTAAATAGGGGGCGGTCCCCTTAATTATTAAGGGGGCCGCCTAGTAAAATTAAGGGGGCCGCCCCTACTGAACGTTGGCCAATTTTGTCCTTTTGTGGGGAAGGTTTTTCTGGAACCTTTTAACTGATTTTGGTTAAAAATTTGAATTCATATTTTTATAAAAGATTAAACATTTTTATTTAATACCAAAAATGTTTTTCAAAAATATATAAAATGTTTTTGATGTTTTATAAAAAATCTAGTTATTAAGAAAATGTTCCTTTGATCATATAATGCATTAAGCACTTGTTTATTCATACCTTAAGTGATTAAGTTGTAGAAATGAATATTTACAACTAAATACTTGTTTATTTGATAAGTTTATGTTTTAATGAGTTTACATTTTGTGATCATCAAAACATAGAGATATGAATAAATATTGATAATGTTTTTAGACATTATTTATGTCAACAATCTCCCCCTTTTTGATGATTACAAGACCTAAACTCATTAAATCCAAAAAGTTATTTTTGGACAAGTATTTAGTGAGTTTATATTCACTTCTCCCCCTTTTTGTAGAATCAAAAAGGTTATGCCGACAAGTTTTTGAGACAAAATTTTTCGGGACGAGAACTCCACCTTGATGTGTGCTCCCCCTCATTTGAGGGCACCAAGGAATCGATATATGGAATACTTGCAAGAAAAATATTAGAAGCACAAGCATATATATAGCAAAAATAAGCATGCATATAAAGACATTCATTAAAAATGTTGTGTATAAATTCACAACCATCCAAAATTATATTCAATCCTACATTAGCTAGTAAGTAATGCAATCTACATAATCATTCTAGGAGTACATGATCTTCCATGGGGCTTGCACACAAAATGGCTTGAAAAATTATTTTTGATTAAGCATTGCATATGCTTAATTTGGTGAGAATGAAGATGGTGGTAGTGTAGTGGGTGAAAATGATGGAGGTTGTGGTGGAGGTTGGTTGTTAAGCATGTGTTCAAGGGATGAAAACATGTAGTGTATCTCATCTCTAAGACCAAAGATGATGGTTTGGTTATGGATGTGGTGGTATTGGTGATGATGAGAAATGAGCATCAAGAGGTGTTATTGGTGATATGGAAATGACAAGTTGGGTGAATGGAGGTTCTTGAGTAGGAGGTGGAGTTGATGCTCTTGATGGTGGTGATGAAAGGTGTGAGTTGATGTGGTTATTGATGGATGAAAGGGTGTTTTTGATGGTGCATTTGGTGCACTTGGGGATTAACATTGAGGTGGTGGTGATGGAGTTTTGGTGTCTTAGAGATGATTTTGGTGATAGCATGGTGAATGAAAATGGGTGTTTGATGGAGGTGATGGTTGATTTAGGTAAGGTTTGGGCTAGATAAAAGGGGTCGCAAGATGCAAAAGAAAACAGTAAATTTTACTGCCCAGATGGCCGGTCCCCTTAATTGTAGGCCGGCCCCCTTAAAATTAAGGGGACCGCCTAGGGAATTAAGGGGGCCGCCCATCTGATGTTTTCCCAGGCGACCAAATTTGAAAATTTTCCAGAAAAGGGTCATTTTTAGGGTGTTTTTGCAGCAAGCTCCATTTGAATCATGTACATCAAGAATGATTAAATAGTGACATAAACATGTTAATTATGCATGCATAGATTTAAAACATATTATGGAATAAGCATGTTATTAATCATCAAGCATGTATATATATCATGATATCAAGTATACAAGCAATAAGCATAACAATCATATATTAAAGACAAGAAATAAAGCATTCATTAGTTGAAAATAATTATGTTAAAAATATAATTATTGATACAACACATATTTTGCTTATAGCATGCAATAAGTAGAAAATTTTAAATTGCCTAAGAGATCCATTGGACTTGCTTGAGACATGAAAACTTGGATTATTTTGGATGGATGATGGTAAAGAGGGGGCAAAAAATGTTGGATTAATGGGGTTGTAAGTTTGGGTGTATGGATGTTGGAGAGAGTGTTGATAGAGGAATTGGAGGTGGAGAGCTTGGACTTGACCATGTTGAATGAGGGTTTTGATGTTGTTCAAGTGGTGGTGTTGGATTAGATCTAGTGAGAAGATACTCAATCCAAGTGAGACGCTCATTTAAGGTGATGGTTTGACTTTGGAGAAAGATGCAACAAGGACTATTGTTGACATGTTTCTCAATTTGACTCAAGTGATGTGGTGATGATGGTAATGATGGTGAGATGGATGGTGATGATGGTAATGATGGTTTGACTTTGGAGAAAGATGCAACAAGGACAATTGTTGACATGTTTCTCAATTTGACTCAAGTGATGTGGTGATGATGGTAATGATGGTGAGATGGATGGTGATGATGGTAATGATGGTTTGACTTTGGAGAAAGATGCAACAAGGACAATTGTTGACATGTTTCTCAATTTGACTCAAGTGATGTGGTGATGATGGTGATATGGATGGTGATGGGTTTAAGTTGCTTTGAGCAAGGTGCAAAGCAAGGAGAGCATTAAGCTCATGGGCTTCCTTGAGTTCTTCAATGAACTTCAAGTGTTGAGTGGAAGGTGATGATGATGGAGAGTGGTTGTTATTTGGTGGAAGTGGTGGTGACACTTTTGGTGGTGGAGACATTTGTGAACTTGGGTAATTATGAGTGAATGAAGGTGGACATATGGATGATTGGTTATGTGTGTGAAAGGGTTCATTAGGATGAGGTTTAGGTGTTGGTTGAGTTTGAACAACATCATTTGTTGGGTTATGGCAAATGTCAAGCTTCCTCCTCCAAAAGAGTATTTATGGTGTAGTGATGATGTGATTGTGGAAGGTAAATTTTGGAGGGTGGTTTGTGACAAAATGTGTTTTTGAATTTTGGGAAGTATAGGATAAAATGGGCTTAAAAATAGAAAAAGGGAGCAGCACCTTCGACCATCAGATGGCCGGTCCCCTTAAAGATTAAGGGGGCCGCCTAATGAATTAAGGGGGCCGCCTATCTGCTGATTTCCAGGTTACTGGAAATGGGTTTTTGGCAGAAAATTTTGAAAGGGTTGTGTTTTTGGGTTTAGTTTCAAGCAAGTCCAACTTCTTTTGAGGCAATTTAGGATTTAATAACTTATGTATGCTAAGCATATTCATTAGACATTATTATCTAGCATGCAAGCAACTCATTTAGCATGTAACATATATATGTTAGACAAGAAAACACTACATAGCACCAAGTAATTCATAGTATCATATTTAGGAAGATTAATAAGCTAGTTAATTAATCCTAATGATTATCTATGTACAAGGGAATGGGGAGTTGTGATAGCATGGACTTCTAGACTTGTACCAAGTGAGATCTTTAATAAGTAAACCATGATTTTTCATTTTTCATTTAGTTCACTTATAAGTGTCATATACACAAGTATATATGACATATATGAGATCACCAAGCATGATTTAAAGAAATGTTTTTGGCATTATTCAACAATGCTTGAAAGTAGGTTTTATGTGGATGTGAAAAATATATTACTGAAATAGTTTTGGCTTTATTTCAAAATGTTTTTATGAGGAAAGAAAACATATTTTTCCAATCTTTGGTTTTTGATAAACACGTAATTATAGACACAAGTTTGGAAGAAAGGTATGATGGTGAAACATGTTTATTAGAAATGTGTCGTAATCTTTTGAAAAATCATTTTTCCAAAATGTGAAGTTTTTGCAAATTTAAAAACAAGTCCCATTAATTATATGTTTAAAAATAGTGGTTTATGAAAGATCTCATGCTCAAGGGCATTGGTTAAGTCTATTGTCACATGCTACCTCTTTCTACATATCCTATGGCATTTATGCATGTATTATGACTAAATACAAAAATACATCATGTCAGAGTAGTTAGAGAAAAACAAAAGCTATTATAATGACAATGCATTTAACAACTAAACAAATAATTACGACGGCATGCAGTCAAATCACATAGGAGCAAGTAAACATCTAGAAATTTTATATATGCAAGATAACATACATCTAGGAATGAAAAGCTCTAGTTAAAAGCAAAGTTCATAGTAGTACACTATCGTTAGGTATATTTAGGAAAAATAATGTATTCAAGTTGGAGAATGAGTATGAGACTATTACTAGTGGTGCTCAATTCAGGCTAAACACGACCGTTTTTACAGGTTACACACACCCAACTTCTCACATAGAAGCAATTCAACCGTTAGGTCAAATTGAGTTTCTAGTCAATAGATTCTCCAGTAGTCATTCTCCTTTTAAAAGAAATTAAGTTCCTAAATTTACCTATCGGAGAGTACCAAATATGAAGATTGCTTGGTTTACTAATACTTAGGGGGGCTAACTAAAGGGTTTCTAGTTCATTAAGCCACAGAACGAATATAACTAAAGTGTAAAGGCAAAGCAACCTATCAGACTAAGCATATCCTAAGGCATTAATAAGATTATATGCATGAAGTAATTACTTATGAAATTTTAAAAAGAGAACTTACCTCACGTCCTAGCTTTTCTTCGTAATATCTTAGATGATGATTGACTTATTTAAACCGAAGTGGCTTGACCCGAACATGATCTTCTCCTTCGTCTGTGTCACTCCATGATTTTGGATTGAGTTCACTTTGGGAGTTGATTCATGTAGTCTTCGTCGTTAATACCTACATTAACAACATTTGAACTAGTAGCACATGTATCTATTTTATCTACATGTTTATCTATTAAATTTTCTAAGATAAGTAATTCATGTACAAGATCAAAATCCTTATCTTTGGCTTGACATTTTTCTTGATGAAAGTTTAAGAAATTTTTCCAAATATCATTTGCCGTTTTATAGAGGAATATTCTTTCATATTCAACTTTCGGAAAGGTTTTATAAATAATTATTTTAGCTTTATTATTTATTTCATTCTTCGTTTTCAAATAATCAATTTGACTTTCAAAATCCGTTTTTGTTTGATTTTCAAAATCAGTTTTTGTTTAACTTACAAAATATGTTTTTGTTTAACTTTCAAAATATGTTTTTGTTTGACTTTCAAAATTACCAATCGAAATGACATGCCAAAGATCTAGATCAATTGATTTCACATAAGTTTCAAATTTATTTTTCCATTCAAGAAAAGTATAGTTTTCAAATAGTGGTGGTTTTAGCAAAGATTCCCCTTCTAGATATTTTTCGAATTCCATAGATCGATTCAAGTTTTAAAATACAGTATATTTTAAATATCTTGATTGACCTGGCTCTTGATACCAATTGTGGAAAACTAGAAGGGGGGGTTGAATAGTTTTACGTCTTTTTAATTTTATTATGAAACCTTTGTTTTATACTTTTAAAAACTTTAGATTCTAGTTTGTTATGAAAAATAAAACATAAATCTTATTATTAGTTATATATGTATTCTTTTAAATTGATTGTAAAAGTTTTGGTTTATTGAATGGATTTTCAATTTGATCTTTATGTGAAGTTGACCTCTAATTAATACTAGCAATTATATAAGCCTATGTGTATGAAAGTAATGACGATGCAAGTAAAGAAATAAATAAGGTATGGAAAGATCTAACCGAGACACGAGAGATTTATAGTGGTTCGGCTACAAGGACACCTTCCTTGCCCTACTCCACTCCCCGAGCACACCTTGCTCGAGAGTTTTCTTCACAACTTCAATAAGCTCCCTTATGGCGGAGAAAACCGTACACAACTTTGGCTTACACAGGTTTAACGACACAAAGCTAAATGTCGAGTTCTAATCGTAGCTAGAACCAATCTCACAACTTCACAACACAACTTCTACACGACTTAATCACGACTTCTTCACAACGGCTTCACGACTTCTTCACGACTTCAACACGACCGCTACACAACCTCTATGCTACGGCTTCACGACTTCAACACTAGGACTTCACGACTAGGACTTCACAACTTTAACACGACCGCTTCACAGCTTCTATGCTACGGCTTCATGACTTCAACACAAGGACTTCATGTCTTCTAAGCTACGGCTTCACAACTTCTACACCACGGCTTCACGACTTCTACATTTTGACCTCACAACTTCTATACCACAACTACTTATACAACATCTTCACTACTTACACACAACACTAATCTACAACACACACCTTACATACAAATGAATGAATGATTTACAAACTTTGTTAAACACACAACTTAAGTAACAAAATGATACTAAGTTGTAATACTTCTAATCTTGATTGATAGAAGTATTCTTCTTTTGCACTTGGATGGTGGAAGCTTGGATCACTTGGAAACCAATGCTTAAGATTACATGATCAAAGGTTTTTCTAAGATATGAAATGAGATCTACTACAGAAAGTTTTAGTGCAAAAGGGTTGAGAAAAAATCCAGGAGAAGGCTTGTATTTATAGGGAAAAATCTGGACAGCTGGAGCCTACTGGAGCGGGGGCGGTCCCCTTAATTATTAAGGGGGCCGCCTAGTAAAATTAAGGGGGTCGCCCCTACTGAACGTTGGCCAATTTTGTCCTTTTGTGGGGAAGGTTTTTCTGGAACATTTTAACTGATTTTGGTTAAAAATTTGAATTCATATTTTTATAAAAGATTAAACATTTTTATTTAATACCAAAAATATTTTTTCAAAAATATATAAAATGTTTTTGATGTTTTATAAAAAATCTAGTTATTAAGAAAATGTTCCTTTGATCATATAATGCATTAAGCACTTGTTTATTCATACCTTAAGTGATTAAGTTGTAGAAATGAATATTTACAACTAAATACTTGTTTATTTGATAAGTTTATGTTTTAATGAGTTTACATTTTGTGATCATCAAAACATAGAGATATGAATAAATATTGATAATGTTTTTAGACATTATTTATGTCAACAGATACGTTCGCGAGATACTTGCAATTTAAATTGCTAAGTTTGGTAACCATATAAATGACCTAAATTGTTCATACCACTCCCCGAATCATCATTTTCCTCTAACACTCATTTCATCACTTCTCATTCACCCAACTCATCAATCGATTCATCACTATGGCGGCATTACAGTACAAAGATGATCACAACAAAGTGGGGTATCTTGAAATCTCTAAATGAAGTACAGGGTATGATGAGGTACTCACCTTCCTGAGTGGGTCCTCTATTCAGTTTGCACTGACTCATTGTCCGACGGTGGTGTATGACTCATTGGTGAGACAATTTTGGGCTACTGCTGCTGTACGAACGATTGTGGGTAGACCTCAGGAGATAGTAGCAACAATTGATGGGCATGAATACATCGTCACTGAGGGGTCCATTCGCACTCATCTTCAACTGAATGATGAGGAAGGGTTGTCTAATTTCACAGAGCAAGAAATTCTGGATGGAATGGCGGCCATTGGATATCCAGTCACTGGTACTTTTACCTTTTATAAGAATAAACTTTCTCCTCAATGGAGGTTTCTCATTCACACCCTTTTACAATGCATTAGTATCAAGTCAGGAGGTTGGGATCAATTCTCAAGTCCTCTTGCCTCTGGTCTTATTTGTTTGTTTGATGGGAGGGTGTATAATTGGTCTAAGTATATATTTGAGGGGATGGTTGGGAACATAGTACATGCTAAACACAAATTCCTTATGTACCCTAGATTCTTGCAAATTATCTTAGGTGTTCAGACCACTGTCCTCACACCTAGGATCATGGCTAGGTTGACTGGTAAACTGTTTGCTACCATGAAGTTTAGATTTGAGGGGGAACATCATCCTCTATTGCCAGCTATGTTGCCAAGGGGCAATGTTTCTGCTGGTACAGCTGATGCTGCTGGTAGTAATACACCACCTGCACCTGATGTTGCTGGTACTAGTGCATCCATTCCAGCTGGTGTTGGGACTTCTAATGCTGCTGGTGCAAGTGCATCAATTGCTGCTGATGCCCAACATCCACTCTCTCCTAGGCCTAATACCCCAGTTGCCCCTAATAGTGAGCCAGTAAGCAATGTTGAACCTAATGTTGACCAAGCCACCACTGTTGAACAAAATGTTGACCCATCTGTTGACCAACCATCAACTGCAGTTGAGCCTTCTTTTGATTTGCCCACATCTTCAAGGCTATCCACTCCTAGTCCAACTAGGCAGCCTTTTGGTTTTGACACCAATATTGGAGGAGATTCTTCTGTCTCTCCATCCAGATCCAATAAGGCTGTTCACACCACAGGTATTCCTGCTGGTGGAGCTGAGGATCCTGATGCTCTCACTTCTATGTCCACTTTACTTGACAGGTATATGAAGAAAGTTGAAGCATTGGAGTCTGAACTAAAGGACATCAAAAGAAATCTTGGTAAAAAGGTGGATTCATTGGAGACTGAGCTCAAAGAAACAAAAGAGACTTTTGGTGGGACTATCCAAAAGCTAACTGAAAGAGTCAACACTTTGGAAGCTCAACTTCAGCAAAAGAAAAGAAGGGTTGTGCTCTCTGATTCAGAAGCTGATCAGACTAATATGGAATTTGATGGACTCAATGTATTGGCTTCTGCTTCCATGGATAATGCAAATATTGAAGTACCTACCTTTTCTAAGCCTCCTACAACTACCCAGTCTCAAGCTTTCAGTAGGAGAAGGAACAAGCAGTCCCCAGGAATATCAGCTTTTGAAAAATTCCAATCCACTGTTGCTGCTGACAGCAAAGCAGATGAAGATGTTTCAGAAGACATTCCTGCTGCTACAGATGTTTCTGCTGGAGGTGAAGGTGTTTCAGCTGATTCTAAGTCTCAGGGTGATCCTGCTGATAGCTCATCCCTTGCTACTGGTAGTGGCACCATTGGCCCTGACAGTGTTCTTGCTAGTGACACATCTGTTCCTGCTGGTAGCATGGATGCTGCTACTACAGCTCCCCAAGAAGTTCCTGCTGCTCAAGCTGTTCCCTCTGCTATTACAGCTGTTCCTGCTGTTTCTAATCCTGCTGCTATTCCCTTTGGAGTTCATTCTGCTGCAACAAAGAGAAAAGGAAAGGAGATTCTCATTGAAACTCCTCCATCAAAGAAGTTAAAGGAACAACAAAGACAAGAGGAAGCATCCTTGGCTAAGATAGCAAGGTTACAAGAACAAGAACAGGCTGAGAAAGAAATGGAAGAAGAACAGCAAAGACAAGATGAGTTGTATGCAAGGAGCTTAGCAGAAGAGTCTGATGATCCAGTTATGTCATTCATTAATGCTGATTCTGAGCTGAGAGCAAAGTTTGAGGAAATTAAGACCATTCCAGGTTTGACTGCAGCAGAGAGAGCAGACCAACTATTAGAATTCTTAAATGCTAGAAGAGATGAAGACACTTTGGGGGATTTTATGTCTTTGGTACGAAAGAGGAGTCAGGCAGCTGAAGAAAAGAAAGCCAAGGAGAAAAGAGATAAACCTCCTACACAGGCACAACAAAGAAATTATATGATGAATGTTGTCAAGAACCAGAGTTCTGCACTCTATACTATTGGGTGGAGCATGGCTCAAGTGAAGAAATTGTCAGATGAAGAACTCAAGATGCACTATGACAGGATCATGAAACAAATTTTAGCCCGAACTAAACCTGCATTGGAAGATCCTTCTTCTAAGAGGGTTCAGCTTACTGATTCTGCTGAGCATACTGGTGATGCTTCTGCTCTTGAGACTTCCCCACAATCACCCAAGGAGTCCTCTATTCCTGCTGATCCACCAACTTCCATTCCTTCTAAAGCTGCTCAGGGAACAACATCCATTTCTACTGAAGTTCCACCTTCTCCAACCTCTACTGTTCACAAAAGTGGTGTAACAAAAGTGGTTTCTATTCCTGAGGTGACACCTTCTACAGTTCACTCATCTTCTTCCACTCCAAGAATCAGGAAAAAGAGTCACGCTAAGAAGTCTTCATCAAAGCTTCTTGCAGACATGGATGATCAGGAATTACTTCAGTTTGATTCTGAAAGTGACTCTGAAGATGATTCTCCTCACCCTTGGTCTCATATTGCTGCATGGGAGGTTCTTCCTATTCCTCAAGGAGAAATCCATGCCTTGTACACACTTGATGGGAAAACCAAATATTTTACATTTCTTAGGGAGATTTTGAATCGGGTGAACAAGCAAGACTTGATAAACCTATATGGTATGGTGGTGAAGTATTATGAAACCAATAAGGCTACTGGGATTGGTCTTATTCTCTGGGGGGATTTGAAAGTGTTGATGGATTCTTTCGAGGGAGGAGATGCTTATAATGTGTGGGCTAATCAACAGTCATGGAGAGTACATAGTTGGAGGTTATATACTTCTTCAAATTTTCATGTCTTGGAGACTATTTCTGGGTAGGTGTTATGTATGTTTGTGGATGTTCCATATCCTTTATCAGTAGAGCTTATGGAAAGGATGCTAAAGCATAAGTTGAAGATTGGCAAAATGGTCGTGGGAAATGACTTGACCACAGCTGGGTAATTGGTCAGGTTTATCCGGAATCAACTTGCTGCTGCCAAAGCATCTTCTGCTTGATCATGGTACTCTTTATGCTTATTGTTGTTCATTTGTAATCTTTCTTTTCTTTATGTTTGTTTTATTTATTAGTTAAAAAAAATTGTATATTGTCTACTAACTTATTTGCAGGTACAGTGTTGGTTTTTAATCACACCACAAATGGTAATCAACTCACCATGTCTCATAGACAAGAAAGTGTTGACTCACCATGAGGGTACGACTCTGGTGTGATTATCAAATCCGTTGACAGCTCTAATAGTTTGCTTAAAACTATAGGGTCTTCAACTCACCCATGTTTTATTACTGAGAGTTGAATGGTTCTCAATTCACCATGGATTTTACCTTTTGGGGTTCCAAAGAATTGGCTAGCCCACAAGAATATGGCTTGTGGTAAAGGCAGTGGAAAACCATATTTGGTACTCAATTCACCAAGGTTATGCAACCTAAGAATTGGCTAGTCCTGAGCAAACGGCTACAGGTAAAGACAACTCAAATCCGTTTATAGTTGATGATTTACTCAAAATCATATGGTTATCAATGTACCATGGTCTTACACACCTAAACATTGGCTACTCCAATAGTGATGGCTATTGGTAAAGAGACATCAAATCCATTAATTTTCAATGATTCACCTCTCACAGGAGTTCACACACCTGGAAGTGATGAGAATAGTATGAAACTTAAAAGATTTGATGTACAAATTGTCATGGTTGCTGTGAAGATCAAGTACATTGCCTTTCAGATGGTGATCAGATTAAGAAGATGTGTTCTTGCTGCTGGAAGTTTGTGCTTAAAGATGATGTTGCTGCTGGTTACTTTCTGATGCTGCTGATTCAATCCTCTATCCCTGGACGTCAAAGCTCTATCAAGAAACTTGAAGTTAACCAAGTCAAATTCAAGTTTAGGGGAGAATTGTTAGGAATTATTAGAAATAATATTTATTTCATTGCTGCTGTTAGTATTAGTGGTTCCTGCTGGCAGGTATGTAGTTCCTGCTGGTATGGTTCCTGCTGGTAGTGTTAGTTTGTTTCTGCTGTTAGTTTGTTTCTGCGGGTAATATTAATTAGTTAACCCGTATGTTTAGAAAGTTTGTTAGAGTTAATTTAGGAATAGATAGTGTATATCTCTTTACACGTTTTCTTAGTAATGTTGCATTAGGGTTTCTTGTAGTATAAAAGAAACATGCGGCTATAAGTTTTGTAATCAATCAATCGAATTCTTAATATCTTTAGTGAATAAAAGATCCATAGGGGATCAAAGTCTTTATAGTTATTCTTCTTCTTTATTAGTTGATATTCAGAGATTCTCTTGTAACGTGCTTGTGATTACAGAGGCATTCTACCGATCCAAAAAGGCTCAAAGATCTATCAAGCAGGCCTAGATTTCTTGTTGGATCTAGGCCTGCTTGATAGATCTTTGAGCCCTTGTGGATCGGTAGAATGCCTGTGTAATCACAAGCACGCTACAAGAGAATCTCTGAATATCAACTAATAAAGAAGAAGAATAACTATAAAGACTTTGATCCTCTATGGATATTTTATTCACTAAAGATATTAAGAATTCGATTGATTGATTACAAAACTCATAGCCGCATGTTTCTTTTATACTACAAGAAACCCTAATACAGCATTACTAAGAAAACATGTAAAGAGATATACACTATCTCTTCCTAAATTAACTCTAACAAACTTTCTAAACATACGAGTTAACTAATTAATATTACCCGCAGAAACAAACTAACAACAGAAACAAACTAACACTACCAGCAGGAACCATACCAGCAGGAACTACATACCTACCAGCAGGAACCACTAATACTAACAACAGCAATGAAATAAATATTATTTCTAATAATTCCTAACATCACTTCACTATACTAACTTCTAAGATTTACATCTATTTCCACAAGGTTTTCCTTATTTGAATCCATACAACCTCGGTTAATGTACAAATAACCAAATCGACTAACTTATATTGAGCTCTAATATTACCAGTAGCTTTGAATTTCATGCTTAAAAAATGTGATTAAGACATGGTAATAGCCATACTCTCTATACATAACAGAAGATGGTTTTGATTTCGATTCTAATTAAGTATTGATTTTGATATGTTTGTATGTCAACTGTTGTTCATTGTATAATCGGGTTATTAGATGGTTTAATTTTTTTAAATTTTGAAACCATGTGCAGTTATACGACTCTTGGTATAATAAAGGGGTTGTTTTGAATGCATGATTGTCTGTATAACAAAAGATTACCTATAATTTTCTACTTTTTGTGTTAGGTTGATTGTGTTTTTATTTCCGTATGATGATTATATGTATGATTTTGATCAAATTGAGTTTGTGGTTAAAGATCTGATAATGTGGAAAGTATAATTGATTTGCTTTTCATCACTTGCTAATCCATTCCAATTCAGTAATTGTTTTTTTTTTTTTGCTTCATTCAATTTATATTAATTTCAAATGGCATATGTTGTGATCGCTTGATTTATAGATTTGAATATCAAATTGCCTGACTTTGACATTGCTTTTATTGGGTGAGTGTATAGTCATTATGCCTTAGGCTATAATTAGTGTCCAATGTTGTAACATATTGAAACGAAAAGGGGTGTTTGGACAACCAAATTGTCTTAAGTATATCAGTTTTCCAAGGTTGGTTGAGTTCCAACTGATCTATATAAACACCTAATTGCTATTATTTTCCATCTACGTAATCGGTTTTACATTCTTACTGTTTGTGCACGTCATCATTTTATATATTGCATATTATTACTGTTTGGCAAATAAAGATTATATTAACGTTGGAAACATTTTGACTTTGTTATCATCAATTTTGAAAGCTTGCTAGAAACCTACATGCTAAAGATTGATTGTGACTGGATTTAGAGAGGAGTCGATTGTGACTAGATTTGTGCACTAAATTTTTTAGTTTTTATAATCATCTATGATGTATTGATGATCACCCAATTTTCTACTATTTTTTTTTTGGTTTCTATACATATGTTCAAAGCTTTTATTCCATGAGAAAAATAGTTTTAGTTCACATAAATTGGATGAGATTAGTCAAATTCAATTGATGTGTTCATTTACATGTGATATATCTTGGGATTATCCTTCATATGCTTATTGCTTGACTGGTCTTTAAAGGTGTTAGCACCCTGTGCAGGGGCTTATACTTCTAAAATGAGCCAACATTATTGTATTCAAGGTGGTGAACAAGCTGCATTTTGTGTTTCGCAAGGTTTCATTTCTAAACGAATTTTTTTAATGTGTTTTGCTAAAACATAGTTCTAAGAGATATGCTCAAGAAAAATGTTTTTTGCATAAATGATGGTACACTTAGGGGGTTAAGGAAGTTATCATCAGGTTAATGGGGTGATTATTAATAATGTAAACAACCACACATAGCATGTCTAATAGCTCTAAAGGATATGTTTAGCAAATTCTTTGACAATTGTTGAGGTCAGTAACAAAATTCATCAAATAGTTTAAACCAATATAATGATATTGTCATCTAATATGCCTTACCAAAGTAATCAATTTTTTAGTGTTTGAATCTCATTTTAACATCATAAATAATGAAGAACATTTTGAAAGAAAAGTTCTCTATTTGACTATGTGATGACCAGAATCATTTATTACTTTGATTGTCATTGTCGCTCTTTTTCAGTGCTCAAGGTACCTATCATGAAAGTATGGTGCAAAATGTTATGGCATCACCCTGAGCCGCCGAGAGGGATCAAGATACATGACGGGATTTATCTTCCTACTTGGTGTTGTACTGCTGATTATATAAGGTCATTGAACTCTCTTTCTCTTAAGGTATATTTCATCCTTTTTTACTTCATAATGTCTGCACCATATTGTAAATGAAAGCAAGTAAATCATGCTTTATTTTTTTTGGATATTAAACCAACAGATTGGTCAGACAATATTGCCCTATTTTGACGGGTTGTGATAAAGTTTGCGTTCACGTGGGATATTGTTTTTTTTAAATGGCGGTAACTAACTTTTACTTATCTTTTTCTCTATCATAATGGGGGGTACGATAATGAGTCAAAATGGGTCATTCTTTTATGACCTTACGGGTCAAAATGGGTTGGTCTAGGCTGACTTGGAAATAGTTTTTCTAATAAGTTTCTTGAAAATCATACAGAATCGTGTCTATTTGATTTGAACAACTTCATTATAAATATGAATATATGATTATCTAACTTTTTAAACAAAACTATTATGAGGTTTTATGCATTTTTAATACACTTTGAGAGGGACTTGCAACCTAATTGACCCGTTAGAGACCAAATCATACTATTAGTTGATTATACAATTTTATAAATTATAATTGACTGTTTACTATAATAGTGGAGATATGGTTTTCTTAATGATCATGATTTGTGTGTTGCACTCTAAATTGCAAGAAAGATCATTAAACCATAGATAAGCTTTTGCTGACATAGATATATATGACCTATTTTCTTTTAAGCACTGTTAGGCATGCGATTTTGCTTAAATAATAACACATAAGTTCCAATTTGAAATCATCATCTAAATACATCAGTAGAATGCTACCTCCAAGACTAAACATACCAATAGTCACCAAATTCCTATGAGCTACTGAGGAGTAAGCAATGATCTTCTTAAGATTGATCTGTCTTAAAGTGGTCAAGGAAGTATATATTATAGCAATCACGCTTATAAAAAATATATAAAAAATAATATTTCCTAATTTATCCCTTGGTTTATTAGGAAAATGTTGGGGTTTCCACTTCTTACTATTAACAACAGAAACAAATGAATTAAGGAGAACCGTAGATTTTTTGTTGCTTGTGATGTGTGTGCAATTCCGGTTTGTTTGTAATCCTTGATTTGAGTACGGCGTAAGTATGACATTCACTCTTTCACTCGGTGCAAAATTATATATACTCATACAAGCATATTAAAGTTTGTGATGAACAATTGTTTTGCTTTCTTATAGTTGTAGATAAAAAAATATATTCGTGGAGCAGACGGTGGACGTGGAAATGCACCTGTACAAGAATGTTGCTCAATTATAACTAGCGATCCTACACCTGACATGGGTCTAGATATCGATGCAAGTGGATATGTGTTGGGTCAAAAATTGACCCAATTACCTAGAAAAGGATTTGAATATAAAATAGCCTAACTCACTAATAAAATAGTGGGCTACTCACTGATAAAGAAATCAGTGAGTGTTGTATAAAACTCGATGTTGAAGAAACACTTTACTTACTGATACGGTGTCAGTGAGTAAAGTATACGAGCTACAAACAACTCCAGTATCACTGAGAATTGACAAATGTCTCAGTGACCCTGAAGATGCTATCTCTACAAGCAGACTGAAAAATATGGGCGCGAACTTCCAAAAGAAAAAAGGAAAGTCAGACAAAGTACAAAAGAGGAAGATGAAGAGGGACCACTTAGTGGATGACAACTCACACCAACCCCACATGTCTTTGTTTAGTTACCTGTATATATTGTATGCTTTGTAATAGAGATAGTATGTTTTCCTAAACAAACAAAATAATACAAAATGTATTAGTTGATAGGATTATCCTCTCATTGAATCATGAAGCATAGCTTGGATCAATGAGAATTTATTTGTCACCCAAAGGGGATGATTTACCGGAATTATCCCCTTGAAGAAGCTGAAGATGTTATCATGTAGTCAATTGTATTTTGAGTAATCTTGTAACATTTGCTCATCATTATTAATGAAATCTATTCTTTATTTACTCAAATTTCATGGACCAACAATATGTGATGCCTGACAATTCATCACAGTAAGTTTATTTGATCATTGTTAAAAGAACTTATTTTCCCTTAAGTATGGAGCCATAGTTAGAATAGATAATTTTATGCAAACAATATGAGTTCTTGACGGACAAGTGGGATTTATTTATTTATATATAATCGTCTAGCAATGCTTTAATTGAATTAATATACCATGTGCGTTGTTTGTCGTTAAAAAGTACTGCCGTGTTTTTAAGAAACGGCAGGTGAAAATGAATGTGGGAGTTGTTGGTTAGGGAAAGTTGCTTTCACAATGTTCTCTGGTAGGATTTTTAACTGAACTACTGGTTTGTATGATTATTGGTTAAGATAATTCAAGATATGTAATCACTTTTAGTTTTTTCAGTGGTTAAAATCAGTTTTATTATTGTTATTGTTATATACTTTCAATCATGTTAGGAATCTCTATTTGATTGCAGGCGTCAAAGCAAATTTATGTAGAAGCAACAAATCATTCTGTCAATCCTGAAGCAAATGAGGTACCTTTTTTTTAAATAGTTTGTCCAATGTTCTTATAGAAACTACATAAAGTAGATTACTTAACTATGTCATTTCGAAAAATAACTTACATTTCTAACTAGGCGTACTTACTTGATACGGATTCCGGCAAAGAAAGGAGTTATCATATTTACAGAAATCTATGCAAACGCTGGTGGTGAAAGAAGTTCCCTCAATGCCAAGTGATTTAGACTTCTACACAACTCTTTATGAACAAATTCTTAAAAAGAAATAAATATCAGGATTTTGTCTTTTAATATCGTGAACAATGAAGTAACACCCTTACTATGTCAGTTATGTTTGCAATGAATCTATTTCTCATGTTACGGTGATAGTTTTGGCACATACATCGGGCATTTATACAAACTTTCAATAACAAAGTCATCACAATGATGGTAAGAAATCAACTTAATAATCTGTGATCTTTTCATGTATTTCTTTACATGTGTTATCTTTTTACTAAAAAATTAACGACTGAGGTTCCTCTTGACGACTCATTATAGGAAGAAACTTTTATTTGTTGCTTGATTGGGTTAGGTAATTGATGAATTAGATAAAAAAGAACAAACTAGGGAAAAAAAAAACGAACAAACTTGTGTTTCTGTTGAATAGAAGTAGTTAAGGGTGTTTGATATCTCTTATTGAAAGTGCTTAATATGGTTATTGCTTCTTGATGAATTAGATAAGGCTACATGTCTATATTGAGGATGCTTAGCATTGGTAACTAAAAGTGCTCTATCTGCTTATTGTGTTTAGGGATTTTGGGACTGCCTAGTTTAGTGCATAGAAACTCTTTTGGGTGTTTGGATATTCGGCTATGTTGCTCCCCATTTTTTTTTTAATTTAAAAAAATACATTATTTTGATAAATATATATATTCATTGTTTAAGTCCTCAACTCTCAATTTTCCATTGTTATTTGTCCCATGTGCGAGATTCTCAATCTTGTTGATTACTTAAATCCTTCACCTTAACCCATTTGACACTTTTAAGATAAAAACATTATTGGAATATGTGAATCATAAAACTATAAACACATAAACATAATCAACATAACATCAAAGCATACGCAGCGGAAAAACAAGATCTACAAAACATGTAATTAATTAACTAAATTAAAAGTGATGCGTACCTTTTTGATTCCTAGCAAGAACAAGGAATCGTGCACTCCAAGAACAAGGTGTAAACCCTAATTAGGGTTTAATGGGGATCGACTACTATGTAGTCGAATAGGGTAAGTAACAACAAGCTAAAGGAAGCTTGTACTCCGTTCTTGTACACACGTATTACTAGCGTCTCAATGTGAAAAGCTAGGTTCAAATTCACAAAACAAACCAAACACTTAATGTGTATATTGGATCGAAATTCCCTAGGGTAAGGGATATTAGGATCGGCCAAACACAAGAGAAAAGAGGAAGAAGAAGTTAGGTTTGCTAGGGAATTATGACTAGAGAACTAGGAATACAAGGGATTGTATTTATAGGCTCTCTTGACTTGTTCCCAAAGAAACAAACCGAAACCCTAACCCATAAGGGAGGGCCGGCCATCTAGAGCCCATAGGGGTTCTAGATCCTTCTTTCCATCTTTGCAAATCTAGTCCTTTAACTTAGTATTTAACGACCGTTAACCAAACTCCGTTAAATACTAACGACCGTTAAGTGTTTGTTTGTGAAATGAATAAATAAATCATAAAACTATATTTAATTATTCACATCATTGAGACTCATATGTAATGTGTGCAATCCCGAAGTCTCGTGTTCGAAACTGGACATACGAATATTAATAATTATCCATAAACTCTAACAGCTCCCACTTGGATATTCATTAATATTGTAATGACATGGGTTAGTCTAGCTTAACCTTCCCAATGCCCCCAGATTGACACGAGTATGGTTTTCCTGGAAAAAACCACGTGATGATTATATCATCATACTTATTCTTTTGTTTCTAATACCGTGTTAATATGGATATGGATCCAAGTTATTCCATAATTAACTATTCTGTTTCTCGTTATTTATTGATTGATCAAGATTACCAAAACATCTGAACGTATTCCAGATAGACTTTGGGTATGGCCATACAAACATCTTGTCAACCCTACGAGGGGCCCAGTAGTATTATACTTCAATACAAATTTGAAGGAACAAATCCTTTGTTGACTACGAGCATAACCCTTGAACTTCGCATCACCTCCGAAAATAGCCCTTATAACCACCTGTTACGGATAGCGTTAGACTATCTTACAGAAAATGAGCTACATCCCCGGAATTATCTGGTATCTCAAGTCCGAGGATAAATATTCATGATTTACTTAATGACAACGATCCATAAAGTACAATCATGTGGTTGGGATAAGTCCTATATTCAATTTATCCAATATTGAATATCATGTGATATTGGTATCTCAACCTTACAGTACATTCTACCAATCCTCACATTTGTCTTTATTTAATGATATTCCCATATCATTAATCGACAACGGACAATTTAGAATAACATAAGTTATTCACGGATTTAAACATGCAAATATATGATACAATATTATAAATGATAATAAACGTTATCCGCACTTTATTTCATTAAAAATAATAACTGCTTTAATATCCCTTATCCAAATACTAACCAGATCAAGCATGATAATACCAATTAATGAATTATGCCTCAAGTCATGTTCCACATACTTGTTGACAAAACATAAATCAACTAATTTTGATCTATCGGAATTTTGAGAATACTTATTTCAAAAATGAAATTCTTTTATGTGATAATTCATCCATCATGATATTGCCACATAATATTTCATAAATTGCATGACATCCTCAATCGCAAATTTATGACAATTAAACTACCAAACCTTGTAGTTAAAGTATTCTAATTATTTATGTATAATGCAACTATGCTCATATTGAGCATAACTAGTACACATGGTCTCCTAATAAGGACGAGCTCCCACCATGACTAGTATTGAGTGTCATCTCAATCTTACTAGCATCATTGTATCAAACAACAATATGCTCTTTCAAAGTTCCCGTAAACTTTTATATCCATCGTATAATGTTTGACATCTTCAAATCTTACAAGATTTGTCATCTATATCAACATTTTGCCATATGGTTCTTATTTAGAATTTTGGAGCAAATTCAGGCTGAGGATGTAAATTCTAAACCATATCCATTACACTTAGCTATCTAATAATTACAATTAGATATTTAATGTTGTCAATCATCTTTTAATCAAGCATGATACAACAAGCAACATGATGTACATGAATAATCCTTTCGTCAACCTTAGTTTTATTCATGTCATATCTTTTCAAAGATATGTTTCTATCTAGCCTTTCTAATAGAATATCATGTTTATTAGAATCAGTTATTTTACCGCTTATGTTTATAACAATAAACATATATTTTAAGGTTTTATTTTCTAAATTTCCATGTGAAGTTTCATTCCAAACTAAGACTTAACATATAAATGTTAATGGAATGTTACTTCCTATATGTTGTACAACATATATGAAATAAGAAAATAAATATCACTCCCACTAGCTTTCAGGAATATTAAGAAATATCTTATTTTAATTATAAATCAAAACTAGATTTAATAACTAAAATTAAGTATATCTTCTAGATGCATGCATTAATCCATTCACAAATGATTTGCATTTTGTATACTACTAAAGATTTTTTGAATTCAAATACTCCTTTCAATTACTTTCCGTCCTCGCACAAGTAATTTCCCAAGAAAGAGTTTTGATATTCCATTATTAATTTCATATAAATGAAACTAATAATGACAATCATAATCTTTATATATTTAATGTGCTTAGAAAGAATTTCAATCACATTTAATTGCTTAATTGTGATTGATAATCTTTTCACATATTAAATATGTACACAAATTTGTCCATTATGATTTCTACACAAGAATTTAAATCTCTAGGATTTTCATTTCCTTTGTAGATTTTCATTTCCTTTGTAGAAATTCATTTCCATTCTATAGTGTTACTATAGAGTTTAAGATCAACTATGTTTCCAACTAGTTATCTTTTTTGGACTGCATCTTATTATTCATAGTATGAGTAATTTGCCAAATAAACATTTGCAATTTATTAACAGGCATACCACGATCCTGTAACTCATAACCCTCAACATATTCTACAAATATTTGAGATATCCTTTCAAACCTATGAAATGAGAATTCCATCATCTTTGAGATTTAACACTAACATGTTAAATCCTCATTATGATTTTGCTAGTGTATTTAGAAGATCATGTATCTTGTAATTTTATTTCATCAAGATAAAACTCCCACTTGCCTTTTGTAATTTATAGATTACCTATAAATGCTTAGCAAATAGAGCAACACAAACTTGTTCTCTTTTGGGACTTTACAAATACATATTGACAGTTCCTAACCTCAATTTGTTAATAGCCTACTTACAAGTAGTTTAAAAAATTCTGAACTTCAATTTTAAGACTTAATATGATTGATCACATTCCATATTAAATGGCGTCTTATTAATCTTCTAGGTTGGAGTCAAATTGAGTATATCCAATCCATACTCAATTTCCTAACCTTGATTTCTTTTAGGAAGAATAGAAGATATAGTTATCTTAAATCAAACAATATAACAAGAGTTTGATTCTCCTAACTGAACATACCATAAACACTATGTATTTCATTAGGATTAATATTGTAAGTTAATCTTACAATATGTGAGATAAATATATTTCGTTTTTGGCTTACCTATTTACCAACTAAGTCATTTAATGGTACAATAGATTTTCCAACCCAATTGCATGCTTTATAACATAAGTAATTCTTATCAAATCACTTCATGTCTATGTCTTACCAAAAAGACATAATTGTTATAATCCCAATGTACGTTATAAATCATTGATCAACTCAATGACTTCTTTTATATGTCTTAAAAAACATGACAAGTTAACATTTTACTTTATTATAAGTCTTATAACAATAAAAGACTTCATATTTATATCTTTATACTAAAGTATAAATATGTATAACTAAAGTAATCATGAACACCACAACTTGGTTTCATTATTATTTCAAGTTAATTTATTTACTTCATATATTTATGTCATTCCAAGAATACATAAACATTCAAATTTGAAGTAGTATAAGATTACTTCATTTATTTATGTCATTACAACAATACATAAATATTCACATTAGAAGTAGTCTTATTATCATATTGACACTTGTTCTAATAGTTATCTAATGTAACACCCCAACCCGACAAGGGCAAAGGTGTCACAAGTACATGGTTTCATATCAGATACAAGCATTCAAGAAATAAAATAGCGGAAGCCTTAACATTAAAATCCAAAGGAAAATAAGTCAACACGACTTATATCAAGTGCAAGACAGAAATAACGAAGTACAAAACAGAATCCAAAACGCCCAACAATGGCATAACAGAAATAATATCCAAAAGGTCACACTAGAACGACAAGGTCTAAAACTTCACACAAGTTGCTCTCATCCCAAGCTAAACCCAGCTCCTAGCTTAAATGTACCTGCCGCAGGAAAAGAAATGCGGCTGAGCTACGAGAGCTCAGTGAACAGATATAACAGAAACAAGCAATAATACAGAATAAGGAGTAAGAAAAGAAATACAAACCGGTCAGAGTCAATGTACAAGTATAATGTAACAGTAATGAAAGGTAAGTGATGTCAAGGTCATACAAATATGTCAGGGTTAAGGAAAGTAGTACAGGTAAGTATAAGGGTAACAGAAATCCACTACGAGCCCAGAAATCAGAGATATCATAATCATGTAGCCATATCAGAAATCCAGAGGGGATGCCTCTCAAGTAACCAGATAATATGAGGGGTGTCCTCATGTATCAGATACAACAGGGTGAGGGGTTACCTCGCAGGGTTGGAGTCATGAGCTCCCAGAGGTTGTGAAAGACGTGTATCGCACACACCATCAGTCACCAGAGGTATACAAATCATATATCATATACAGAAAACAGAATACAGAGTCAAGTCTAGGATGCATCCATACGCCCCAGGTGGCCAGAGTCTACCAATACACACCATATAATCAAGTCAGGGACGGGATAGGACATCTCTCTCCTACCCTAGAGTCAAGTCATCGGTGCATCAATGACAAGGACATGAACACCTCATGCCTGGTG
Organism: Artemisia tridentata subsp. tridentata; assembly: GCA_021014915.2. Taxonomy (NCBI): domain Eukaryota; kingdom Viridiplantae; phylum Streptophyta; class Magnoliopsida; order Asterales; family Asteraceae; genus Artemisia; species Artemisia tridentata. Next base: position 220,493,988 of record CP139505.1, on the reverse strand, counting down.
GGTGGCTCGTAATATCAAACTGTGGGTCAGGGTCAAGTGTCAAGTATCAAGTGTCAAGTGTCAAGTATCAAGTATCAGGTTGTTCAGAATCAAGTTCCATATCAGGGTTCAAGACAGGATATCAGAAGGTTCATATCAGAGGGTTCCATATCAGGTAGTCCAAAGGTTCAATATCAGGGAGGTCAATATCAGGAAGGTCGATATCAGTTTGTTTAAAAGTTCATTTTAACAGTTTATATTACAAGTCCATATCATAGGTGTTGAAAAGAAATCCTTTAATAATGACTTTCATAAAAGTGATCTTTAAAACAGTTTCATAAAGAAGGTCTTTTAAAAATGGTTTCTATAAAGATAGCCTTACGAATAGTTTCTTAAAACATTTCCATAAATCATTTAGAAAGGTTTTCTCATCCAGTTATAATATCACAAGTATCAAGGTTCAAGTCAAGGTTTTATGGCAGGGTTCGTATCAAGGTTCATGGTAGGGTTCATATCAAGGTTCATGGCAGGGTTCAGAACAAGGTGTAAACCAAAGATCAAGACAAGGGTTTAAAAAAAGGTTCAAGAACAAGTACAACAGATCAAGGTTCACAAGCAGGGAAAACATAGCAATGGCATCGGAAAATCCTAATACGAATCAAGATCAATAATCAAAAGAGAACGAAGGCACCTTACTAAAAAGGGCAGAATATCTGTACCTTATTCCAATGCAAGCACACCAAAATAGAAAAGGCTGACAGGAAATCAAATCACTCCCTCCTCGAACCTAAGGAGTAGAAGATAGAAATACGAAAGGGGTTTTCAGTTATCTTCCCATTATAAGTAACTTCTATTTTTAGTAGGTTTCCAGAATTTAGTAAGTTTCCATAATTATCAGGTTTCCAGAATTAACAGATATTATCATTTCAGATTAGGTTGAACCTTTATTCAAAGATTATTATGGAATACAGTACATTTTATCAAGTTACAGAAGTTTAGGGTTTTAAATGACAATTATACAAAGTTTAGGGTTTTAAATGTAACTTATCAATTCCCAAGGTCATTAGTGAAAATTACTTTAAGTTACAGAATTATACACTCACTTTATTCAGAATTACATTTTATTCCCTTAAGTTTCACAATTTACAGATTACACCCCTTTAGTTACATAATTTACAAAACCAACCTTATAATTACATATTTTACAAATTAAACCCTACAATATCCATAATTACCAACCAAGCATATTATATTTCAAATTTACAGAATATACCATCAGAATTTAGTACTTTACAGATTAGACCCCTCAGAATTCAGAATTTACATATTTAGTCCTTTAAGTTTACAAAACATATATATTAAGTCACAATTCATAACAATTACATAATTAGCCCATAAATCCTCAAAATTACACAACAACCTTTTTATATCAGTATTAACTCAAAACAACTTCAAGATTTCAGATTTACACTTTTGGTCCCTCACTTTTAATTAATTTCAAATCAAAACCCTAATATGCCATTAATTCATTATATTGCAATATTTACACTTAGGACCCCAAAGTTATATTTTTCTCACATTCCTACAGATGTATATGATCTTACAAAAATATCCCAGAAGTTTCAAAGTTGACAAAACAGGTCCTTATACTTTTTCTTTTAGATCGGATTATACTTTTTACAAACAATTACAAACCCTACTATTCACCAATCATTGAACCATCATTAATTCATCCTTAAAACACATTTAATGACCAGAATTTCATCCAAGAACCCAAACCCTAGTAACCCCGATTTTTATTTTATTTGCTTTCTTTATTTTCATGAAATCCGGTTTTAACAATAATTCACCACGTTAAATCTAGGCTTCCAAAAATCAAACTCATATTTTTCCCAGATCATAAGACTTATAAAGAACCCACGAAAAATAATTAGCATGCCCAGAAAAATCGTTTAACATATATTTGATATTTACGTATGTTTTAGACATCAAAATTACCACGACTTGATTTAGGCTACCATAATTCGATCTATCATTTTTCCCAGGTCTATTACATCATATGAGGTCTAAATAAAATAGCTATCATGTCCAGAAATTCGGATTACATATTTTTGGAATTTACGTGTGCTTAAACCCATAAAATTCAAAGCGACTTAAAAACTGTGCATGATTCGATTCATATAATTTTCCTGAGTCTTATATGTTATAAAGATCATAAGAAAAATATTGGATTAATTTTAGAACGTATGGAATCAAGGATCACGAATTATACCTATCGTATGGAATAAAGGAGGAAAAATTCGACACCACCTAGATCAGGCCTTTATAAATCGAATGGCTATTTTTCTAAGCTTCTTAGCACTATGAAGGACTCCAGAAAAATGTTTCTTGGCTGCATAAAATTCGGATGGTGTTTGTGTGTATTTTTGTGTATATCGGTTATGATAATTAGGGTTTTATGGAAGAGATAAATTATGGGATGGTTATGGGTTGTTATGGCCGAGTATTAGGGAGGGATTGGTGCTATAAAACCGGCCATCATGACCAAAATTTCAATTTACCTTAATTAGATAGTTTACTTAATTAATTTGTATATTTAAATGTTTTTAAATAAATAATAAAACTTGTATACATAAATATAAATTCGGTCCATGCATTCTTTTTGTGAAGTAATACTCTTTTGTACATTGTAAAAATATTAGGAGCTTGCCTCCAAATTATCTTGCTTGATTTGTAGTTCGTTTCCAGAGATTCGGGATTAATTCGGCACTTTAAATAAGCTTTAACTAAATTTTAAAGTTTCAGGGGTAATTTGGTAATTTTTGCATGTTTTAAATTTTTGGGTTTTACACACTTGTTCTAATAATTATCTAATTTAGAAACTTGTAAATTAACATAGTTTCATCACATCAGCTGAGGCTGCTAATGATGAAAGTATGTAATTTACCTTGTCATTAATATCTAGTAATGAAAGTAGATATTAACTCCAAGTGTTCTATTATTAGAATGTGTATAAAACACATTAGAACATTGGTCTCTTATCTTACAGTCAAGAGAAACCTTTAAATCATATTTCTTTATGTTGTTGCTTGCACACAATAAAGATTTCTCCCACTTGTGCATGGAACAACATCACGTATCAGATAAACAACACATCAATAGTTTGCTTATTTGATCAATATGATTGTGTCATAGATATAAGTAGATATAGAATTACCTCGTCTAGTAAGGAAACGTACACGACTATCCTTAATACCACAAGTGTCTATAATTGGAAAGTATTTATCTCAAGAGATTCTAGAGATAATCCGGGTTACTACCAAGATATCAAGACTTGTAGCTCCCACTGAATTAAAGATCACTACATGAACTCATTATTCAGTAATTACAACACTATGCTCCCACTGGATTTGAGTAATTCCTTACGTAATACATACTAAGGTACTTAAAGAATGTATTCTACTTTGTCAATGATGGAATATCCATCAATGCAATTAACTTGAAAGAATTGGGTATGCAATTTCTTCCTCAATAAGGTCTACCATCCCCATCATGGTATGTAGTACCTTTAAGTGGTTAAAGCACAACAACTAGATCAAACATTCTAGTTTGCTTTTTACCCATTATGCGGTAATTAGTCTAGCTTCTAATTTCAATAACTCCTAACCATGCAATTTCTTAAAAATTCGCCATGAGTTATTTTTTAGAATTTAGACAATTCTAATTTTCCTATTATACCTTTCTCATTCATGAAAAAGAATAGGATTAAGTCTTACTCTTCACACAGAAAGTATCCAGGTATAACCACTTTTTACAATTTTTCTTTACAAGTCTGTCCAAAGGGTGAACTTGACTGAGTTTTACGTCTTACCAAAACGGCCATATCTTAAAATCTACAGACCCTATGAAGGTGAAATCAATTGGAGATGATAGCCTTATTTCTCTAGAACAGGCTGCATATTTTCTATTTCAAAAGTTTTGCCATAAAACTTGACTTTTGCCCCGAATGCCAACAGTGTACAAATCTGACCTAGTTTTACCATAAAATTCATAACTTAATCATCGGGTGTCGTCATGGGAATTACCACCCGGGGAAATGACCACAAGACATAGACCTACAACTACATATTTTTATTTTTGGTCCAAAGTCTACTGATTCGTCCAGTTAATTCCCTTTTTACCCCTGATCAGCAGACTGTTTTGCAAAACAAGTCCTATTAGGTTTTTCTAGTGATTTTTAGTATGTACCAAGCATATTCAAGCATCAATAACTTATATAACATACAAAATACATAAAGTACGTGAAATATCAGTAAAAAACAAAAGAAAATGTGAGTGTTGGTTCCTTACAAATGACGAAGAACAAGAATAATAATAAGAAAACCAAGAAAATCCAAGAAACCAAGAACACCAAATAAGAAACCCTAGCTTCCAACACCACCAAGAATACTTTAAAACTTCTTTGAAAACCTTGAATTTACAGCCTTGAGTACATCTTGAAACCCTTTGAAAACCTTTTAAAAACACCTTGGAAGGAACTCTTGAAAATCAAGACTTTGAAGAAGAAATAACCAAGAACAAGCTAGCACTAGTGGACCTTCATCTTTGACACCAAGTCTTCAATAGTTTTAATACAAGATGAAGTGTGTTTTGCTCTTGAAACCCACGACCAAAGGAGAGAAAATGAGCAGGTTTTTGAGTTGATTGCAAGAGAAATGAGAGTATGGAAGGATTAAGGGTACACTTGTCCACTCTTTGGACAAGTGTGAGCACAAGAGGGGGAAGAATTATTAGTGCACAATTTTATTGCTAAATGTAGTATTGGGTGTATTGTGTAGTGTATTTTGCTTTCGGTAATTAAACGTAGGATTTTTAAGACGCGTAACGTAATACCGGGTAATGTAAAAATAAAAAAACTTCCAAAATATTAAAACTTGTTTTCATAATATATTTTAGTAATTTAGATGAGTGGTGAGTTCATCGGAGGATTTAAATGTGGTTAGATCATAAAAACGAAGGTTTAAATCGCGCAAGACGTAAAAGGTGCAAAGTTTACGTAAAAATGAAAAAAGTGAAAGTGACTTTTAAAATAGGATTGTAAGGAACCAAAAGTGTAGACTGGACATAGTCTAGTGTCAGTTGAATTAATTGTACGTATTATGACGTACACTGATAACTTTCAACGAAGTTAATTATTTAAAATAGAATAGTTATGAAATTAAAATAGATAAATTAATGACATAAATTTATGAAATGTCACAAGAAGATAGGGTTGTACATCACCTACCCCTTTCACCACTCATATTATCCGCTTTATTAACAGGATAAGATTTTTTTATTTTTTATTTTTTTTTTGTTTTTTTGTTCCGTATATTTTATCTTCTACTATTTTGACTTTATGTTTATGTTCCACATTTTTTTGCCAATTTTACTCATTTTATTAATAGAAAAAAGACAATTTTTATGGTATTTTACTCAGTATTTTTTGTATTTTAATACTTTTATCAAACTTTATAATTTATGTTCCCTTTTTTTCTATTTCACAGTGTTATAATAAAAAGAAAAATATATAAATAAAAAAATAAAAACAATAAAAGAATTAAGGGGTGTGTGTAGAGCTGCACATTCGGTTTTTTATTTATTTTTTATTTTTTTTTATTATTTTTTTTGGAAACCTAACCGATTTCGGTTCTAGTCAAATAGTCAAACCGGTTTGACCCAAAACCGGAGTTGGGAGAGAAAAGGTCCGGTTTAAACCGATTTTACCTAGAACTGGTCCGATTTAAACCGGTTGACAACAAAAAATGCATAACGGTTTTTAAACCGACGGATTCGTTTTTGGGAAATGGGTTTTTAGGGAAACCAGTTTTCGAATTTTTTTTAAGATTGGATCGGTTTTCGGTTTTCTATATTTTTTTTCACCTCTCCAATGTGTGAATGCTATTTTGATGATGTTTGAAGCACAAACCCTAATGTAGTAAAACCACAGCCCAAAAATCCCATCACTTTAACCCAAAGCCCAAAAATCTATATATTCCCCAAAATTTGTGCGCTCTTTTTTTTATCTCCTTCCCGCCCCCTAAAACACATTACGCGATCGGTACCTATTTTTCATCCATTATTATAATAATCCACATTACATAATCTTTAACACCTAATAATAAACAATTAGTAATAACTTTTTAATGGTTAATAATTAAACATTGTCATTATTAGTTGTAACTGAATTTTGGTTGTTAGTTAGTTCTGTTACATTGTAGGGCCCCTGTACGGAGTATCAGTTTGGCTATTTACGAACCCTAATTGAACCGAGATCATGTCGGAAAACGGAACGTAGGTGTTAGTTTTCTTGTTGATGTGTTTGCATGTCTTTGTTTGTAGTTGCATTGTAATTGATGTGTTTTCGTTGCGAGAATTGCCGTTATGTTGATTTTTCATCCCATAGGAGGAAGACTATAGTTTCGTTCATATATACGCCTGTACACGTGAGGTTATGGTGTAGGGATGTTTTTTGGGGTTAGAGATCAGCGGCGGAGCCAGAAAGTTTTGCTCGAGGGGCACACTTTGATAAATTTTAGAAACTACACTACAAATTTTATATATTATTATATTTTTTTTTTGGGGGGGAGGGGGGGGGGGGTGCAAATTACAAAAAAAGGTCAAATATTTTAGAAAATTTACACTGCAATTTTTTTTGGGTTAGGGGGGCATGTGCCCCCCTCCTATCTCCGCCCATGTTAGAGATGCTGTATATGCCACGTAAGAGGATGTATCATAGAGTGAAAGTGTTGGCTCAGTTATTATGTTACAAAGGTCGTGAGTTTGGGTCATGGGAAATCTTTTTAGGGTGGTACGGCATTACCAGATCGAAAGATTGTTGTTTAAAATAAGCCAAATGCCTTTAAGGAGATCTTTTTTTTTGTGTGGAAGAAGTACCTGCAAGGTCTAAACTGATGACTTGTTCACAGGATTGTAATTGTGAAGGTTTAAGTAGAATACATTATAATAACGTAACTGAATCTTGCTAGTTATTTTGTTCTGTTAGTGAAGCCTTCTTTATCTTGAGTTTTTACCACATAAGATGATGTTATATAGATAAAAGTGCGCATTGGCTAAATAAGCTTACAAATGTCTTGGATCTTGGGGACAACCTCTTTGAGATAATGTGGGGGAGATACGGCATTACCAGATCACATTTTTTGAAATAGTTTTAGTAGTTTTTAAATAGAGCGAAATGACATTAATGAGCTCACTTCTTTGTTAAAGAAAGTATCATGAGTGCGTTATTGATGACTTGTTATGATTGTAGTTGTGTGCTATGTCAATTGAAATTTAAAATGGCGTAAATGAAAAATTATAACAGCAGTCTTCTTTTTCTGTTCTATACTTATTTGTCTGTCTTGAAGCTGAAAAGCTAATTAGATTTTCGGTTACATGGTTACATGATGACAACCGAAATGTGTATATCCTCTTTGTTTTGCCATATGCTTGCAGTTTTAGTAGGGGTTGTATTTGTGACTCGAACTTATGATCTTATCACAGTACCCTTCAGTGGTGGACATTGTATATGTGTATCTTTATTTTGTTACAGTTTTATTTATATAATTTGCAAACATGTCAAGCTCAACTAAAAGCAGCAAAGATTACTGAAATTTATTTGTTAGTTAGTGGTGTTAGCTTGTGGGACCTTATTTTACATGTTGTGTTTGATTTAGGAATTTTACTGTAGGTGTTTGTATTGAAGTGATGCGTCATAATGAGAAATGTGAATTTTAGACCGTGGTTTGGCACTCTGGTTATCTCAGAATGTAGGTCTTTTTGTATGTCAATGTGTTGCATGTTTATTCCTGTTTCTAGTTGGATTGTAGTTTATGTATATACTGGTGTACACGAACCATCATTGTGACGTTATTTCATATAATTTTATTATTTCCATAAGAGGTGTAATTACTAATAGGAGACTTACTAGGTTACTTTATTATGTTACTAAGGTCGTGAGTTTGGGTCATGAGAACAGCCTCTTTGAGTAAATGCAGGGAGATACGACAATTGAAAGTATAATTAGGTCTCAATTACACGATTATATGATGGAAATTGAATTGCGTATTCCAATTTGTTTTGCCATATGCTTCTTGTGTTTTGCAAAGGGGTTGTTTTTGTGACTTGGACTTATGATTTGTCACAATGCCCTTCAGTGATGTCAATATATCACGCTTTTTTATTTATATATTTATTTAATTTATTAATTTTTTTTGCGACCTTGAGCATCATGACTGCTTGCAATAGACTGTTCTTTGAGTAGTCATTGAACATTATGTACATTTCTTTTGTTACAGTTTCATTAATTTTATTATTCGCAAACAGGTCGGTCAACTTCCACTAAAAGCATTAAGGGCTGCTGTCTAGAGATTGAGGTGTTATATTACAACAAATTTACGAAAAATGAGTCATTCATCTGATGAGGATCATAAACCAATCAGTGATTCGGAAGAAGATTCTGATAGTGATGAACCTTTATGTTCAAAGATTGTCTCCAAACCCGATGTGGGGTCGTCGCTCACTAAAAAAGTTCTTCAAAATGGTGCCGCAAAAAAAGATAACCAATCTAAGTATACTGGTTCGATTAAAAGACCATTCGATGAGGATAAAGCTCCAGTTCAATCGTTGGGTAAGAAGTCAAAGCTTTCAGATTCTTCAACACCAGTGAACCGGAAACCAGTGCCTGTAAAAGCAGAAACCAGTTCAGATGATGATGATGATGATGATGACGATGATGATAATGATTGTGATGATGATTATGATGACGACAAAGATGATGATGTTCCCAATCAGAAAACAAAGAAGCAAACTCCGTCGAGTAGTAAATCGTCGTCTGTAAATCAGAAAGTGGTGAAAAATGATTCGTCTGCTTTGAAACAAACGAACAAGAAGTCAAAGAAGATAGTGAAAGATTCCAAGGAATCTAATCCATCAAAAGTCCCACCTGGATCCGGAGAAGGGAAAAAATGGACAAGCTTGGTTCACAACGGTGTAATTTTCCCACCTGCATATAAGCCTCACGGGGTCAAGATGCTTTACAAAGGGAAGCCTGTTGATTTGACTCCTGAACAGGAAGAGGTGAACGTTATATGTTTTTGAATTTAACTTTCTTTTTATATGTTGTGATTATTGTTTACTTATGTTGCATAATGGAACATTATAGGTAGCGACAATGTTTGCAGTGATGTTAGATACTGATTATATGAGCAAACCTCAATTTAAAGAGAATTTTTGGAGTGACTGGCGAAAGATACTGGGAAAAAATCACACGATCCAGAATTTGGATAACTGTGATTTTAAACCAATATATGAGTGGCATCAGGCAGAAAAAGAGAAAAAGAAGCAAATGAGTACTGAAGTAAGTTTTACTTAAACAGACTGTAATCATTATGATATATTGGTTTACACAAAGGGTCTGTATGATCCATTCTATTGTTATGATTGTTGGTAATTTTAGATATTTGACTCTTCTTTACACAAATGAGTTATAGTCAAAACAGTTTAGTTAACTGGCCAGATGCACGAAATTATTAATGCAAGAGTTTCTCTGTTGTAGGAGAAAAAGGCCTTGAGAGAAGAGAAGATGAAGCTTGAGGAGAAGTATATGTGGGCAATTGTTGATGGTGTCAAAGAGAAGGTATTGTCTCTAGCTTTAGGTATTTTAACAATATGAAGTTCTCTTTACTATGGTTTAATGATTGATCGTGGACATTCTTGTGGCTTCAAACATGTCATAATTATTATTTTTTATTTCATTTAAGTCCCTAAGTATATATTCGTTAATTGATGATGTAGGTTGGAAATTTCAGAGTTGAGCCACCTGGGTTATTTCGAGGCCGTGGGGAACATCCCAAGGTTTGAATGACAACCTGATCCCTCTAATAAAAAGTTTCAGTTTAATCATCTTAAATTTTTTCATGTGTCCTATGAAGATTGCAAAGTTCTTTTATATGGATCCAACTAAAAATTACGTATTATCCTATTATCATCTATATAACTTTTTAATGGCTTTGATTTGGGTCCAAAATATTCTTTCATTTGTCTTCCATATTAAGAGTTTTTGATATATGTCAAAAAGTCAAACATTTTGCTCAATTTTTGGAATTTTCTTTACTCCTGAAAATTCAACTGTCATGTTTTCTAGATGGGAAAGCTGAAAAAACGTATCCATCCAAGTGATATTACCATAAACATTGGCAAGGATGCTCCAATCCCAGAGTGTCCCATTAATGGCGAAAGGTTTCTTTTGTTCCTTTTCTATCTTGTCTCTTAGAAAATAACTCACTGTCCTCCAGATGAAATCCATATGTAAAATTAATTCTACATCTTGCAGTTGGAAAGAGATTAGGCATGACAATACTGTTACTTGGTTAGCATATTGGATTGATCCAATCACTTCAAAGGAGTTCAAGTACGTGTTCTTAGCTGCTAGCAGTTCCTTAAAGGGTCAAAGCGATAAGGAAAAATATGAGAAGGCAAGGATGTTGAAGGTAGGTCTGATGGATGTTACTTACATGTAGAGGTGGCCAAATGCGTCATAATGGATGATTTTCAATACATGTTGGTGTCAGGTTGGGTTGACCTGAAATCTATTGTTAAATTGTTGTGTTTTTTATAACTAGTTAGGGTGTCAAATATGATTGCAAAAGTTCAATTGTATTAACATTTATCAAACTCTAAATAAAATATTTTTTGGAGATTTATGCAGAATTAATACACAGTGGTGAATTTTTTACCAGCACAACCCATTTAACCCTTTTTTTTTAATGCTAATCTTTTTATTGTACCTGTTTCACCTGTTAGAGATGAATAAACCTTGAATTGACCAATTCATAAGTAAATGGGTCAAAGTTACTAGCTTGATTAGAAAGTAACAAACTTAAGCTATGTGTCAAATTGCTGGAAAATTCTATTTTGCTGATTTCTTACCATCTAATCCAATCTAAATCTTGATTATAGGGGTACATACAAGGCATTAGAACTGCTTACACTAAAGATTTTGGAAATAAGGATGTCACAAAGAGGCAAGTAGCAGTGGCTACTTATCTCATTGATAAACTCGCACTCAGGGCAGGAAATGAGAAGGTACTGTTGTTGATGGTCTTTCTCTCTATTTTGTACATGCTGCACACTTCAGAGTAGGTTTAAATTAAGTGCGTTTTTTAGTGTTCTTTATGGTTCCTATACTATATATATCAAGTAGGCCTAAGTTTAGGTTATACAAAAGAACTTGAATAGAAACTCTGCCCCCTCCCCTCATAACTAAGTAAATGCATCAAATTTCCTTTTTCAGATTTAGTCGTAATCAAAGATAATTTTGTGTTACTTATATGTCTGGTTTTGGTTTCACTTTTTGACTTATAGTCAAAACTAAAAACAGCTCCATTAAACTACTTGCTTGGTCAAGGAATAGTACTAGCAAAATAATTAAGTAAAGAACGATTACTAGTGATTTTTTTCTGATGAGCCTTTGGGTTGCAGGATGATGATGAAGCTGATACAGTAGGTTGCTGCACTTTGAAAGTGGAAAATGTGGAACCATGTCCTCCAAATATCTTAAAGGTCAGTTTATGTCAATCTTCTGTGGGTCTTATAATAAGAAAGTCCTAATGCATTTGGATCCATGTAAGAACAAATAATGATATGAGGTTTGATATTTCTCCAGTTTGACTTTCTTGGTAAAGATTCTATAAGATACCAGAATGAGGTTGAAGTAGAACTTCCCGTGTTCAAGGCAATTCAACAGTTTCGAACAGGTCAGTTGACTCTTTCTAGAGGTGGCAAATTGGACAGTTCAGGCTTAACTGGGTCGGGTCAGGTTGACTTGCAATGTTTTTTCATTTTACATTTTTGAATGCTTTTCTAAATATGTGATGTGGTTGGAGTTTGTTATACAAACTTTGTTATTACAATAATACGGAGTAGTCTGAATCTTCGAATAAAACCCATAGGAGGATGAGATCACTAAAAATACACTTTGGATGACTTGTAATCTGTTTGGCATGTTCTCTTTTTAACAAAATATTATATTTGGCCAGTTCTACCCATTTACGACTAAACATACCTAAAACAACCCATTCATATGTAAATGGGTTAAAATTGCCACCTACAATATGTTTTTTGGCATTATCAGTTTTCTATGACTCTTGAACCATATGTTTGACCTTTTTTCTACTTAACTCAGGAAAAAAGGGTAGTGATGATCTTTTCGACAAGCTGGATACAAGTAAACTGAATGCTCATCTAAAGGAACTCATGCCTGGCCTTACAGCAAAAGTTTTTCGTACTTATAATGCATCCTACACTTTGGATGATATGGTAAGATGCATGGCCTTTTTAATGCTCACTGTCCCATGAAAACTGCAAATCTTTTATTTTAGTATTTTCTGCAAATGTTGCATCATTTTATTTTGAAAAAAAGTAAAGTAAAGTAACTCCCAATACCGTCTTCCACGGGTTATGGGTCCCAATACCGTCGAAGACGGTGTATGGGGGAGGTTGAGACGTAGACAGCCTTACCCCTACCTAAGGTAGAGAGGCTGCTTCCGGTTCTACCAAAGGTAGAAAAGGACCCCCGGCCTTTTGTAGGGAGTGAGGATCATTTTATTTTGAGGAATGTATGAAATTACGTTTGCATCCCCAGTGTCATCATTACAGAAACTCGTGATATTTATTTCATATACAAATTCCCTGTTTCTGTGTGCGACAAATAGTCAAATACTTTCTAAAACTATGTGCTTAAACATTGCAATATCCTTGACAGGAGTAGTGGAGTACTTGACTTGTTTCAGTTAGCAGCTTTAAACCAAAGTCCATCTATTAGTCCAAATATGACTTTTATGTGACAAAAGAGCTAATTTTAAACTTCATAATCGATAATCTTGGTTTTAGAGAAGTTGTAAACTATATCAAAAGCTATACGCCTATATAACATGTCAACAGTTTTAACAATAGATAATCTCGGAGTAAAAGCTTTAATAATATTTATCTGAACTATTGAAGTAATAACAAATTCTCAAGTGTAAGTAATGGTCACAGCGGGCAAGCAAATAGTTGCAGCCTCAAACTTTATATTTTTTTTGTCTGATTGCAGTTGAGTAAGGAAGCAAAGGGTGGAAATCTTGCTGAAAATATAGTCGTTTACCAGCATGCAAATAAGGAGGTAATGTTCTGCAACTTTCTTGTGACTTTATTTCAACTGATTAAGATTTTCAATATGACATTGCTTACTGATTTTCGCAGGTCGCAATAATATGTAATCATCAACGTAGTGTTTCAAAGTCTCATAGTGCACAAATGACGAGGTTAAATGAGAAGATAGATGAATTAAAGGTAACGTATTTGGAATTCATTTTTTTCCCTGTTGCAGCTTTCATAGGCTGTCACAAGTTTGGACCATTTCATCTAACCTTTGGACATTATTCTCGTTTATAGGGTGTTATAAAAGAATTGGAAACTGATTTGGCTCGTTCAAAGAAAGGGAAGCCTCCATTAAATAACTCTGATGGAAAACCAAAGAGGAACTTGAACCCTGAAGCGTAATATCACTTATCTTCTTGCATTTTGATGCCAAAGATATGTACCTTCTCTTGACAGTTAATTTAATTTTTTGAAACATTATGCAGGCTAGAGAAGAAGATAGCTCAAACTAATGCAAAAATTGAGAAAATAGAACGTGACAGAGAAACCAAGGAAGATTTAAAAACGGTAGCATTGGGCACGTCAAGAATTAACTACCTTGATCCTAGGATAACTGTGGCATGGTGTAAGAGACATGAAGTTCCCATTGAGAAGGTAAGAAAATACCTTCTCAACGTTTTTATCTATATTTCTTTGAGAAGGTAAGCAAATACCTTCTCAACATTTTTATCCATATTTCTTTCAGAAGGTAAGAAAATACCTTCTCAACGTTTTTACGTCTATATTTCTTTCAGCTGGCAATTTCCAACAATTTACCCATTTTTATCTCTTAGAGTCAAACGGACTAATAAAAATAGTTAGCTAGTAACAAAAACAGATCAAATTTCGTCTAAAATGTATTCTTAATTTCTTAGTGCGTTTGACACCAAAAGCTTAATCTAATTATTTTCATGAATGTGGTGCAGATCTTTAACAAGTCTCTACTAGCGAAGTTTGCTTGGTCTTTGGATGTAGATCCTAGTTTCAGATTCTGATTTTGATGGTTTTAGCAGAGAGGAGGAACCTACCAAACTAACAAAAAGAGGTCGCAAAATGATCTCCGTCCTTTCTTACATCTTTTTATTTTCTTTATAACAGCTGGTGCTAGTGCTGACCGATCATGTTTTAACCATATTTAGTGGATCAATCATGATAAGCTTTATCTTGCGACTGTTTTCTAATTCTTACACAAGAACCATAGTTTTGCTTCCTTTTTTTCTCTTTTTATTTTTTTATTTATTAATTATTTTTTTTTGGAATCATGCCTCACCATTATAGTTTCTTGATTCTTTCTGACTAGATTGACATAATTTAGGCTGACCTAGATACAAATACTCATTTAGTTTTTCACAAACAAATAATGTGCATGTTGTGATAGCGTGGTAGAATCATGTGCATGTTGGGATAGCGTGGTAGAATCATGTGCTCATAGCTTGGTTTTATGTAACTTTGCTATGAGTGTGGGAAAAGGTTTTTAATTGGTGGAAGATTGGAAATGTTAACGCGTTTGCTATTGGTGAATTGTTCTCCTCCAATGGAAACGTTGATATTCCAAATCATTCGGTTCATCTTTGGCAAGCGGTTATATGGACTTCCGGGTATTTCATTTGGAAAGAGAGAAATACGCGAGTTTTTAAAGGGAAAGTTGCAAGTATAAATAAAATTATTCAGGATATTCAACTTAATAGCTACGAGTGGATTGTGAGAAGATCAAATAAGAGAAGCGGGATGGATTGGCAGCTATGGTTATATGATCCAATAGGGGTGGCAATTCGGGTCGGGTTCGGGTTGGCGGGTCAGAAAACCCCAACCCGAACCAGACCCATTTAAATCATCGGGTCAGCTACGTCAACCCTAACCTGTTTACACGTAACCCGAACCTGACCCATTTAACCCGTATATATACTTCGGTTGACGGGTTAAATAGGTTACACGGGTTGAATATCTTAAACGGGTTTCGGGTTGACCCATTTAACCCGTTTTATATACAAAAGTTAGCACATTACACTAGTTAAACGGGTTAAACGGGTTAGCGGGTCAACCCGTTTAACTTATTTAACCCATTTAACCCGTATAATTAAATATAAATAATTTTTAATTTAAGAAAAAAAATCTTAAACAGGTTGGCGGGTTGACCCGTTTATTTTATTCTCAACCCGAACCTGACCTGTTTAATAAACGGGTTAGATATGTCGACCCAAACCTGACCCGAAATCTATTTAGCTCAACCCGAACCTGTTAATTTTCGTGTCGGTTTCAGTTCGGGTTTCGTGTCGGGTCAGAAATTGCCACCCCTAGTTATATGATCCAATAAAATGTCGTCTGAAATAATTGGTCCTGTGCTCAGTTATATTCGTCTGCATATTGGTCTTGTGGAACAGCTGATGGTGTTGTTTAACGTGTGTTTGGATACCTATTTATGTCTGTCTTAGGTCGACTTTGTAAAAAGTCTATTATGACTTTTTGCTTAGTGGGTCTAGGCCTGATGCATTAGTTCCGAGATAGGTTAATGTTTTATGTTTGATAGTGTTTGGCTGGAGCTTGTTTACAGCCTGGTTGTGTTTTGTTTTGGTGTTGTTTTGTTTATCCGTGCTATATCCTTTTTTGATTGCTTCAGGTTCCTTTTGCTACAAGCCTACAATGCCTTGGTTGTAGCTTTGGTCCTCATTTTGTATTGCTCCTATTTGTTTTAATAAAAGCTGCTGTTCAAAAAAATAATAATAATAATAATAATAATAAAATAAATAAAAAATAAAAAATAAAAAAAATAAATAAGCCCAATTTTGGCTGTAGATTGGGTATATTGGGAATTTCCCAAGTGAGGAAAGTTCATTACAGAACACAATTTATCTAAAGATCAAATAATGCAATCCATGCCCTTCATTCCTTTTTCATCGGACGGCAACATTTATTTATATCACATATTATTAAATGAGGTGAGATCCTTGCAAAACATGTATCATTTAAAGAACAAATAAGCCGATCTCATCCATCCATCCATCTTTCATCTAATGGCTGAGATGAAGCAAAAAATAACAAAGGGAGGGCAAAATTGATATTTTAGCTCATTTAATATAAAAACCCACTTTCCACCTTTTTTAAAAAAAACAACATATCATGCAAATGGTAAATTTTCAAGCTACGAAAAATACACCATCGCGACGAGAATTAAATCATCTTTCTATAGATATGCACTTTTATATACTTTCGACGAATTTTTTTTTTTCAAAATTTCCGTCCAGAAATCCCACGGGATTCGTAAAAAGACGATTTTTTTTTTCAAAATTTCCATCCAGAAAAATCCCACGGGATTCGTAAAAAGACGATTTTTTTTTTTCAAAATTTCCGTCCAGAAAAATCTCACGGGATTCGTAATAAAATCCCACGGGATTCGTAAAAAAATCACTTGTGATTTGTTATTTTTAAAAAATCACAAGTGATTTGTAAAAATGAGTAAATCACTGTTTTATACTTTTATGTCACAGCTTTTTAAAGGTAGATGTTTTTTATATGATTGTTGAAATGAGCTCTTGGAATCTCTTTATTAAAAAGTTGTATGTTGTTATACAGAATCCCATGTGATTCTCTCTAATCCCTTGGGATTCATATAGAATCCCATGGGATTCTGTATGAATCACATGGGTAATCTTTATGAATTAGAGGTGATTCATCAAAGAATCTCATTGGATTCTGTATGGATCCCATAGGATTCTATATGAATCACAATAGATCAGAGAGAATCACATGAGATTCTGTATAAATCACTATGGGATTTTCATTTTGCTTTATATAAACTGTAAGTACAAAATCACATGTGATTCTGTATGAATCTCAAGGGATTCTGTATGAAATCACATGAGATTCTATATGATTTATCTTGTCGATAAATCACAAAGGATTCTGTATAAAATCACATGGGATTCGGTATGAATCTCAAAGGGTTTCATTGTGAATCCCATGGGATTCAGTATGAATCTCAAAGGGTTTCATTATGAATCCCATGGGATTCAGTATGAATCTCAAGGGATTCATTGTGAATCCCATGGGATTCTTTGGTGCATCACATGAGATTTTTTTAGTATTTTACTATATGACAAATTGTCTCAAAAAAATATACACAACATTAAAAAAAAAAAAAAAACTATACTTAGTAAGTATCAACAGTATCATATGTAAAGAATAAAAACTCTTAGATACACCCATCTCCACTCTCCAATCCAATTATATTACCATCTGATGCTTGTAAAAGATAAAGCCTGTTCCTTTTTTCATTATTGTGCCTTCCATTTCGTCCTAATTACTTACACACAACTATCTCCACTCTCCGATCCAAATACATATAAAAACTCATTTCACCTTTGTATCAATTACTTTTTATAAAAAATCAACTGATACAACTATCTCCAAACCAATAACTTTTTATAAAAAAACCAATTGTATATTATATCATGCTCTTAGTAAGCACCACCCATCTATAAACCCATTTCCCCTTTGTATCAATTCAAACAAATCTCTAATAAGCTTAATGGAAACGATAATTCCAAAAATAATAACAGTGAACGCATCAAGCTCAACATCGGTGGCAAGCTCTTCGAAACCACAATCTCCACTATAGAAAATCAAAACTTCACAAACATCTTCATCTCCACTTGAAACAAAGATATTTAACTCCGGCGAATCACCGTCACCAAACCACCGCCACGTCATCGATGCCGCGTTGTAGATCTGTGGATTCTCCGGCGAATCACCATCACCAAACCATAAAAAATCAAATTATTTAGTAAAAGATTTGGTTATTATTGGGTTTGAAAAAGTTTAGATCTAATGATGAAGATGAATGTTTGGTGAGAGAGAGAGAGAGAGTCTGAGTATGTGTGTGTAAAAACATGAGTGAGTATGTGAGTGTTAGCATAAATAAGATAGGATATAATAAGTTACAAAATTACCCCTGCAATTAATTTGATAATGAGAAAAGTTCATTACAGAACACAATTTATCTAAAGATCAAATAATGCAATCCTGGCCCTTCATTCCTTTTTCATCGGACGGCAACATTTATTTATATCACATATTATTAAATTAGTTGCAGGGGTAATTTTGTAACTTATTATATCCTATCTTATTTACACTAACACTCACATACTCACTCATGTTTTTACACACACATACTCAGACTCTCTCTCTCTCTCACCAAACATTCATCTTCATCATTAGATCTAAACTTTTTCAAACCCAATAATAACCAAATCTTTTACTAAATAATTTGATTTTTTATGGTTTGGTGATGGTGATTCGCCGGAGAATCCACAGATCTACAACGCGGCATCGATGACGTGGCGGTGGTTTGGTGACGGTGATTCGCCGGAGTTAAATATCTTTGTTTCAAGTGGAGATGAAGATGTTTGTGAAGTTTTGATTTTCTATAGTGGAGATTGTGGTTTCGAAGAGCTTGCCACCGATGTTGAGCTTGATGCGTTCACTGTTATTATTTTTGGAATTATCGTTTCCATTAAGCTTATTAGAGATTTGTTTGAATTGATACAAAGGGGAAATGGGTTTATAGATGGGTGGTGCTTACTAAGAGCATGATATAATATACAATTGGTTTTTTTATAAAAAGTTATTGGTTTGGAGATAGTTGTATCAGTTGATTTTTTATAAAAAGTAATTGATACAAAGGTGAAATGAGTTTTTATATGTATTTGGATTGGAGAGTGGAGATAGTTGTGTGTACGTAATTAGGACGAAATGGAAGGCACAATAATGAAAAAAGGAACAGGCTTTATCTTTTACAAGCATCAGATGGTAATATAATTGGATTGGAGAGTGGAGATGGGTGTATCTAAGAGTTTTTATTCTTTACATATGATACTGTTGATACTTACTAAGTATAGTTTTTTTTTTTTTAATGTTGTGTATATATTTTTGAGACAATTTGTCATATAGTAAAATACTAAAAAAATCTCATGTGATGCACCAAAGAATCCCATGGGATTCACAATGAATCCCTTGAGATTCATACTGAATCCCATGGGATTCATAATGAAACCCTTTGAGATTCATACTGAATCCCATGGGATTCACAATGAAACCCTTTGAGATTCATACTGAATCCCATGTGATTTTATACAGAATCCTTTGTGATTTATCGACAAGATAAATCATACAGAATCTCATGTGATTTCATACAGAATCCCTTGAGATTCATACAGAATCTCATGTGATTTTGTACTTACAGTTTATATAAAGCAAAATGAAAATCCCATAGTGATTTATACAGAATCTCATGTGATTCTCTCTAATCTCTTGTGATTCATATAGAATCCTATGGGATCCATACAGAATCCAATGAGATTCTTTGATGAATCACCTCTAATTCATAAAGATTACCCATGTGATTCATACAGAATCCCATGGGATTCTATATGAATCCCAAGGGATCAGAGAGAATCACATGGGATTCTGTATAACAACATACAACTTTTTAATAAAGAGATTCCAAGAGCTCATTTCAACAATCATATAAAAAACATCTACCTTTAAAAAGCTGTGACATAAAAGTATAAAACAGTGATTTACTCATTTTTACAAATCACTTGTGATTTTTTAAAAATAACAAATCACAAGTGATTTTTTTACGAATCCCGTGGGATTTTATTAAGAATCCCGTGGGATTTTTCTGGACGAAAATTTTGAAAAAAAAAATTCGTCTTTTTACGAATCCCGTGGGATTTTTCTGGATGGAAATTTTGAAAAAAAAAATCGTCTTTTTACGAATCCCGTGGGATTTCTGGACGGAAATTTTGAAAAAAAAATTCGTCGAAAGTATATAAAAGTGCATATCTATAGAAAGATGATTTAATTCTCGTCGCGATGGTGTATTTTTCGTAGCTTGAAAATTTACCGTTTGCATGATATGTTGTTTTTTTAAAAAAAGGTGGAAAGTGGGTTTTTATATTAAATGAGCTAAAATGTCAATTTTGCCCTCCCTTTGTTATTTTTGGCTTCATCTCAGCCATTAGATGAAAGATGGATGGATGGATGAGATCGGCTTATTTGTTCTTTAAAGGATACATGTTTTACAAGGATCTCACCTCTTTTACAAGTATCTCACTAACCTTCTATATACTGTTACTTGTTTAAGGAAAAAATGTATATTACCCAATGCATTTGGTCGAGTGTGGTATGTGAGTGCCACTAACCAAAAGGTTGTGAGTTCAAGTATCATTGAAGACATTCGTGAGATAGGGTGGTTAGGAAATTGCCGTTTAAAACGAAAAAAAAGCAATGTTTATATTTCAAATGAGAATCAACAGATGAAAGGTTATGCAAACAAATTCATATCGCTTGTAAGATGAGATTAAAAACAGCTCAGTAATAATCCTCCTTTACTTCTGTTTAACAGACCTTACTATCATTAAAACACATAAAATTTGATAGTTAATTAAATACTGTAATTTTTTTGAAACAAAAACTTTGTAACTAGCTGCAAATTATGTTCTTTAATTGGATTCTTTTTTACTTTAAATATTTAACAAATAAAATCCATCAATAAATAATCACTCTATCTCTTTGTTTATCCCTTGCTCAGCTTGATCTCATAAATCACTACAAGAATCGGGCTTCTAGCCACCAGTAAATAATCCACATCATTATAATTTATGGTTTTGTTCAGATCGAAAGTATCTAAACATGTGTACCCTGATTTTATGTTACGCTTGTCATATTCTATACTATGAAAATGTATATACGCACAAGTTCCTTTGCCTTTATGTATAATTGTTTTTAGAGTAAACTACACCATTCGTCCTTTTGGTTTGCGTTGACCGACAAGTTTCGTCATTTAATCGAAAAAAATACACCATCCGTCCTTAAATGCAAAATATTATGTATCGTTTGTCCCTCGCTTTAACGGGACACACTAACAATCGTTAAGTCTACACATATTAGGGTATTTTTGTCTTTTTACAATTTCGCTCTCTACTTTCTCTTCCCATCTTATCTTCACCAACAATACATCTATTTAAACTTATTGGTTTAAGTCTACACATATTAGGATAGAAAAATAGTTGAGGTTTTACAATTTGTCAATAATTAAACCAGGAAGAAAAAAAGACCATGAATCCCCAACATCCCTCCATCCACGTCATCTCACTTCCACCAGAAAGATCAGCGGCGTCATGGTGGCTGGTGGTCGGCGGCCTGGTGGAGATAAAGAGGAAAGAGAGTGTGAGGTGGTTGCGGCATAGGTGATAGGTGACGAGATGATGATGGTGTGGTGGTATGAAAATGGGTTTTGGTGTTTTTTAGATGTAGAATGAGATGGTAGTTGCTGGATACTATGTGGTGGAAGAAGTATGCCCGTATCTGATCCATTTAATCCGGCTTCTTATTTACAAATTTTAGCCTCGTTTTTCACACCTTAAATTCTTTGATGAAATGAAATGAAATTAATGAACGAAATACATGGATATGAAAATAAATGGCATTTTTTTTTCATTTCTTTTTTTCTATTTCTTCTTTTGTAGAAAAAGGTAGTGGAGTTTTATTTTCACAAAACAATATAAAATTTAGAAAACGCGTTTAGTTTGAGAAACACGTGTTTGTGTTTTCCATTTTGCAAAACTAGAAAACATGTTTAAGGGTGCGTTTAGTTAAGGGAAAACACCCTTATTTTTCACAAAATGTTTTGTAGAAAACAAAGAAAATAGAGATCACGTTCAAATTATTGTTTTCCAATAAAATTCTCTACAAAACACAAAATTCCTATTTTCAACCTTAATACGCAAAACTACAAAACACTTTTTTTTTTTTTTTTTTTTTTTTTTCACCTATTTTCCTTTAAAATACCTCTAATCCGTTTTCGTCCATTTTTATACGTTTTCGTCGGTTTTTATCTGCTTTTGTCCGTTTTCATCTGTTTTTTACGTTTTCATCCGTTTTTTTACGTTTTCTTCTGCCTTTTTACGTTTTTGTCTGTTCTTGTCTGTTTTTTTACGTTTCGTCAGATTTTATACAGTCTTTTTTTTCTTTTTTATTTTATTTTATTATTATTATTTTTTATGTTTTCGTTTGATTTTTTACATTTTTGTTCCATTTTTTTACGTTTTCGTCCGTTTCTTTACGTTGTCGTCCATTTTCGTCAATTTTTTTACGTTTTCGTCTGTTTAATTATGATTTCGTCCGATTTTTTACGTTTTCATCCGATTTCGCCTGATTTTTAACATTTTCGTCTACTTTTTACGTTTTTGTCCGTTTTTTTACGCTTTCGACCATTTTTTTTACGATTTCGACCTTTTTTTTTTTTTTTTTTTACGTTTATGTCTTTATTTAACGTTTTCGTCCCTTTTTTTACGATTTCGTTTGTTCTTTTACGTTTTCGTCTATTCTTTTACGTTTTCGTCTATTTTTTATTATTTTTGTCTATTTTTTTCGTTTTCGTCCGATTTTTACGTTTTCGTCTGATTCTTTACATTTTCGTCTGTTTTTTTACGTTTTCGTCCGAATTTTTACGTTTTCGTCTTTTTTTTACGTTTTTGTCTGTTTTTTTACGTTTTAGTCCGTCTCCTTACATTTTCGTCCATTTTTTTTTTACGTTTTAGTCTATTTCTTACGTTGTCGTCCGTTTTCTCCCTTTTTTTACGTTTTCATCCGTTTTTTACGTTTTCGTCTGTTTTTATACGTTTTCGTCCATTTTATTATGCTTTCATCCTTCTTTTATGTTTTTTTTACGTTTTCTTACATTTTCGTCTTTTTTTTTTTTTACATATTTTTAGGTTTCGTCTGACGAAAACATAAAAACGGACGAAAACGTAAAAAACGGACGAAAACGTAACAAACAGACGAAAACGTAAAAAAATGAACGAAAACGTAAATAAATGGACGAAAACGTAAAAAACGGATGAAAACACTATAATTTAGAAAACGTAAAAAAAAAGGAAGAAAACGTAAAAAAATTGATGAAAACCTTAAAAAATAGACGGAAACGTAAAAAAAACGACGAAAACGTAAAAACGGACGAAAAAGTAAAAAACAGACGAAAAAGTTAAAAAAAAAACATGTTTTAGTTATTTTACGTTTCCGAATTATAGTCGCTTGAAGATTTTTTCATGTTATTTGATTTTATATTTTACTTTTTTAATTCTTTATTTTCTCGTATTAGATTTTTTTTAGTTATTTTATAATTTAGTTGGTTAGTTTATAATATTTGTTTTTGTGTTTTGAAGATGTTTTTATAATATTACAAAGGTGAATAGATAATTGAGATAGAAAACAACAACAATATCACTCGATGAAATGAGGCAAAATCATATGCTTATAATTTTGTAAAAAACAGATAACTGTTACAAATGTTGTTATTGTTGAGGCAGTGGTTGTTGTTAATGTTACATAAATGATCATATTCTTAAAAAAGAAAAAAGAAAGAAAAAAAAAGTGGTAGTTAATTTATAATGAAGATGGAAGATCTTGGGTTATTGATGCGTGTTGCGTGTCGTTGCGGTTTAGCAGTATTAATGCCTAATCAAGTTTTAAATTTATATTTAGCCGACTTATCAATAACACACACACTTAACGAGCAGTGTACCCGGTCAGTATGAATATAATGGTAAGTAGAGTGTCGATCACTAAGAGTGGAACGTATTTCTAGTTATTCTAATCAGTATTTTAATATATTAAGTTAGCTATACAATCTAATCTAACGCAAGGGGGTTCAGCCTGAGAGACTGGCACGATTTGGTTGCAATTAAATAATAAACTAAACCAATAGGCACGAATCAGCAAGTAGCACACACGTACACAGATAAATACTCGAGACAATAAGAGGGTTGTCCTTATGATAAGTAGTTTGTCACTTGTTTTATTGCTAGTGTTATATGAAGTGTATAGTTCGATGCAACGCACCGAGATTAAGTCCTTTCTCGTTGGTTCTAATCTTATCGGCGAGTAAACCCTTAATGATTACTTATGACTATCCCGTTTATCTTTCTCCTACTTTTCTACAGACCATAGAATACATAGGCATCTAATAAACAGGCGAGGGCAGAGGCATGACGACCCGATCAACGCTCAGCTAGCCACAGAGGTTATCAATGCACTAATAAAAGTCACCAATGACATCAACATATAAACTTTAATTAATGAGAAAGCAGTTTTAAGGGAGTGCAACCTTTCCGTTGTCACGTTACACAAGCCACCAATCTTGATGAATTAAAGTTTACTAACACAATAAAACAAAACTACTTAATGAATTAAACATATGCAGCACCTTCTTACAGCTCTTGTATCTTTGATTTGGGTGTGTCTTGTGCTGCTACCTTGACTGAATTCGTCCTAGGTTTCTTTACTTCGGTCTCGTATATAATATATGTCGTCCGACTAAAGCTACGGAATTCGTCTGGTCTTGGGGTATTTATAGTTTCTGTCTGAGGGTGAGATGCGGCGCATCTAGTAAGTAGATGCGGCGCATGTACTTAACTTCGCGTGGGGTCCAAGATTATAATATTCAGGAATATTCGTACACCGCCAGAAGATGCGGCGTATCTTCATCTTTGGATGCGGCGCATGTCCTCTTGTATCTTGGATCGTATCTGGTGAAATATTGATAGTGATGCGGCGCATGTAATGGTGAGATGCGGCGCATCTGGAGTAGAACAAGTTGGTTATTCTTCGTTGACCAAAGTTTCATATGCGGCGCATGGGATAAATCCATGCGGCACATTCTTCAAAGTCAGGCAGTGGTCTTCATTCTCTTGATTCCAACAACCAATTCCAATCTTGATCATTTTACTCCGTTTTTAGTCCATAATCGCTAAGTTTCACCAAATGCTTGTTTTTAACTGAGAATTACAAAAGTAAACGATTAAGTATCAATCCTCATACATAATATAGTAAAACAAGTCAAATTAATAGGATAAATGATAGTAATAAAATGTACTTATTTGAGTTCATCAAATATCCCCCCACTTGAACTTTACTTGTCCCCAAGTAAACCTTAGAATTAATCTTATGAAAAATGTATCCTAAAAATGTTAGGATTTATTTTTATATTTAAGCATGTATTCGTCTTTGTCATAATCACACAACTAAACACTTAACGAATTAGAAGTA
This sequence comes from Artemisia tridentata subsp. tridentata, assembly GCA_021014915.2. Taxonomy (NCBI): domain Eukaryota; kingdom Viridiplantae; phylum Streptophyta; class Magnoliopsida; order Asterales; family Asteraceae; genus Artemisia; species Artemisia tridentata. The sequence continues at coordinate 220,468,683 of CP139505.1, read as the reverse complement.
GAATAAAATATTTTGATAAAAGCAAATCTAATCGTTTAACTGTCCAGTCGCGACGAATATTCTATCATAAGCTTGGCAAGTATACACATCTTCACCACTAAAGCTAAGGAATAACAAGTCTAAAGCGGTAAAAAGGGTTTTTAGGCTTAAGGGTTAATTATTCTTAATCTCTATCGATCTCAAATTCCAGAAAAGGCGACAAAATCACAAATACATGATCGAATCCACGAACACGATACTTGCAATTGCTAAAATCCTTAACTCGAATAGGCTAAAGATAGGTCCAAACTTCACCAATAATAATATATCAAAAAGGGCGACAAAATCATAAATACATAGCCGAATCCACGACTACGATACTTAAGATTGCTCAAATCCCTAATCTCAATAAATCAAAGGTTTGGTCGGATAAAGAATAATACAGGGTATGGATAATATTTGGGATATAAATTGGTGTAAAATAAAAAATAAACAAAACAAATAAATTAAAATCCTAAGTGTGGTTAATCACTATCCCAACCATCCCATGAATAAGACTCATATCATAGAATAACTCACGCTTTAACACTTGAAACACACGCTTTAGGTAGACACGAATTATACTCAACAAGATCTTAATCAAAGAATAAACCTTAATTGGCGTTCCCATAACTGCCAACTCCCATTTCAATCCATAGATATAATATAACAACTAGTGGTGATATCGACCACTTACATAACTTTACATCGTTGGTTAAAAACATCCAACTTTTTTCTTTTTTCTTTTTCTTTTCTCATTTTTTTTTTTTTTTTTTAATAACATAAACATAGATGTGTAAAATTTCACCACATCACCAAAACGATAATTCTGGATAATTTTTCATACTTTTCATGACTTCAGAAATAACGGTAATAGTGAAAGTAGTAAACACACGAAAAATAAACTCAAAGATATACAATATTTACTTTCACTCCAATTGCATTGTGCAATTTCCCGACCTAACCATAGATAATGAATTACGCACGCGAACACAGGTAATGTAAGGAAACACACTTTGCCTATAGCAATTAACCAACCACGGATTCTAATCTACAGGGTAGGCTAAGGTGTAAGGGTGTAACGAAACATTTTAAACATAGGTGTAAGAAACGAAAGGAATGGCTCTGAGTGTTTTTCTAAGGGTATCTTACTCTAAAAGTGAGAGTAACAAAAGGGTTTATACGGGGGTTAACTAACCAGTGTAGTTAGCTAATATCACATAACATATAAGGTTATTTGGGTGTAATCCTAGAAATTTACCAATTTAGACAAGTCATTCCAATTATATAAAATAATACTTATTATGGTGGTCTCGAATAGTATACAAGCCAAGTTCTAAAGTTTACAAGTCACCGGCACACTCATAGATTTGTGAATTTTGAAAATCACAATTTTTGAAAAATAAGGTCATGTGTGCAGCTATGCAACTTAGACTCTAAACAAAAACATGCTAAAATTTTTAAATTTTTATATATTAAGCACATTTTAAGCATATTTTGAAAAGTTTAGGACAAGTAAGTGTTAAGTGTTCTAATTCTCCAATCCCCCCACTTAAGTTAAACAACGTCCTCGTTGTTTGTATAAAAGGTTAAAAACTGGAAAATAAAAGAATTAGAACAGAAAAACTCCCCTGAGATTTGCTCGGTATGATCCTCCATTAGTAGTAGAGCAAAAATCATCTTTCTTGTGGATTAGAACGTTTAAGCTTCATAATAGATGTATCCACAGGAAATGCAGGAATCTATAATACCACCAAGGCTTCAAAACACACCTAAGATAAGAAAGGTTCAAACTTGCATAATACATTAGTAGTTAGGTAAAAATAAAACATAAAAATTAAAAATGAAAATCATCAGGTCAGTCGATGCGCCGTATCTTATGGAAGAAGATACGCCGTATCGAGCCTGGAATAAATACGGATCAGAATAAAAGATGCGCCGCATCCTTAACCAGGGATGCGCCGCATTAAAAATAAACTGATAAAAAGTTTTAAATTCGAAAATAAAAAATGCAGAAAAATAAAATAAGATATGACCATTTGCAGGAGATGCGTCGCATCTCAGAATTGAGATGCGCCGTATCCAATGCGGTCTGACTGACTCGACACAAACAGAAAATTAAAAGATAAATCCGGGTTGTCTCCCGGTAAGCACTTGTCTTTATTCCAGAGTCTTCAAGTTAGACTCACGTTCAGCTCTTTTAATATCGATCATTTATTCCTACATGGCCACGTAGGATCCATTTAGCAACTAAATCGTCACGTATATATTCAGGTCCCAAATTCAAAACTCCTTTATAGAATCCTTCCATTATTTGATATGGGTACTCAATCCCTCTCTTTATGTCATCATTACTAATAAAAAGGAATGGAGAGAATTTGTAGCAGACCCTATTAGTAGCATGTTTAAACCCAGGGTGAGTTCGGGCATCATATAAGTGATAATGTCGCTTCCACATTGAAAGGTGATCTTTCCTTCAAATCGTTTTGCATTAATAGTGATCTCCCTACAAAATGGTTTTCCAACAATCACGTCACCCATATTGCTGTCACGATAGGCATTCATGTCTTCAACAACGGCGAACTCAGTTACAATAGTAAAGCGGCCTACGAAGATCGGGACATTAATGAAGGCTCCAACTACATTCTTTCCCTTATGCTCTACTTTATTTCTCATAATAGAATTGTAAAAGCTTCTTGACATGACATTGATTGGTAAAATAGGAAAGAAATTGGCGTCAATACACTTGTACCCAATCATGCATGGGAATTGCAAATTGTAAGCACAATTGCCGTTGATCCTTCTATCGTAATCCCAAGAACCATCATATCCCTCAAATTCATCGTAATTCCTAGTATTAATAACGTTGACTTTTGGACTATCCACAATTTCTCCTTCTTCTAACTCAGATTCCGCATCGTCCATGATTAGGTCATTGGATTCCAATGGTCCATCAAGGTCATTAAGTTCAATGTAGTCCCCATCGTAACGTTCGGGTGATTTATCATGCACTAATATATCATTCATAAAGTTGGCTTCGAAGTCGAAGTCAATCAGTTCTCCGAATCCGTCCATTTTCCTTCTGAAATAATCACAAAAGCATCAGTAGGATCTGCTCGCAAGAAGAAAAATTAACAAATATAGAAACGGATATAAGGATAAAAATAACTGATATTGGCAGACGATGCGCCGTATCCAAAAAGTTGGATACGCCGTATCTTATAATCGTTAAAATTAAATCAGACTTTTATTCAGAAAATAGATACGCCGCTTAGAAATTATGAATGCGCCGTATCGAATTAAATTAATCAAAAATCGATATTTAGTTAAAATTAAATGCGCCGTATTAACAAAAGTTAATGCGCCGTATTTTCGTTACGTTTCAAAATATAAGATTTTTGATTCAGAAGATGCGCCGTATCGATAAAAATCGATACGCCGTATCTGTTTAATAATTCGCAAACTGTTTTTAATTAAAATAATAGATACGCCGTATCTGCTAAAGCAGATGCGTCGTATCGCGTTAACGTTTAGAAAATTTTTTTATCAAAAATAGATACGCCGTATCTTGTGGAAAAGATGCGTCGTATCGCTTTATCGCATAGAAAAAATTTCTTATTAAAAACAGATACGCCGTATCTTGGGGAAAAGATGCGTCGTATCGAATTAATTAAACGCGTTGTATTATATAAAAAATTGAACGCAATACGCCGTATCTGAGAAATCAGATGCGCCGTATCGTTCGATTTAGCTCAGTACAACGATAGCAGAACACAAAAAAGTACGAAAAATAAAAACAAATAAAAACACACAAAAATAAACACAAATAAAAGCAAACAAATAACACACAAAAACAGAAAATATGCAAAATAGTACAATGAATGCAAATTAAACTAATACACAACAAAATTAGCGGTTAGAAAAAAAATTAAAACCCTAATTAAAATACTAATCAAATTAACAGATAATAACAATTCACTCCCCGGCAGCGGCGCCAAAAACTTGATGCGTGTTGCGTGTCGTTGCGGTTTAGCAGTATTAATGCCTAATCAAGTTTTAAATTTATATTTAGCCGACTTATCAATAACACACACACTTAACGAGCAGTGTACCCGGTCAGTATGAATATAATGGTAAGTAGAGTGTCGATCACTAAGAGTGGAACGTATTATTTAGTTATTCTAATCAGTATTTTAATATATTAAGTTAGCTATACAATCTAATCTAACGCAAGGGGGTTCAGCCTGAGAGAATGGCACGATTTGGTTGCAATTAAATAATAAACTAAACCAATAGGCACGAATCAGCAAGTAGCACACACGTACACAGATAAATACTCGAGACAATAAGAGGGCTGTCCTTATGATAAGTAGTTTGTCACTTGTTTTATTGCTAGTGTTATATGAAGTGTATAGTTCGATGCAACGCACCGAGATTAAGTCCTTTCTCGTTGGTTCTAATCTTATCGGCGAGTAAACCCTTAATGATTACTTATGACTATCCCGTTTATCTTTCTCCTACTTTTCTACAGACCATAGAATACATAGGCATCTAATAAACAGGCGAGGGCAGAGGCATGGCGACCCGATCAACGCTCAGCTAGCTACAGAGGTTATCAATGCACTAATAAAAGTCACCAATGACATCAACATATAAACTTTAATTAATGAGAAAGCAGTTTTAAGGGAGTGCAACCTTTCCGTTGTCACGTTACACAAGCCACCAATCTTGATGAATTAAAGTTTACTAACACAATAAAACAAAACTACTTAATGAATTAAACATATGCAGCACCTTCTTACAGCTCTTGTATCTTTGATTTGGGTGTGTCTTGTGCTGCTACCTTGACTGAATTCGTCCTAGGTTTCTTTACTTCGGTCTCGTATATAATATATGTCGTCCGACTAAAGCTACGAAATTCGTCTGGTCTTGGGGTATTTATAGTTTCTGTCTGAGGGTGAGATGCGGCGCATCTAGTAAGTAGATGCGGCGCATGTACTTAACTTCGCGTGGGGTCCAAGATTATAATATTCAGGAATATTCGTACACCGCCAGAAGATGCGGCGTATCTTCATCTTTGGATGCGGCGCATGTCCTCTTGTATCTTGGATCGTATCTGGTGAAATATTGATAGTGATGCGGCGCATGTAATGGTGAGATGCGGCGCATCTGGAGTAGAACAAGTTGGTTATTCTTCGTTGACCAAAGTTTCATATGCGGCGCATGGGATAAATCCATGCGGCGCATTCTTCAAAGTCAGGCAGTGGTCTTCATTCTCTTCATTCCAACAACCAATTCCAATCTTGATCATTTTACTCCGTTTTTAGTCCATAATCGCTAAATTTCACCAAATGCTTGTTTTTAACTGAGAATTACAAAAGTAAACGATTAAGTATCAATCCTCATACATAATATAGTAAAACAAGTCAAATTAATAGGATAAATGATAGTAATAAAATGTACTTATTTGAGTTCATCAAATATCCCCCCACTTGAACTTTACTTGTCCCCAAGTAAACCTTAGAATTAATCTTATGAAAATGTATCCTAAAAATGTTAGGATTTATTTTTATATTTAAGCATGTATTCGTCTTTGTCATAATCACACAACTAAACACTTAACGAATTAGAAGTAGAATAAAATATTTTGATAAAAGCAAATCTAATCGTTTAACTGTCCAGTCGCGACGAATATTCTATCATAAGCTTGGCAAGTATACACATCTCCACCACTAAAGCTAAGGAATAACAAGTCTAAAGCGGTAAAAAGGGTTTTTAGGCTTAAGGGTTAATTATTCTTAATCTCTATCGATCTCAAATTCCAGAAAAGGCGACAAAATCACAAATACATGATCGAATCCACGAACACGATACTTGCAATTGCTCAAATCCTTAACTCGAATAGGCTAAAGATAGGTCCAAACTTCACCAATAATAATATATCAAAAAGGGCGACAAAATCATAAATACATAGCCGAATCCACGACTACGATACTTAAGATTGCTCAAATCCCTAATCTCAATAAATCAAAGGTTTGGTCGGATAAAGAATAATACAGGGTATGGATAATATTTGGGATATAAATTGGTGTAAAATAAAAAATAAACAAAACAAATAAATTAAAATCCTAAGTGTGGTTAATCACTATCCCAACCATCCCATGAATAAGACTCATATCATAGAATAACTCACGCTTTAACACTTGAAACACACGCTTTAGGTAGACACGAATTATACTCAACAAGATCTTAATCAAAGAATAAACCTTAATTGGCGTTCCCATAACTGCCAACTCCCATTTCGATCCATAGATATAATATAACAACTAGTGGTGATATCGACCACTTACATAACTTTACATCGTTGGTTAAAAACATCCAACTTTCTTCTTTTTTCTTTTTCTTTTCTCATTTTTTTTTTTTTTTTTTTTTTTTTTTTTTTTTTTTTTTTTTAATAACATAAACATAGATGTGTAAAATTTCACCACATCACCAAAACAATAATTCTGGATAATTTTTCATACTTTTCATAACTTCAGAAATAACGGTAATAGTGAAAGTAGTAAACACACGAAAAATAAACTCAAAGATATACAATATTTACTTTCACTCCAATTGCATTGTGCAATTTCCCGACCTAACCATAGATAATGAATTACGCACTCGAACACAGGTAATGTAAGGAAACACACTTTGCCTATAGCAATTAACCAACCACGGATTCTAATCTACAGGGTAGGCTAAGGTGTAAGGGTGTAACGAAACATTTTAAACATAGGTGTAAGAAACGAAAGGAATGGCTCTGAGTGTTTTTCTAAGGGTATCTTACTCTAAAAGTGAGAGTAACAAAAGGGTTTATACGGGGGTTAACTAACCAGTGTAGTTAGCTAATATCACATAACATATAAGGCTATTTGGGTGTAATCCTAGAAATTTACCAATTTAGACAAGTCATTCCAATTATATAAAATAATACTTATTATGGTGGTCTCGAATAGTATACAAGCCAAGTTCTAAAGTTTACAAGTCACCGGCACACTCATAGATTTGTGAATTTTGAAAAATCACAATTTTTGAAAAATAAGGTCATGTGTGCAGCTATGCAACTTAGACTCTAAACAAAAACATGCTAAAAATTTTAAATTTTTATATATTAAGCACATTTTAAGCATATTTTGAAAAGTTTAGGACAAGTGGAGCTAAAACGAAGAAATCAACAAAGTCCACTAATCAGAGACTCAATACGCCATATTCGTCCTCAGCAATACGGCGTATCCATTCAATACTTCATCAAACCAACCAAGTCGTAAAGAACATCAATACGGCGTATCCATTTGGGCCAATACACTGTACCCACTGGCGGTTTGTACAGATTCTAGAATATTTTAATCGTGGGGCCTACGCTATTCAAGCCCGATACGCCGTATTAGAGGAGTCCAATACGCCGTATCGACCATTTTTCAGAGGGTATATATACAAAACCCTTATTACGAATTCTACAAAACTATATAGCACAAGGCACGATTCCCAGATGATTTTAGAAGGCAAGAAGGTCCTGCAAACTCTGTCATTGATTAGGAAAATTCTTTGTAACCTAGTTTCTTCACTTAATCATTCGGTTAGTGTATCGATTTCACTATGTTTCATACTTTATTCGATTTGATTATGTTTATTGACTTTGTTACTGAGATTATGGGCTAACACCCTTACGTGTTAGCCAAGTTTATGAAAATCATTTGTGTTTGATATGTTTTACATAGATCACTAGTTTATCTCGTTGGATATTATTTATGTTTATCGCCTATGCTTGTTTATTTACTTGATTTTGGTTATCTAGCACTAGATCTTTAGAATATATATTTAAATTGTGTACCTTAACTACCGGTAATTGTGGTTATTTGCATCATAAACCTTAGATCCATATCGTAATAATTGAATGTAAGAAAACCATCTGAATTGGACCTAGCTTAGGAGCACCCGTCTGGAAAAGTCCCTTAGCAAATTCAATTATTAGGACCACGTTATGCCTCTAGGTAGATAATTACAAGATTAGTGCAAGTAAGTTAGTAAAGCTTGTAGAAGTTTAGGTTGCATTTGTGTCACCTAGATAAATTATAAATCATAGTTGAAGGACATTAAGCGGACATCGTTAATTGTGACATGATTAACCTCTTGTTTGCCTAGGATTTAGGGAGAAGATCCACCTAGTTTACATTCGTAAATCACCAACTGGAATGAATTAGTAATCATTGCACTAGTAAGACATATCACTAATACTTGATTGGATGAACTTGGCTAGCACGTTCTTCCTAATATTGATTTAGTACCTTCCCTTCTATCGTTTGATTTGCATTATTTAGTTTAATAATTTACTTGCTTTCTTAGTTTAATTATTAACCAAACTCGTGCCAGTCTCTCAGGCTGAACCCCCTTTTGCGTTAGTTTAGCTTATTTAGTAGTTAGAATACCTTTAGGATTAGTATTTAAAGAATTCACTCCTAACGAACAACCCGTACTTACCCCACTAGCTACATTGATCGTGTACACTGCCTGTTAGTGTTAGTCTATAAGTTAGTTCAGCAAAATATAAATAGTAAAACTTGGTTTAAAATATATAGACCTATTAGAACATATCAACGCTTCATTTATTTTTGGGATGTTTGAGGCGCGCTCCATGTCAGTAGCGCGCTTCATTAATATTAGGCACGCTACATTAAAAGACCACGAAACAACAAAGCGCATATCATATGCTAGCGCGCGCCGACCTCGCGCGCATCTATCTCCATGTGTCGAACACCCACGTCCCGCGCTCCAAATCTGCGCGCACACACCTACTCAACACGCTTCGTTTATAACCAAATACGAGAAATGTATATAAAAGACAAAGACGCGCGTGCTTCGTCAAATCCCGTGCAACCCATAACATGCGCGCTTCGTATAAAGACACATACAACAAAGAGTACAAACACATGCGTGCACACTTCTGCCCCATGCGCGAGCATATTGTCTCATGCACATGTACCTTCAACATATAAACAAACGATGTGTGATTCCCATGTGTGCGTGTTGTCATGTGCGCTCCATCCTCGTGCACGCCGATTGTCAAATTTATGGTGTGTGAATCAGTTTTATGTGATAAAGATGTTGTTGTGATCTCTAAAGCTCCAGTTTTAGTGAAACGAATATGTATGTTGGAGTGAGCTCATCAGAAGGTCTGGGTTACAAAGAAAGAGGTCGAATAAGTAAGAAAATAAAAAATGCAAGAGACTTTGCTTATTTTATAGAAATAAAATAGTAAAATAATACAAGCACAAGTAAAATAGTACAAATATGTATTTTGATTTGTAGCGGGATATTTTTAAACAAATTTAAATAGTACAATCACAAATAGTAAGAACTTTGCTTTTGTTGGGAAAATAAAATAGTACAAGTACTTACATTGATTGGTGTTGGTGGGAGGTGTGCGCTTGGCACATTGAAACGCGCAGTTAGTCTGATTTCATAAGATGGTGGAAATTGGTCTAGTTTCATAAATGGGTTATGTTATTAGTTTGGTTTGGTAATTTTGTTTTATTTATATGCTTTTGTGATTAATTAAAGGTATTATTTTTTTTTTGGTTTGCTAATGATAAAAGAACCAAAACATTTAATCATACTACTAATTTAATCCTTACCTTATTTTTACGGAATGCTCTATTCATATAAAGATTCTTGCAAAATGTTGATAACCGGCAATGTTGATAAGCTCAGGCAACTGTAAAACTAAGAGAGCTAGATATTATCGCTCACAACTTTCCAAATTCTTCTTTGTCAAGAAAAAGGAAGAAAATGCAAAAGCCAATTTCAACCATTCATATAAATGGTTCCAAATGGGTTTCTGTTGGTGGTATTGTTCTGGTTGGATTAACCTTCCCAGTAGGGTGAAGATAATCAATGTAGCCGAATATCACTTACAATCGTGTTATCACTTTCTAAAAGAAACTATTCGACCGTAATGCTACAAATATCTCTTTGTGATAAGACTAAGTGTAATGTTTTTGATTTTGGCACAAAATTATAACCCTTTTGGCTAAGTGTTTACCTTTTTGTCTGTGTTTTTGAAATGCCCCTTTCGTGACTCTAATATTTTTTACACAAGAACAATGCCGGTTTTGACCTTCTGTTACTTCTCAAGTAATCATTTATACTTCTGATAAGATTCAGACTCTGAAAAGTGTTGTTAAATGAAAGTAGACTTAAATACCTTTCCGTCGATAGGTAGCACGAATTCTAACGATCCACGGTTGATTTTATACAAAATAATGAAAACGAAAAAAATCTAGAAAGTGGCATATGGCATACGGCTTTATGCTTCTGGGCATACAAGCGTATGGTCTGATCAGAAAGTTTGTAAAAAACAACTGGTATAGCATACGACTTTACACTAAAAAACGTACAGCCGTATAGTTTGGTCAGAATTCGATTTCCATAGCATACAACTTTATGCTCATAACGTATGGCTTTATGCCCCTGTATAAGGTGTTTTCCAAAAAAGACACTTTACACATTTTCTGAAAAACTAACTTCCCGAACACGACACCACATGTAAACTTCCAGAATACTTTAAAACTTCACATATTTTATTAACATGAACACACTGGTCTCGACGACCCATGAACACATATTTACGGGTTTCGCCAAATACCCGTTTCGACCCACTTTACATACAGCTCTTGTTCCAAAACCATACATGATTTTATAATAATACAAATAAAACTTGACACTTTAAAAGACACCATTTTAAAAACATATACATCAACTTTGGAAGTTCAACTTTGATTGAGCTCGGCATCCTATTTATGCTTACACGCATAACCAATACTTCCTACCCGTGCCCAATCCTAAGTCCTTACCAAGGCTTTACCTTCTTCGCATAAGAACCTACAAAAACGGTTAAACAATAAACCATAAATAAAAACGCTTAGTGAGTAAAAAGGTAATAACACGATATTATACATCATTCATGACATAAGCATCATTGACATCACATTAGGTCATTAGTCCATAAGATTACTTTTCACCAATACTTGTACATCACACTTAATACACATATCATTCAATCAAACATAATTCTTATATACCTTACATAGGTCACAATGGACTTAACCACACTTTGGCTAGTCTTGCCAAACTAGCCTTAATCTATACTTAATCAAAGCATACTAAGCCAATGCCTCTTAAACCTTCACTATTATCTTCCACATAACATATTTATGACAAAATCAATATGATCTCATATCATAACCAATCTACTTAACTTTGCTCCAAAGCTAAGTTACCAATAATTCATCCTCATCTTTCTTACTTGTTTCCTAAGCCATAATTATTAACACCTCTAATTTATATAATCAAAACCCATCTTTATTATTATATGATCATAACTCAAAGTCACCAATTTCCCTTAAATAGTTTAATAACCTTAACCTCTTATCATAAACACCTTAAGAATTAGTTTAGAAACACAATTACCCAAAACCCCCAATCTTGGTACCTAAACCCTAACTCACCAAATCACTAACTAATTCAAGATTAGAGATTACTTACTTGTAGGATCATTGTTATAGACTTAACCCTAGAATAAGATCTTGATTTCCTCATCAATTTACCCTTAATCTTACATGGTTTCCCTCCCCTTTCTTGCTTCTTAACCGGCACACACAACACCACCACATACTGGAAACATATGGAAGATATGAGAAAGTTTGGGAATTATCTTAGGATAGATTTAGATTAGTTATAACTTTGGTCCGTTGTCAATATTAGTCCTTCTAGTCATCTTCATTCATAATTATGACACATTAAACTTTCTAAAACCATTTACATAATACAATAAACTTATATATGACTACCGGGTTTGACTAACCAATCACATAAAGCCTTCAACTTATAAAAGTCGTAGTCAAACTTACTCAATGGCATCCTTGTAAATTAATAATTAAAAACAGGTTTTGGTGTTACAGTTTCATGTAGATGTGTTTCCCTTTTTATATGGAATAATACTCAAGTCAAATGGAATCATATCAAACGGAATCATATTAAAGTGAATCATATCAAACGGAATCATATTAAGGCAAATGAATCAAAGTCAAGGATCGAGAAGTCATGAGAATAAACCCTTACTGAGAAAGGGTAGAATATCTGTACCTCAAACCGCAAATGAAACCATATCAGAAAACACAAGGATCGGAAGTTACTCCTTCTTCAGCGAATCTACACGAATTAATGATCGTCTTATTATTTAAGAACCATCTCATAAGTTATTACTGATTCAGTACTTATTGTTGTTCAGATTTACATATTCAGGGTTCCCTGCTAATTATAGCAACTTTCCATATTTAGTAACCTTCCAAATTTAGTAACTTTCCAAATTTAGTAACTTTACATATTTAGTAAATTTACATATTTAGTAACTTTCAATAATTAGTAACTTTCCGAATTAAGTGAGTTTCCCGAATTAAGTAACTTTTCGAATTAAGTGAGTTTCCCGAATTAGTAACTTTCCATATTTAGCAAGTTTGCATAATTAGTAAGTTAGGGTTACATTTATAATTAATCAAACTTAGGGTTTATAGGTACTTCTAAATCATATATCACTTAATTAGGATATATTAGTGAATCTGGATCACATCCTTATGATATTTCATGCCTGCCAATTAAGCTCCAAAAATTCTAAAATAATTCTCAGTGATTCCCATATCATTTAAGTATCTTCAAAAAAATTTATAGATTTTACTACCAAGCACAAGTACTGTTTTAAAAATCATCTTTCCATACCTATTCAGAAAGTTAACTGCAGATACACACAGAAAGTTTGCCTTTAATTAACCCATTGAGACACTTCAGAAAAATCCACAAAAATTTCAGGAAGTCACACATAACTTAAATATCACTCCTGTAAAAGGAGAGCTCTCAGTTCCATGTGGTTTGAAAATTAAAAATCAAAAACATCGACTGATTTTACGTTCCCAAAACTCACGTTTGACACATGATCCCATAAAATTCAAAAGCATGACCAATACAATTCCAATTCACTCCAAACCAATTGGAAAACTTAAATATGACATTAAACTAGGTTTCCATGCAGAAATTCAGTATTAGAAGCTTAAGAAACTCATTTTATCAAGCACACATATTCAGATTACAAAACAGTCCCGTTTCAAAACCCATTTAAAAGCATCATATAACATGTTTACTTTATACCAACGCACACAAGGACTATATATTCCATAATACCTGTTTTAAAACATCATGTTAACGTATGTTCATAATCACTTTGACCACCAAACCATCACCACGACCCTTGCCCCTTTTCATTCAGTTTATACACACGTTTAACAACACTTTCGATCACTCAAAACTCACCCAACAAATACACCATTCGACCCAGGTTTTAACCAAACAAGTACTACATCTCTACCCATTTATTTCAGTATATAACCGGTTTAATCAACCTCTATTACCCTTCAACACTCATGCGTACAAAAACACTCAACCATGCAACACAACTATGATGACATACATGCAACTTCAAAATTTTATCCTTAAACACAAATGACACAAGACCAGCCTACACACCTTGATTACTAACGAGCCATAACCACCACACTTTTCCATATTTTCCAATTCACACACACACCTTTAAATGGGTTATATTTACGTTATATGCATACGTTTTCCAGCCCTTATATTCCATATATACGACACACACATTCCAACCACCCTTTAACGAATCACACATAAACTAAACTATTCTCCACGAAAATAAAATACATATGCCCCTATTTATATACTTAAGTTTTCATGTTTTATACATATTCATGTCTTATAGACCGAATCAAGAAATCACAAGGGCGATATGGAGTACCTCTTAATCGGATCAACAAGAATCAAATGATAAAAAACACAACCCCACAAGACCACCACTCGGCTATCTCCAAGTGCCACCACCTTCTTCTTGCTTGATTCTTGGGACCTAAACGAAAAGAAATGGCTGCTAGGGTTTTCGGTGGGAAGGAGAAAAAAAATTGAGCCGATTGTTTGTATGTGTTTTTAAGGTTTTATGTTTGAGTTGGAAATGGTATAATCGGTTGAATTAAATGGGGTGAGGCAAGGAATGAAATGCCGAGTCTTATGGGAGGGTTAGGGGGACTTAGTCTCTTCCAAGTTTTCAAATTTGATCATATCTTCAAATGAAATGTTGTGCACCGAAACAAATATAATCGGTTCCCTTTAAGACTTCTTAAACGTTTGATATAATATACAAAGTAAAAAAAAGAAAAAAATCGGTTGCAAGTTGTGTCAAGTTTTTATATAATCTTAGGTTAAGATATAGCTTAATTAATTTGTATAATGTAACTCTTAATATAAGGTAAACTTTATATTTATAATCCGTACTTAGGAAAATTCAAATTTGTACGAAAAAATGATGGTCCGAATTTTGGGGTTCACAACTCTTCCCCTCTTAAAAAGAAAATTTCGTCCTCGAAATTGAAGTCGCAAAAGTTAGACGGAGACGTATCAAATCGCAAAAAGAAATGACAACAAATAGCCTCACGCTCAGAGAGGTTCTTCCAAAAGATCTTAATGAACAGAAAATTTTCTCATGACTCGATCCAGAAAAACTAGGATAGCCCCAGGCTCTCCAACAAAAATATAAATCATAACAAATCTGCTCCAACTGATACAAAACAAATACGTAACAGATGATAGCAGTTATCTCACAAAGAGATACCTGAAACACATATACACACTAGGCAAATACGGAGGTAGTGCTAAGCGGTAGAAAGTTTTCATCAATTCTATTCAGATTCAGAACGGACTAAGGGAACTTACTAATGAGCAAGAAGCACATATCGAATTATCAAACGTATCGAGAGTTTCATAAAGAGATGCGTAACCTATTCGTACCGACGATCAACTAAGCACATATCAGAGTATCAAAACGTATCAGAAGCATAATGGAATAGGCAGGCTAATCATACGGGTAAGAATGAATAAAAGTTTTAACGTATCGCGAACTAAATCTTCCTTATATGCCAAAACGTCTAACTCTTCTGTACGAAAACATCATACGGAACACACAAATTCCCGGTCTAAAGTTTCAAATTTCCCTTCCACAATGGTAACTAATCCATTTAGTCACTGTAATCAACTCCGGACCTTTAATAAGTAACTCTCCGATTTAATTCAACCAAAAGGTGTTCCACATCTCCGTTCTTACAAAACTCCGAAAGGAAAACCCTTGTCATTTGCATGCCATCAATCTTAATGAGCAAACACGACCAGACCCAACACTTATCAAATTTTCCGCTCAACACATCTTCCAAGTTCGAATAGTTGTTCTATCTGTCCATTGGTTTGGAGGTGCAAAGCATTACTAAACTTGAGTCTGGTTCCTCAAGCCTTCAGTTGCTCTTCCTAGGAATGTGTAGTAGAAACGCGAATCTCTGACACGATCACTGCAGGTGCGCCATGTAGCTTGAATAATCTTCTGCCGAAAGAAATCTCTGCCAATCTTCCAGGTGAGCCGAACTAGTCAAATGATCCACTACAACTCAATTCGTGTTGTCCGTCCTAAATGTGCGCGGAAATCCCGTTACAAAGTTCCTGAAAATTTAATCCCACTTCCTTATACGAACATCCAAACTAAGGAAAACCACTTGTACCCTGATGCTAAACCTTAACCTATTGACACGCTAAACACTTTGTCACCACTGTAGTCATAATCATCTTCGTACCATTCCCTCAAAGTTTTGCTTCAAGTCTCTATGCATAATAGTACAACTAATATGAATAGAGCAAATAGAACTGTGTGCTTCAATCAAAACCGCTTCCTTCAATTCTACTCATATAGATCATATCCCACCGTCTTGTTTCTGGGATTCTTTATGTCTGTCACAAATCATTCCCAAGTCATGCGTCTGTTAGTTCACTTCCTACGGTTCTAGCTGTATTGATGCATAACCAATACGGACATAACTAAGTCTCCTTCTTGAGTAGAAACAAATATCCTTTCGGCTTTCCAAAATTCTCCCAAAACTTTCTCTTCTAGAATATTTCATAGAGTTGCTTCTAACGTAGAAATTTCAACACAAAATATGAAGATGATCCCCGTGTTTCTCTTTCATCTCTAAATATACCAATATGTCATACTATGACAAATTGTCCAAGTATTCATGAAAGACACGATTCAACAAGTCCATAGGAACAATCGGAGCAGTAGCCAATACAATTGGCATCACAACACACATAGAGATCATAACGAATACGGAAAGCAATTCCAGGAACATCTCGCTCCTTTAAATGTAACTGAAAATAATCGGATCCAAACTTAATCACTGAGAAAAACTTCACAGCCTGAAGTTGATTAATCAAATCGTCGATTCGAGGTAACGGATAACGATTCTAACCACAATACGATTTAGCTTCCCGAGATCAATACACAACTTCATGCTATCATCATTCTTCTTCACAATTAAAATTGGAGTACGACATGGAGACAACCTCAGACAGATAAAACCACTTCCTAGAAGCTGGTCCTTCAATTCTTTCCCTTTATCTAAAGTCGTTCAATACGGAATTTCATAATTAGGCAAAACGTCGCTCTTATACGGATAAAGTTCTAAGTCAACCAACTTACTGTTCTCCGGCACTTCTCAAAGTATCCTATGATCCCAATAAGTTCAAGTTATATGATGTAACTATTATCATGTTGGCCAGGCGTCATAATACTTGCATCATATACACATGCCTTTATTGCAATTACATTCTACCTTGAGTCGTGACTAAACAAATTCTCATAACCAGATCATAACACCTTCACAACCGCGAGGGATTAACGTACGAGTTTTTAAAGCAAAGGTAATCATAATTATTTACCAGGTTAGGAACCATGGTACAGAATTTTGAGTTTCTCAATCGCCAAAGATGACAAATCTAATATGACCGTTGTTAGCATCTCGATGCTCAGTCAACAAATCCCTATCCAGAATAATATCAAATCAAGCTTTCCCAAAGGAAACAGATTAGCAAAACGAAACTTATCTTCGAATATCTTCAAAACGTGGACAATTTCGATACTCGTGACGGAAAATCACAAGATTTCTCATAGAGGTGGAACCAGGTATAGTAAATTCTAATAGTGCAGAGAGGACCTTAATATGCTTAGCAAAAGCAAGAGAAACCACAGAATGTGTCAAACATATCGGATCCATATATATACGAATTCTCTGAACGGACGAGTAGGCATCTAAATGAATGACAAACAAATCAGAGATCGAAATTCGAAAGAATGCGGTCACATCAGAAAGTGAAATCTGTAAGGCATTACTACAAAAGTCTCAAAGCATTCTAAAATTATGTGATCACTAAACTTATATTGCGTATCCTACTACATTTTCTAAATCTCCGGAACGAATGATCTTATAAAGACTTAACTGAAATCAGAGGCATAAATCAGAGTAGTGCGGAAGAAAGATATCTAACAAATGCCTGATCATATAATCTACCTAATCCTCACCGATCACAACTAATAGTTTCTGCAAGGGAAACTCAAGGCAAAATTTCAAAGGTTGTTCCATAAGCTCCTACAGTGCAAATCTAAGGGTCCAAATCTTCACAGGCCATAACTTATATGCTACAAGTCGAAGCCTGAGCTCTGATACCATAATTGTAACACCCCAACCCGACAAGGGTCAAAATGCCACATTATGGTGTCAACAGAACAAACACAAGCGGAAGACTTATAAACATAATGATTACAAAGGTGTTCTAATGATAATAACGAAATACTAACTCTAAACATAATGAGTTCCAAAACTGAAATACAAATCTAAGCCAATTCTAACTGAAGGTAAATCCAAATCTAATCCAAAAGCAAATGGGTATCTATCGTCAGGGTAGTCCACTAAGAGCTCCTATGCACTCTTCACTCAATCCCAGCTTCCAACCTAAAACCTGCCACAGGAAAAGAAATGCGGCTGAGCTTAAAAATCCCAGTGAACAGATATATATATATAACAAAACTAATAATCAAAACATGTATAATTATAGGGAAAGAAAAACATAAGCTCCTGCCGAAACGAATATCATCTGTCAAAAGAATGAGAGATCAAAGAACTACTAAAAAAAATCATAAGTCAAATGAGTCAAAAGAAGAGAGAGATTAAGAGCTAATATGAATCAGATAATCATAAGGAATCAAACGAATCAAAATCGGAATGGCCACGAGCGTGTCTAAACGAGATACTCGAATAGACCAAATAATCACATAATCTCATATATCCGTCAAATCATATGTGTACAAGGAAGGAAGACCTCTCAAGTACCAAATGGAGTAGCTAGCTCCCAAATGTGAGAGGGGTGTAAGGCACACACAACCAATCACTACAAAATGAAACAAAGTACCTAGGATGCATCCATACGCCCCCAGCAAAACAAATCATATATATACACCTGCTCATGACAGGTATACACACATATCATAATGGCCAAGTGATCACATATCATATCATATCAAATGGGGACGCCGTTGACTGATCACACCGCCACAGATGGTGTCATGCCATTAGTGCCATCAATGACATGGCCATGGTACCTCCATGGCTAGTTAGCTCGGGCACTGAACAGAACAAATCATATCATAGCGTATCCATAATCATATCATATCCAAACAGATCATATCAACAGAACGGAATCATATCATAACCAAGGATATCAAACGAATATCATATCAAACGAATATCAAATCAGATGATCATATCAAACGGAATCATATCAAACGGAATCATATTAAGGCAAATGAATCAAAGTCAAGGATCGAGAAGTCATGAGAATAAACCCTTACTGAGAAAGGGTAGAATATCTGTACCTCAAACCGCAAATGAAACCATATCAGAAAACACAAGGATCGGAAGTTACTCCTTCTTCAGCGAATCTACACGAATTAATGATCGTCTTATTATTTAAGAACCATATCATAAGTTATTACTGATTCAATACTTATTGTTGTTCAGATTTACATATTCAGGGTTCCCTGCTAATTATAGCAACTTTCCATATTTAGTAACCTTCCAAATTTAATAACTTTCCAAATTTAGTAACTTTCCATATTTAGTAACTTTCCCGAATTAGTAACTTTTCGAATTATTTGAGTTTCCCGATCTAAGTAGCTTTTCGAATTAAGTGAATTTCCTAAATTAAGTAACTTTCCCGAATTAGTAACTCTCCATATTTAGCAAGTTTCCATAATTAGTAAGTTAGGGTTACATTTATAATTAATCAAACTTAGGGTTTATAGGTACTTCTAAATCATATATCACATAATTATAATATATTAGTGAATCTAGATCACATCCTTATGAATTTTCATGCCTGCCAATTAAGCTCAAAAATTCTGAAATAATTCTCAGTGATTCCCATATCAATTAATTATCTTCACAAATTATTATAGATTATATATATATATATATATATATATATATATATATATATATATATATATATATATATATATATATATATATATATATATAGTGACGGTATATATATATATATATATATATAAAGTCATCACAACTAAAAT
Source organism: Artemisia tridentata subsp. tridentata (assembly GCA_021014915.2). NCBI lineage: Eukaryota > Viridiplantae > Streptophyta > Magnoliopsida > Asterales > Asteraceae > Artemisia > Artemisia tridentata. The sequence goes on along the minus strand of CP139505.1, from coordinate 220,449,044 downwards.
GTGACAAGAATAGGAAATGAGCTATGAAATAATGTATTGATCGATCAAGTATGGAGTTCTCAAGTTATATGATAGTGGTTCGAAGTGGCTAGCAACATTCAGTTTGTAGAATTTGACTATTTTGTATATTCTTTATTTTCACCCTTTCTAATCAACTCCCATGCCTTTTCCCTACCTTTTTGGCTTTTTAAGAGTATCAAAATGCATGAATATTGTAGTGACCATCCGAGTTCTTGAGGAATCAAATAACGCGCCAGCGAACTGAGATTTACCACCTTAGTGACCATCCGTTGTTTGAGTAAATTAAGAGTTCGCGCCAGCAATCTATAATGTTTGTGTATGAGATATTTGAACATAAGCCTTATAAACCCTTTAGCCAAACATTATAACCCGAATAAAAGACCTCTTTGATATGTATACTTGGTGCTTACGCCATGTCGGTAAATTTTTGTTTCATGTACAAGCCTATGGTAATATTTAGATCATGACTGAGAAATGAGTGTGATTTCTCTTATATACTCTACAGACAAAATAAATGAGTGTTTTGAGTGAATTACACTTCATTCCTTTTTCGTGAGGTGATTAGTAATGTTAATCAGGCAAGAAAATTGATGTGTGCCTAAACACACATCATTTTTATACCGGAAAACACATTAAAGCGGACTAATAACCATAAAATATGTGAAATTATATTGCAAATATGTTTGATTTTTTTTATTATGTCTTGCAGGAACAAGGGTTTGAAAACAAAGCAAAAACGCTAATTACCCGAGCACTCCATTGGAAAGAGAACGAAATTTCAAGTCCAACGGCATGAGATGAAAACATTTGAGCAAAAGTACGGGATTTCGAGCATTCATTGAAGATTAGTTAAGCCCGAAGAAATAGACTCAACTAGCCAATCCATTACTAAGCTGCTGTCAAGTCCAGCTCGTCCAGTTCTGCTACTAGGCCCAACAAGAAGAAAATGAAAGACAATGCCCAAGCCTAAAATGATAATATGAAAATGGTTAGTATAACTTTTTGCTAAAGTCAAGAGAGTGAAGACCACCTCCCTAAATTAATTAAAAGTGGCAAGTAGCCAAGTCCACTCTCACCTTACTCACATTTCATCACCCATTCACAGTGCACCATGTGTCAAAAATGTTGGTAGAAGAGTACAATGCCTAGTGTCATTTGTTTAACTTGGTCGAGAAGTTGGCTTGAGGGTTGATTTCTGTAATGTGTAATATTAGAGGAAGACTAAAATGTAAATGTTGGTTTTATAAAAGCCAACACAACCTCAACACGGGGTGAGATCAAATAAAAAGATGATTTTTGGTAAAAAGAATAAAAATAATTTTTGACCCTTCATTTAAAATTAATGGATGAGATTAATTATAATCCTAACTAACTATAAAAGTTATAAAAGTAATTAATAATCTAGCTATAATCCTAACAACCTATGTAATACTATAATCCTTCTCGCTTTTTCACTACAATTAAAGTGTAAAGTACAAATTCTTTATTTATTATTGTTGTTGATGAAACATCTACATAGATAATAACAACCAAACATATAAATTAAATAGTTATTGTTACTATCTACAACATCACTGATGAAAATCTTTGATTCAACCTTACAGAGGCTAAATGGAATAGTAGTACATTATGCAAATATACACACATAGCCTGCTACTTATCCTCAACTCATGGCTCCTCGAGCTCGAAACCATGCTCCTTGAGCTCGAAACCATGCTTCTCGAGCTCGAAGCCAAGCTACGTGTGTAAAACCCAAAATTCGGACCATCATTTTTTCGTACAAATTTGAATTTTCCTAAGTACGGATTATAAATATAAAGTTTACCTTATATTAAGAGTTACATTATAAAAATTAATTAAGCTATATCTTAACCAAAGATTATATAAAAACTTGACACAACTTGCAAACACAAGTACATATGGGCCGAAACTAATTTTTTTTTACTTTGTATATTATATCACATGTTTAAGAAGTCTTAAAGGGAACCGATTATATTTGTTTTGGTGCACAACATTTCGTTTGAAGATATGATCAAATTTGAAAACTTGGAAGAGACTAAGTCCCCCTAACCCTCCCATAAGACTCGGCATTTCATTCCTTGCCTCACCCCATTTAATTCAACCGATTATACCATTTCCAACTCAAACATAAAACCTTAAAAACACATACAAACAATCGGCTCAATTTTTTTTCTCCTTCCCACCGAAAACCCTAGCAGCCATTTCTTTTCGTTTAGGTCCCAAGAATCAAGCAAGAAGAAGGTGGTGGCACTTAGAGATTCGTAGCAGCCTAGTGGTGCTCTTCCGGGGTTGTGTTTTTGATCCTTTGATTCTTGTTGATCCGATCAAGAGGTACTCCATATCGCCCTTGTGATTTCTTGATTCGGTCTATAAGACATGAATATGTATAAAACATGAAAACCTAAGTATATAAATAGGGGCATATGTATTTTATTTTTGTGGAGAAGAGTTTAGTTTATGTGTAATTCGTTAAAGGGTGGTTGGAATGTGTTTGTCGTATATATGGAATAAAAGATGTATGCTAAATAAGAAACAGGCTCAAATCCTCACATTTTTAGTGGAAGGGCTATAATATGTGCTAGCAAATGTTATCGATCCCTGAATGCATTGCAATATTAACCGCGACACATCTCAATTTTCCAAAAATTACAATTTTTACCAGTGAATTGATTTAGTTATTATAATATATTATCCTAAAAATGTGAAAATAACTAGATCACAAGGGCAAACAAAATTTAAAATTTAGCTCAAAAATTATAAATTAGTCTTATTTTCCTATTACTCCCCCCCCCCCACCCTTAAGTTAAACATTGTCCTCAATGTGATAAACGAACTTCGAAGTATGAAAAATAGGAAAATAAGAAAGTAAACCGGGCTTGCTGAGCATCAGAAATTGCAATTAAACTTCTAAATTAGAGAATGCTATGTAGAAGCTTCAATTGATTTCTTGATCCCAGTGTCCAAGCGAAGTAATCATTACCTGCAGTAATCTTATACAAAAACAAAACAAAACAAACACACAAAATATTTTTGGATTTTATGTTTTATTAAAAAGATAGTGGCACACCCCTACACTTAAGTTCAACCATGGGATTAGATAAAGTTTGGGACTTAATCACTGAAAATAAAATGAAATGAAAAAAATGACAATCATACGGGTTGCCTCTCGAGAAGCACTTGTTTTATTACCGAGTCATCAACCTGACTCAAACTCCTTTTTGTTTATGTTGGTGTGATTTTTGGTTTATTCCTCAAAGATTTGGGAATATACACCACGTTTCCTCTTACTATTCCTTCTCCGGTTTCATCTATATCATACAATTTTGCGGTGTCGCAAACTCTTGGTAGGACATCATAGATGAATCCATTTTCTGCATTCCATGACATGTTCTTCCTGTAATCTGCTGGAAAAGGTGCAATGAATGGAATAGGTTCATATTCCGATTCAAGCGGAATTTCTTCGATCGAAATCTCGTTCATTTCTCCTTATCGTGATGTAACTTAATTCGGTGACCATTAACAATGAAACTTCCACCATGCTTGTCATAAATTTTGACATATCCGGATGGAAATCCATGTTTCACTATATATGGTCCGAACCATTTTGGTTTTAGCTTAGGAGCTTTAAACTAGTATTTCATGTTGAAAAGCAGAACTTTGTCTCCGGCTTTGAATTCTTTCCAAATTCTAAGCTTTTTGTCATGATAAGCTTTGGTTCTGGCTTTGTAAAGCTTGGAATTCTCATAAGCTTGGAGTCTTAATTCATCGAGTTCATGCAACTGCAAGAATCTCTTTTCTCCAGCTACTTTAAGATCGGGATTACAGCTTCTGAGTGCCCAGTAGGCGCGATGTTCGATTTCGAACGACAAATGACAAGTTTTTCCATACAAAAGTCTGTATGGTGTTGTGCCAATTGGTGTTTTTTAAGCCGTACGAAATGCCCACAGAGCATCATCGAGCTTCTTCGACCAAACGGAAGGGTTGTCCTTGACCATTTTTTCGAGTATTCTTTTTAAAGCTCTGTTGGTATTTTTGACTTGGCCACTGGTTTGTGGATGATAAGCTGTAGCAAAACGATGATGAACTCCATATCGTTTCATAATTTTCTCCATTTGTTTGTTAATGAGTTCCTCTATCACTTATCAAAGATTTAGGAATTCCATAACGAGCGAAAAGCTTTTTGAGAAAATTAACGACTACTCGTGCATTGTTTGTGGGTAAAGCTTCAGATTCTGTCCATTTGGAAACATAATCGATAGCAACGAGAATGTATTCGTACTTGTGCGATTTAGGAAATGGCCCCATAAAATCGATTCCCCAAATATCGAATATTTCGCAAACTTGAATGCTTTTTTGTGGCATTTCATCTCTGCGAGAAAGACTACTGGATCTTTGGCAAGCATCACAGTTTTGAACAAGAGTATGAGCTTCTTTGAAGATTGTTGGCCAAGAGAATCCATCATCAAAAACTTTTTTAGCTTTGGTGGAAGGACCATAGTGTCCCCCAGTTAGGCCATGATGGCATTCATCAAGAATTCTGCGAGTTTCAGAACCATAAACACATCTTCTGATCATCCCATTGGGACACATCTTGAAAAGATAGGGGTCTTCCCAATAATAGTGTTTTAGTTCCGAAAAGAATTTACTACGTTGGGCATGAATTAATCACTCTTTTATCACATTCACTTCACAAATTCGACACCGTAACGACAACTCGAATTCAACCTTCGTTGGGACTACGACCCGGGGAAATACATTCGTTGTATTTTCTTTGGAATAAAAATACTAATTGGTTGAAAAACATCGCTTAGATTGTTGGGAGCTTGTAATTTGTAAGTCATGATGTTCTTGACTTTGCTTTTATTATGAAGTCTTCCGCTTGCATTTGTTTTGTATGTTCTGATAGACACCATAATGTGGCATCTTGACCAAGGTCGGGTTGGGGTGTTACAGGCGAAATATATAGGACGAAAATGTTTACCTTCTCGTTGTCTTAATACAGCTCCAACAGCAAAATCACTTGCATCGCACATTAGCTCGAATGGTAGTGACCAATCAAGTGAAACCATAATGGGTGCACTAGTCAGTTGGGTTTCTAATGTTTTGAAAGCCTTAATGCAATCTGCATTAGAGTCAAAAACATAATCTTTTTCAAGAAGTTTTTTCATGGGACGAAATATTTTGGAAAAATCTTTGATAAAACGGCGGTAAAAACTGGCATGTCCTAGAAAACTTCTAATGACTTTAACGTTAGTTGGAGGTGGTAATTTTGTTATAACGTCAATTTTTGCTTTGTCCACCTCCATTCCTACACTGGAAATTTTGTGACCAAGCACAATTCCTTCAGTCACCATAAAGTGACATTTTTCCCAGTTAAGAACAAGATGTGCAGCTTCGCATCTTTCAAGCATTTTATCAAGATTAGAAAGACAAGCATCAAACGAGTCTCCAAAGACTGAAAATTCATCCATGAAAACTTCCATAGAGGTTTCAAGCATGTCTTGGAATATGGCAATCATACACCTTTGAAAAGTTGCAGGTGCGTTGCAAAGACCAAAAGGCATACGTCGGTAATCGTAGATTCCAAAAGGACATGTGAAAGTGGTCTTTTCTTGATCAACAGGATCAATAGGAATTTGGAAATATCCTGAAAAACCATCGAGGAAACAGAAGAACTTGTTCCCTGCTAGTCTCTCCAACATTTGATTCATGAAGGGTAAAGGAAAATGATCTTTTCTGGTGGCTTTGTTTAATTTTCGATAAACAATACACACACGCCATCCAGTGACAGTTCTAGTAGGAACTAATTCATTCCGTTCGTTAGTTACAAAAGTCATTCCTCCTTTTTCGGAACGCAGTGAACGGGACTCACCTAAGGGCTGTCCTCGTTGGAGTAAATTATACCGGCATCAAGAAGCTTAATAATTTCTTTCTTAACAACTTCTTTCATGTTGGGATTGAGTCGACGTCGTCTTTCCACAACGGGTTTAGCACCTTCCTCGAAATTGATTTTGTGTTTGCAAAAAGCAGGGCTAATTCCTGGAATATCAGAGGTTTTCCAAGCGAAAGCTCATTTATGATTTTTGAGGATGAGGCGTTGAGGATATGGAATCTTTGGTGTATACACCTTGATTGGTGAAACAGATTTTTCTTTGGTGGGTTGGATTGGGTTTCCTTCTTTAGCTGCTTCTTCAGCTTCATCCTCACTCTCATCATGGATGATTGTGGATTCAGCATTTGGGTTTGGTGGTGGATCATATGAGAGACCACTTCTTGTGAATACAAAATTGATATGCTCATTTCTTGCTTGTGGGTGACGATAAGTTTTATCGTTCGATCCAGATGATGTTGGCTTTGGGTTTGATTGAGTATTGCTAGGTAGTGATCTAGATGGTCAGGAAGAGAATTGGTCAGAAAGTCTTCCAAATTTGTTTTCAAGATCCTGGATAGAAGCTTGATGATTTTTCTGACCTTGCTCAACTTTGGTATTTAGATTGAAAAATTGATTCTTGATGAAATCATTTGTCGATTTTTGAGCAGTCACGAATTCTCTCATGGTTTTTTCGAAATTGGGTTCTTCCAACTTTTTGTCAGAGTTTTTTGAAGGTTGATTGTCTTCTTGAGGTTGAGAATCACGGTTGTTATCCCTTTGTTGGCGGTCTTGCCAATTTCCATAATTCCTACCGTAATAGTTACCACGATATCCTCTTCCACGGTATCCTCCTTGAACATAATTAGCTTCTCCTCCTTTGGGTCCACCCACAGGTTTATCATCACACTCTGATCATGGGTGATTTCCTCCATAATTGTTGCATCCATCTCGCATTTTCTACATTTCTCCTTTGATATCTTTGTATTGCGAGTCGATTTTCGAAGTCAAGGCTTCCATTTTCTCCATGAGTTTTGAGTTGTCGGAGCTTTCAGCAAAAGCAACGGTTTTCCTTAAGGGTTTGGTTTTGGAATCCTTAGACCAATCGAGTTTTAAAAGTACTCGGTCTTCGAGTAGTTGATGTGCCTCGTTAGGGGTCTTTTAGAGAAAAATTCCTCCGGCATCAAGGATTCCTTAAGAGTTATCATCAAGTCCATGGTAAAAGATTTGGATAATGGTTCCATGGGATAGACCATGTCCATGACAACTGCGAAGTAAATCTTTCATACGAAGCCAAGCTTCGACAAGCGATTCATTAGGATTTTGTGTGAAAGCACGAATTTCTCCCATGAGTCGATCAAACATGGCAGGTGGAAAGAATCGGCTCACAAAAGCTTGCCTCATCTCCTCCCAATTGTTGATAGTTCCTGGGGTTAATTCGTTGTACCACACTTTTGCATCTCTGGCAAGTGATGATGGAAAAAGTTTGAGTTTGATGGCATCGACATTGATTTCTCCATATCGGAACATGCCACAAATTTCGATGAATTCGGCAATGTGCTTATGCGGATTGGCCAGCGCATGACCATTGTATTGGCGGTCTTTGATCATTGAAAGATGGTGACCCTTCACGATGAAGTTGTCACCTAGGTTAATGGCAACAATAGCGGCTCCAGGAGTGGGCGCTACGGCTCGGTTGACATCCTACATGGGACGATCTTCGGCCATGGGAAAAGGTAGGTTGTTGAATGGGTTATAAACGACTTTGGCTTCGAAAAGGTTATCAAATGGTGGGTTTGGAACTCTTGGTATACGGTTTTCTAATGGGACAAAAGTTGTTCTTCTCATTGATCTTCGGATTAAACGTTCGGGGTTTGAAAGAGGTGAAATCGGTTCTATTCCAGTTGAGCAAGTGTTCATACAATTCCTAAGAGAATCTAGGAAACGTTTAAACACACGATCAAAGAAAGAAAACAATTTTGAAAAGTCAGAAAGGCGAATCGAATCGGTTGCGACTGAGCACCGATCGGTTGGATGATGTTCTTGGGTTGGGTTTGTCTACCTGATCGGTTGAGTCTCAGACTGATCGGTTGGGAGGCTCGATAAAATTAATTTTTTTTTCGAAAATGAGCGTGACAAGGGATCGAGTAAAATGGATTTTGAAAACTTACATAAACACGATCAAAATCCCCGGCAGCGGCGCCAAAAACTTGATGTGCTACAACGGGTGCAAGTTTTAAATTTATAAGAATGATTTACCGAATCTATTAATAACACATACGAGCAAGTGAACTCGTCCGTTATAGAAAGATTATGATGGTAAATCGGGATCGTTCGCAGGGATTTGTGTATGAATCGAAAAGTAAGTGATTAAATCTACTAATAGTAAATCAAAGGTACTCAACAATAAGCAATTGTGATGATGAAAATTCAAATGATTAAAACTACACTTGCTTAGACTAGTTTATTACTTTTGATAAGCATGATTGTGATATATCCTCTTAACATGTTGGTTACGGTAATTAGTTGGTGTTCTAATCTATTGTTCTTACAAGTTAAACCTTCAGCAAGACTTTAGCTTATAAAAACAATCATTAAGTTTAACCAATCAATTTAAGATCAATTCAAGTTTCATAAGTTTGAATCATGTTAGTTTCACAAACTTAAACACAAAAACATTCCTTTGTTCTATCAAATTTGCTTAGGAAATGGTCAATACAAAAGGTAACCGATCATAGACAAAAAGGTTACAATTGATTGTAAACGATTAATCTTTCGACCTATGAGGTGGTTTTCAATCAATCCAATTTGATAAACAAAATTGTTCTTATTACAACCACAATTAAGTTTCTTTGTTTAACCAAGAATAATGGGTAAAAACAATCATTCATAGACAAATGATTGTAACTAGTTGAATAACAATAAACCTTTCGACCTTTAGAATTACTAACAACTAGTAAACTTGATTAACAAATTTTACTATGAAACTTTAGCATAATTGGATCTTAGAATTAACTTGAAATTGAATTAAAACATGTTATCACAATCATAAACAAATCATTATATAATAAACATTATCTATGCAAGTGCACAAAGGCACTAGCCACTCATAGCAAACATAAACATAAACTTAGAATTTTGAACAATAGAAAACATAATTAAGAGTATTACAATGATTGAAATAAGAATACAAATGATTAAGTAATGATACCCAAAGTATTGGTGTTGACTTCTTGATGGTTTGACTTCCAAATGTTGACTTCTAGGACCTCCAAACTTTCCTGGGCTTCTAAGAACGAAACTGAGAGCTTTTAGAGAGTATTTGAGAGTGGTTTGATGATTAGAGAGTTGATTGATAATTGTGTGTCTTCAAATGATCGCAAATGGCTCTACTTATACTACTCTTAAGGCCTAGAGTGTTTAATGCTTCAACTTGGCCAACAAGCAGAGTAGAATAGCTTAGAATACACAATGGAAGGGCCTATAGTCATTGTATTAAGCTTGAAATCTTAGTGATGAAGGTTTGGCAAAGCAGGCTTCTCCAGCCGATCGGTTGGTCTTCGACAACTCCTCCAGCCGAATCGGTTGCGGGCTGCGACCAATCGGCTGGAGGTCATCTGTAGGGACTTTTCTTGACTTCTTCCATTTTAACTCGCCGAATGCTTGTTTCTTGTTCGTGACTCTTTATTCTTCATCCAAACTTGGTATTTCCTTTGCCTTGGAACTTTAAAGGTTTTGAATACTTGGATCTTCATTCTTGAAATGCCTTTCGGAGTGGATTTTGATACGGGAATCTTCGATCATGAATCTTCATTTATTCATCATTTCTTCCATTTTTCCTTCATTTTCCTGTACTTGGCTACATATACTTGGCAAACATTCTTTGGTACGATTAAGTAACAAAAGCATATAAATATAACTGTTAGGAATTATTCGAATAATATTTTATTTTCATTCCTGCTGTTAGTTATAGTGGTTCCTGCTGGCAGGTATGTAGTTCCTGCTGGTGTTGGTTCCTGCTGGTAGTGCAGGTTGTTCCTGCTGTTAGTTGTCATTGCTGTGGGTAATCCGTATGTTTAGAAAGTTTGTTACAGTTATTTTAGGAAGAGATAGTGTGCATCTCTTTACACGTTTACTTAGTGATGTAGCATTAGAGTTTCTTGTAGTATAAAAGAAACATGCGGCATTGAGTTTTGTAAGCCTTTTTACGAATTCTTAATATCTTTAGTAAATAAAAGATCCATAGAGGATCAACGTTTTATAGTTTGTTTTCTTCTTAACTCTTGTTTTTAGATTCCGCCTAAGCATAAGTTTCATTCATAGAGATTCTCTTAGGCTGTTTGTGATTACATAGACAGTCTACCAAGCTCAAGGATCTATCAGGAAGGCACGATCCAACAAGTGGTATCAGAGCCTGGTGAGGATCTCTGACAAAGAAGAAAAAATTCTCTAAATAATCTCTTAAACCCTTTCACAATGGAAGCCGACAATCCTGAAAATTCTGTCATTAACATTGAGAAACTTGAAACTTCTCAAGTCCAACAACAAATTGTCACAACCACTGTGTCGAACAGTAAGGCTAAATTCCCATACCTTAAGAAGGATGAGTATGAAGTCTGGGCTATTAAGATGGAGTACTGGATCTCAAACAGTGATCATAACCTGTGGATTGTTATTCTTAATGGTAACAGCAAGAAGAAGATTGGGAGAGGTCAGAATGGAAACATCATCATAGTTCCACCTGTAACAGCAGAGGAGCAGATTGCTGTACAAAGGGAGACCAAGGCAAGAACTCTTTTGCTTCAGGCTCTCCCAGAAGACCACATGGGTGATTTTCATCACCTGGATGATGCTCGGGAAATCTGGCTTGCTGTAAAAGCTAGATTTGGAGGGAATGATGAGTCCAAGAAGATGAGGAAGTCCATGCTCAAGCAGGAATTCCAAGAGTTCAAGATCTCTGAGGCTGAAGGGATTCACAAGGGATATGATCGATTTCACAAGATCCTGAGCCAACTCAACCAGTTGCAGGCCCGACCAGACAATGAAGACTGCAACACCAAGTTTTTGAGGGCTTTACCTCCATCCTGGTCTCAAGTTTCCATCACTTTAAAGGCCAGAGGTGGGCTCAATTTCATGACCTTTGATGACCTATATAATAAGCTCAAGACCCTTGAGATCGACATCAAAGGGTTTTCTTCTTATTCATCTCAAACTCCAACTCATACTGCATTTGTTAGTGCTACCAGCACTAACAAGGTCTCATATGGTGACAGCCCAACCCCCTCATCTTCATCTGTTTCTTATTCCCCTGCAACAGCGAGATCATAGTCAAGATCTGACAATGTTGTTGAGGAAGTTCTTCATTCATTTGTTGCTGAAAGTGCTCCACAACAGCAATTTGTCTATGATGACTTTGACCAAATTGATCAACTGGATCTGGAAGAGATGGACATTAAGTGGCAGATGGCTATGCTGGCATTGAAAGTTAACAGGTTTGAGAAGAAGGTAGGGAGGAGAATCAAATTAGATGGAGAGGAGGGAGCAAGGTTTGACAGAAGGAAGGTGAAGTGCTACAGATGTAATCAACCAGGTCACTTTGCTAGAGAATGCCCAGATAAGAAGGTGGATGACAAAACAAGGTATTCTGCATTCAAGATTCAAGAATTGGAGTCAGAAGAACCTAAAGCCTTGCTGTCTGTGGATGCTATGCTGGATTGGGAACAACATGAGGTAGCTGATGCAGTAAGAGGAGCTGCAAAGGTCTATGGGATGATTGCTGGATATGGTGCTCAGACACAAGTAGCTGGAGAATTTGGTTTGATGGGCTCCTCATCACAGGTACAAAATTGTCCCTTTGGTTGTGAAATTAAATATGCTGCTCTTAAGAGTGAGTTTGATGATATTGAGCCTCAATATAATGAATTGTTTGTTAAGGTTCAAGCTTATGAAAATGCACTGAAAACATTAGAAAAACAAAAGGTTTGGTACCAAAATAATCAGCTAGCATATGAAGAGAAAATTAGGGTTTTAAAGAGAGACTTAGAAAACACCACTAATTGTTTAAAACATTCTGAGAGAGAATATGATAAGGTAATTTTAGAGAAACAGGAATTACAGGCTAAGCTAGAAAGTGAAGAGATCAAGTGTACTTCATACAAAGAATCAACTAGACTTGTAGATAAATTGAATGCTGATTCTCAGTATGTAAAGTCTAAGAGAGGTATGGGGTATCCTAAAACAGATGACTCTTTTGAGTCAAGAAGCTTTGATCCAACCCCTAAGGAGGTTAATTATCAAATTCCTGTAAAGTATGTAAAAGAAGGAGAAATGCATGCTGTTCCTCCTCCTATAAGAGGAGTGTTTAAACCTGTCCCTATCCACTCAGACCTTGACATAGACTTAGATGAATCACATAGGTCCTATGGCAAAAAGTCCAATGACTTGCCTAATCTTGGTTGTGACTCTAATGATTTTGTCTCTTGTTCTAACAGTGACAAATCTTCAGAAATCAAGGCCAATGAATGTGCCACATGTGATTCAAGTGACAAGTCTACCTCAACTAAGTCAGAAGATTTCTCCTCAGAAGTAGCTGTTGATGAATCTCCTTCAAAGAAAGCTGCATTTGAAGATATTTCTTTTGATTATGATAAAAACAATGATGTTTCTAGTTTTGGTTCTGTTTTAAACAATGATGTTTCTGGTTTTAATTCTGTTAAGAATAACTTTGTTTCTTCTTGTGGTTGTGAAAAGTCTGGTTGCAATAAGAAAAGTTATGCTAAGAATAAGTCTTTTAGGAAGAAATCTTGTTTTGTGTGTGGTAGTTATACTCATCTTATCAAAGAATGTGATTTTTATGAGAATCAGATGGGTATGTGTGCTGGTCAACAGCAAACCAGGTCTATGTGGAACAATGTTAATGATATACCCCCCATATGTTCCTCAAGCATCTAGAATGAACTCTTGTAGAGCTTCTTTTCCTGCTGGTAGACCAGTTCCTGCAGGTAAACCTGTTGCTGCTGGTAAGCCTGTTGCTACTGGTAAGCCAATTTCTGCTGGTAAGCCTGTTGCTGCTGGTAAGCCAGTTCTTGCAGGTAAGTCTGTTACTGCTGGTAAGCCAGTTCCAGCTGGTAATACCAATTCTGCTGGTTGGAGGAGGAATGATGCTAGACCTTTCTACAGACCTACAAGCACTTATTTTCATAATGATCTTCGGCCTATTTATTTTGACACCATGCACATGAGGGGGGGGGGGGCAAGATGGGAAACTGCTGTTAAGTCCTCAGCAGGTTGTTCTTGGAGAAACAATGACCACAATATGATAATGGGGTCCAAGAACAATGGTGGATCTCATCAATCTCCATGGTTTAATTATTATTGATCCACTAGGCAGGCCCAAGTCAGTAATGGCTTGGGTCTCCCATGTAACTAATGTTGTTGTATGTATTCTTTTATTGTAGGATTTTCATCTTAGAAGTAAAGATGTAGGTATTGTTGACAGTGGATGTTCAAGGAGTATGATAGGAAACTTAGAGAGATTGCATGACTTTGTACCCTTAAATGGAGGGACTGTGACATTTGGAGGAGGAGATGGCAAGATAACAGGGAAGGGAACCATAAAGATACCTAAACTGGACTTTGATAATGTCCTCTATGCGAAGGAACTCAAGAACTTCAATTTCTTCTCTGTCTCACAAATGTGTGACAAGAAGAATTGTGTTCTCTTCACTGAGTCTGACTGTCTTGTGCTGTCCAAAGACTTTAAGTTGCCTGATGATAGTCAGGTTGTACTCAAAGTTCCAAGAACTCACAATCTTTACAGTTTCAACCTGAATGATGTCCAGCCTGGGGGTGATTTAGCTTGTTTGGTGGCAAAAGAATCTGTGGATGAATCCAACAAATGACATAGGAGGATGGCACATGTGAACTTTAAGACCATCAACAAGCTGGCTAAGAATGGTTTGGTACAAGGGCTCCCTTTCAAGAATTTCACAAATGAACACAATTGTGTTGCCTGCAAAAAAGGGAAGCAACACAAAGCTTCATACAAGGCCATTTCTGCTGTAAGCACTATCACTGAGCCTCTGCAGCTGCTTCATATGGATCTTTTTGGTCCTACTTCCATCAGAAGTATTGACCATAAGAACTACTGCCTGGTGATTACTGATGACTTTAGTAGGTTTTCTTGGACTTTCTTCTTAGCTACTAAAGATGAAACCTATCCTGTGCTTAGGGACTTTATTGCCTTAATTGAAAACCAGCTAAATAAAAAGTTTAAGACTATTAGGTGTGATAATGGAACAGAGTTTAAAAATGCTAATCTAATAGAACTCTGTGGAAATAAGGGGATTAAAAGGGACTATAGTAATGCCAGAACCCCACAACAAAATGGGGTTGCAGAAAGGAAAAATAGAACCCTTATAGAAGCAGCTAGATCAATGCTGGTTGACTATAAGTTGCCAACCATGTTTTGGACTAAAGCAGTTTGCACTGCTTGTTATGCTCTGAATAGGGTATCAATTACTAGTCCTCACAACAAAACACCTTATGAGCTTTTGTCTGGGAAGATTCCTAACATTAGTTACCTTAAACCTTTTGGCTGTCATGTAACTATTTTGAACACTAGTGATCACCTAGGTAAATTTGAAGGGAAGGCAGATGAGGGGTTTATTGTTGGGTATTCTGCTCATAGTAAGGCCTATAGGGTATATAATTTGTCTGCCAAGAGGATAGAAGAAACACTCAATTTAAGATATCTTGAGGATAAACCTAACGTACAGGGTGCAGATCATGAGTGGTATTTTGACCTTGATTATCTGACTGATACTTTAGGTTACTCTAGATACAAAGCTAATCAATCTGTAGGTGCACATGATATTGAAACTAACAATGCAGGTACCTCAGATGATGATTCAGATTCAGAGTGTGATGAACGACCTATTGTTGTTCCTTCTTTTCCCTCTAACCATTTTCAGGTACTGAGCACAAAGATACTTCTGATATGGCTGAAGGTGAATCAAATTTTGCAGAAGATCTTGCTAGGCTTCAAAGACAAGAACATAATGCCAAAGAAGCTGCTAAAAGATTTGGTTTAGAGTTCTCTCAAGAAACATTGGAGATCTTAAGACAAGCTGAAGATGAAGCCCGCAGGAATATGGATTCTGCTGGTGGTTTTCCTGTTCCTGCTGCTACTACCAATTCTGCTGATGGCTCTTCTGTTTCTGCTGGGGTCACCAATCCTGCTGGTCCTCTGTCCACTTCTTCTGCTGATACATTGGGTTTCAATGAACCTCCTACAAGGTTCCCAAGTCCATCTGACGTTGATATAAATAATGCCTAAACACGTTATTAATATTTTTCGATATCTCTACGTTTTGATAATCACAAAATGTAAAATCATTAATCAGAAAATTATGACGTAAACATGTATTTAGTTGTAAATATCTATTTCTACAACTCAAATCACTTAAGGTATGAATGAACTAATGCTTAATGCATTATATGATCAAAGGAACATTTTCTTTATAACTAGATTTTTTATAAAACATCAAAAACATTTTATATATTTTTGAAAAACATTTTTGGTATTAAATAAAAATGTTTAATCCTTTACAAAAATATGAATTCTAATTTTTAACCAAAATCAGTTAAAATGTTCCAGAAAAACCTTCCCCACAAAAGGACAAATCTGGGCAACGGACACCTTGGTCGGCCCCCTTAATTTTACTAGGCGGCCCCCTTAAAATTAAGGGGACCGCCCCCTATTTAAGGGGGCCGGCCACACTCTTGTAGGTTCCAGCTGTCCAAAATTTTCTCCTATAAATACCATCCTTCCCCTGGATTTTTACTCACCTTTTGCACCCCAAACTTTCTATTTTAAATCTTGTAAATACTTTCTAAAATCCTTTGATCATATAATCTTAAGCTTTGGTTTCCAAGTGATCCAAGCTTCCTTCATTCAAGTGAAAAAGAAGAATACTTCTATCAATCAAGATTAGAAGTATTACAACTTATTATCATCTTGTTACTTAAGTTGTTAGTTTAACAAAGTTTGTAAATTATTCATTCATTTGTGTGTAAGGTGTGTTGATGAAGCGAAAAGTGTACCGCTTTTAGGGGGTCATTTAAGCCCTAAATCGTATTTATTTGATCAAATATTGCCCTAAATCGTTCCTTTTGTCATTTTAGGTACTTTGGAGAAGAAATCTGGAAAAGGAAGCATTTTGGACGTTTTTGGAGCATAAAAGTGAAGAAAACGACAAAGTCTCAAAAATATGCTGGAAAGTACATGTGACGGCGTCAAGCTCTATTGTGACGCCGTCAGCCCTTGATAAGCCAGAGTAATTTTGGAAGATTAAAGGGGGACGGCGTCAAGAAGGTCGTCAAGCCTTGATAAGCCAGGGATGATTTTGGAGGATTAAAGAGGGACGGCGTCAGGAAGACCATCCGGGAACCCTAGCCACGGCGAGGTGACGGCGTCAAGATCTATAACGTGACGCCGTCAGCTACTAAGTTCTATATATAGTTTTGCAATTTTTTGTCATTAGTGTGCAACTTTGTGAGGAGAAACCCTAAGACGAATTTCTGCCATTTTTAAGGGTTTTCATACCCTTGGATCTCCCATGTTTAATTGAAGATAAGTAATCACTTAATCAATCAATATGTCTATGTGTTGTTTGATTATATCTTGTTCTTGTCTTTTAATTAACATGCTAGGCTAGATTTATCTTGTGTTTGCTTAGATCTAATGAAACCTAACTATTGATTATTAGTTGTTAGTGTGTTATTAATTGTATTGGATGATTGTTTATCGATGTTAGGCTTAAGAAAACTGGCTAACCTCCTATACGGTAACTTGCTTGAACGTCTTAAGAAACATGAACCAATGCGTACTAAGGTTTTTATGGTTGTATTTAATGCATGAGCGAATTCTAGTGATCCCATGTTAGGAGCTTCTTAGCCGGCTTGACATAGGAGTGAAGTAAGAGCTTGTAGAGTTGGGGAAGTACGTACGCCACCCTACGATTGGTATTAAGGAATACACCCGTCATCCACGCAATTAATACACACTAATCAACCGGTAAAAGATAGTTAGGGAGTAAGGAAATCTAAGTAAACACATTTCTCCCCATATAAGTCACACAACCTTTTCATTTTCAGTTATTTTATTTTATTTGCATTTGTAGTTATTTGGGTTAGTTGACTAGCAACTAATTCCGCCCACTCCTTCAAACCCGAGATTTTACTTGCTTTCATAAAAAAATATAAAAAATACAAAAAGAATCTTCCCTCACCCTTAGACCTATTAGAGTTGCTTTTCAATCATAACGACACTATTCCCCTAGAGAACGATCAATCCCCCGGTACTTGCCACTTCACTATACTACATCGGTCAGGTACACTGCCTGGTGGGGATTGCAAGCCTCTTGAGATCCTTCAAGAGGTAAAACCTGTTGTAAGGTCGCAAAACCACGCATCAAGTTTCTGGCGCCGCTGCCGGGGAATAGTTATTGTTTAGGTTGAATTTTTATTTTATTAGGTCTACTCACTAGATTCCTTTCTAGTGAGATTTTTATTTTATTTTTCTAGGATTTCTTTAGTCTATCTTTTTTTTTTCGTTTTTTTGTTCGCAACCATTACCATCCGACATCATGGAAGGTGGTAATATCCTTGATCCCAACAACCCACCACCACAACAACACCCACCTCCTAGAGCTCGTACCTTAGGAGACTACTCCCGTCCTAGCCACCATGGCTATCGAATCACCATTGAGCTCACTCAAGGAGCCAATGTCACTCCCTTGCGATCCGACATCATCCGGTTGGTGCAAAGCGGATGCGCATTCCATAGACTTCGTTCCGAAGATCCTAACCAACATCTCAAGGACTTTCTCAAAATTGTTGATTCCATAGACCTTGATGTTGCGACGCGAGAGACGACCCGATTGCGTCTCTTTCAATTCTCTCTGCGGAACTAAGCTAGTCAATGGCTAGAGCGTCTACCCGTAGGATCCATCACCTCTTGGGATGATCTCACCACTCGTTTCCTCGCTCAGTTTTTCCCACCAGGAAGAACTACCAAGCTAAAAAATGATATCTTGATGTTCCAACAACGTCAAGGCGAAACCCTCTACGAGGCATGGACTCGATTCAAGGACTTACTCCAAAAAGTCCCTCACCATGGCATAGATTCTTGGCTACAAATCCAAGGATTTTATGATGGTGTAAACCATCAAACTAGAAGAACCATAGATTACGCTGCCAATGGAAGGCTGAGCAGGCTCAGTGTCGATAAGTGCTGGGAAGTCATTGAGGACTTAGCACAGTACGAAGAAGAAGAATGGAAAGACTCAACGTTCTCGGAAGAAGGGATTTTAAATTGCATGAGTGCAACCCAAGAACAGCTGTTCGAAAACATAAAAAGGCAGGTTGAGAGATTAATGAAAGCCGAGACACCTACGGCTGATGAAAATCCCGATGAGTGTGTGAACACAATTGGTAAACATACGTTTCATCAATTCTCACGACAAGATGAATTTGAAGGGATAATGCTAACTTTCGTGAACAACCAAGAGAGACGGATCCAGGAATTAGAGACTCACTTGAAAAACACCCAAGATATGTTCATTGAACTAGCAGAAAAGTTTATCGTGAGAATAAAGGAGAAAATTAGGGAAGAAGCTTCACACAAAAAGATCGAGAAGATCTTTGAACTCCCGGTCCCTAATGAACCATACAACGATTGGGATGATGAAACCCCTCTCCCCGAGCCTTCACCTTTAAAACCCTCTTATCCATTTGGATCCCCTCGCGAGAAAAAGAATTCTCAAGATCATAGCATTTTCGTGGGAAGCATGGTTGTCACGCTCCCTAACTTTCATGAAGCTAGGAAACGATCTTTTGGCTTTAAGCCAGGTGTGAGAAGAATTCAATTCAAGCGCACCCTCATTTCGAAAACCCCCTGGAAAAGTTCCCCTCACTCCCTGAATACCTGCCGTGATGGAGATTGGAACCTGAATGAGACGTCAACCGACCCTTTCCAACATTTTACTACATCCCGTGACAGTAACAAAACATTTGACCCAGGAGGAACTTGTTAACGAGACTAGCTATCAGGGTTATTGACCCTGACAAGCTGCTCACTAATAATACAAGGGGCTCATTTGTAAACTGGCACAAAGTTGTAAAACACACAAGTCTGACGGCGTCAGACTTTGAACGTGACGCCGTCACCCAGTCGGCACAGCAATAAAAAAACCCTTATTTCCATCACTTTCATCACAAACCCCACAAACCATACCCACTCCAACCCCACCTACGAATCTCCAAGGTCCAATTCACCAACTTCGGTCACCAATCTCCACGTGGTAAGTAATTTTTATTCATCCTTTTCGTTTCAATTACTCATAGGATTCTTTAATTTCAAAAACCCCCGACTCATGAAACCCTAGGATTGATTCATGCCTAGAACTCATAATGCCCTTTAATTAGTGTTATTTAGCAATGATTAAAGCATTTGAGGATTGGCAATCAAATGGGTCTATTCACTATTTGGGTGGCCATGAATTTGAACCATAACCTATGATCCAATCACCCATTTTGCTGTAAAAAGGGGCGTTTGGTTTATGAACTTGAAGTTTGGATATTGATTTTTCCATCGTAATTTTGAATTTAAATTTGGTCGAACCTGACGGCGTCACCTCGCCAATGGTGACGGCGTCAGACTTGTCTGATGCTCAACCAATTCTTTGATTCACATATTAACACTTTTTGTTCCTCCTTGCTTTGTTCCAGAAAATGAGTAAGTGTCAACGACCTAGCAGAGGGAGTTCCTCTAGATCCCAACAAGAGAACTTTGGTGACACGGTTCTCAGTTGGGGTATCTTCAATAACGATGCTGCCATAACCAAATACACCCAATTGCTACAACACAAAGTTGAAAATGAGGCCGTGGTAGATTGAAACTTTTTGAGGAATGAAGGTCTTGAGCAAACCTTTCTCCAAAGCTTTCAAACTGATGAATTCACCGGCCCTCAGTGGGAAAACCTGTTTAGAACTCAAGAGCCGCTCTATGACGAATTGCTACGTGAATTCTTTGCCACTTTTCACTTTGACATGGCCGAGGCAAGGACCGATGTGGCCAGAACCACAATCTATTTTAGGCTGGGGGGTGAGCTTAGGACATGCTCGGTTACAGAGTTCGGATGAAGACTAGGGTTGTACAGTCAGCATGAAACCACTCAAGCAGGGTTCATGCCTAGGTTGTTGCATGGAGAGACAATGAGGAATGATTTTAGATGTTCCATGTTATGGCCGACTATTGGAGATGGTGTGTACACCTCGACTACTGTGGCATCTCAAATCAGGGAACCTAGAGTTAGGTTGACCCATAGATGTCTCACCTACAGCTTGACAGGGCGCCACAGCTCTCACCACCGCGTCACTGCTTCAGACCTCTTCTATTTGTACACCATTTACTCAGATGAGGTTTACTGCAACATCCCATTTAGGGTAGCTAGCTTTCTGAATGGTGGAGTTGGGGAAAGGGAAGGAGATAGGATTTATGGTGGGATGTTTGTCACCCGGCTGGCCCGATCCTATGGAGTCCTCAGGCCCGAGGTCATGAGGTATTTGAGTGGTGGTGATGCATGCAGGACAGTGAAGGTTAGGTCCCTGAAGCAGATGGAGGTTGTTATGGAGATGGATGATGGGACCTTTATGTGGTATAATCCAGACGGAGATGAGGATGTTGGTGGTGGGGATGATGAGGAGGAGGAGCATCAGCAGCAGCAGCATGGGGGTTATGAGGCTGGTACGGCAGATTACTACCGGCACATGAGCAGAGGGGATTGGCAGGCTCACCAGGGGGCCTGGATGGGCCAGGTTGATACTTGGAGGACCCGGGTTGACGAGAGGTTCGACTGGATGTATGATCACACTATTCGACAGATGCAGCATTTATCTACGCGTGATCAGTTGGACCCACACCTGCAGATTGACCCTTTCCCTGGACGTGAGCAGGACTACCCACCATATGGGTACTATGGGCACCTCCCTCCAAACTACGACTATCGCCAAGGTCCCCCACCCCAGTGATCGTTTGATTTGATGTTATGATGTTTAAACAATTTAATCTATGGTTGTATGATTCGGAACAATTTGGTCTGTAATAGTTTAGGATTAGGCATCTTTTGGCCTTTAAACATTTGTGACACTTGGTTTTCTTTATTGCACCCAAGCTTTATTTGCTTTGTGTGTTTATTTATTTGTTTGTTTGATTTTATTTGCTTCCGTATGTATGTTTAATTTTTATTATTATTGATTCATGTTTAAAAACTAAATTGTGAAAATGCTTTATCTTGTTTTTAACTTCGTCTTAACTACATATAAAGGTATTTTGCAAAAGGTAAGTGTAAGGGAAATCTAAATCGGTTTATTAGAACAAATGAACATGAATCGTAACAATATTAAATTAACATACATATTAGTAATTGTTTGAGTCAAATGCTTGTATCGAGTCATAATGATATTTTGCAGGAATTCCAGGAAGTAAGGTATAGGTTTTTCCAGAAATTTTCCGGAAACTTAACATGAGAATTCTGTCAGATCATTTCTGACGGCGTCAGGCATTACAACCTGACGGCGTCAGGTTTTAATTTTCTGAAATTTTTGAAAGTTTTGTTTTCATAAAAAGTTTTTATTAAATCTCTAACTTATAAACTCCAGGAATCTGCAAAATTATCATTCCACAAGCATTATATCCTTATATAGATTTATCCCGCCGATGTTATGCAGGTTTTCGTGTTTGTTTTCTCAGGTTTAACAGGTTATTTTGGACATGGAGATGTATGTGGAATCAAGCTTTTGGCGATGCATTAGTCTTGAAGCTTCTACATTCTCTTGGAAGAAGATCTAACCATGTTACCTCTTTATCCACCAAACGAATCAGGGGAGTATTTGATTTCATTCTTTTACCTTATTTACTTTTACATCTTGTTATTTGAACATTGGGGACAATGTTCATCTTAAGTGTAAGGGGGGGGGGGGTAAAGTACGATACTTTAGAGAATGCCATTACGCTTGATTTTTCGTTTGTTTAATGGTAGATGTGTAATAAACTGAGATAAATACCTGTTAGGGCAATTTTAGTGCCAAATTTAAAATTTTTTACAACATATAGGAGTGAAACTTTGATCTTAATGAGCGTCTCATGGATAGGAGTTATATGACTAGCACAAAACCGTACCACTAAAAAATTTTCCACCCCCAAATATGTGAGGTTCGCCCCTAGAATTGGTAGGAAAAGCATTTATGCTATGATGTGTGTACCGGTAGCACTTAGATTCTAGAACTTGCGTTAGGACCATTCCAAGGCCACAAGTGAGACTACATTCGTGTAGTTAGATTTACTACATGATAAGAGGCATTAGGATTAACCCATTGTTTTACACCTGTGTTTTTGTTATAATTACTTTGGCTACATGGGTCAAGTAATTCTCCCACACCCTTTGCGTTGTACTCATTTTTAGTACACGATACCCCTAGTACACCCCTCAGAGCCTATCTTTTCGTTTCTAACTTTAAGCATTTTACTTAAAGGAAGAATTTGTTTACACCCCACTTAAATGTACACCCAAATAGCCTTAGCCTACCTTGTATGCATTCATTTTTAGTGCATTATTGTGACAACATTTGTTTAAACCCCAAGTTAATTATCTAATTGATTACATGGTTGCTAAGTCGAGTCATATCCTTGTACATATTGTTTTGGGACGATTGGGACTCATGGGTAAAGTACTAGTGTAATGGAGTAATGGGGAAGAACAACATTATTACCCCATATGTGCTAAATATTTTAAAAGTACTCCAAGTTTTTCGATTATCTTAATTCGAGTCATTAGAATAGTTATTTGTAAAGTTATGTAAAAGTTCAAGTGTAAGGGGAATGCAACGCCCCTATGATGTATTATTTTGGATGGTAGGGCAAGAGTGTATGAAAAAAAAAAAAAAAAATCAAGAAAAATACAAAAAAATGAGAAAAAGAAAAGTAGAAAAAAATACGGACTACCATCCCATTTCATTTTATGTTTATTTTATGTTTTTGTTATTTTGTTTTTAGCTTAAGTCGAGTCTAGTCTTGGCTTAGCAATGCCATATTGTACATGTAATTAATCAAGATCTTTAACTCGCCACCAGTAAAATATCCTTTATCCAACAAATCCGTGTTTATCATATCCCTACACCTAACGTTATAACCCATTTAAAAGCCCTCTTTGATAGTTTATCTTAGGTGCTTACGCCTAGTGGAGAAGGTTTTTGATCCTTTCCCAAGCCTATGGTAATCTATTTGCTATGACAGGTAGTGAGAGATATTATCCGTTTTCATTTATGAGATATACCTTTATGACACCTGAGAGATGTGAGTATCTAAACACTACTTGTGAGGTGCTAGTTTGTAATCTCCATGCTTATTATGATTAAAGTGGAACGACTATTTATTGTAATTACTTTTATATTAGCGTTAAATGACCCCTCACTTGTATTTTGATTAGAATAAAAGCGCATTTGCTTGAGGACAAGCAAATCTCAAGTGTAAGGGTATTTGATGAAGCGAAAAGTGTACCGCTTTTAGGGGGTCATTTAAGCCCTAAATCGTATTTATTTGATCAAATATTGCCCTAAATCGTTCCTTTTGTCATTTTAGGTACTTTGGAGAAGAAATCTGGAAAAGGACGCATTTTGGACGTTTTTGGAGCATAAAAGTGAAGAAAACGACAAAGTCTCAAAAATATGCTGGAAAGTACATGTGACGGCGTCAAGCTCTATTGTGACGCCGTCAGCCCTTGATAAGCCAGAGTAATTTTGGAAGATTAAAGGGGGACGGCGTCAAGAAGGTCGTCAAGCCTTGATAAGCCAGGGAGGATTTTGGAGGACTAAAGAGGGACGGCGTCAGGAAGACCATCCGGGAACCCTAGACACGGCGAGGTGACGGCGTCAAGATCTACAACGTGACGCCGTCAGCCACTAAGTTCTATATATAGTTTTGCAATTTTTTGTCATTAGTGTGCAACTTTGTGAGGAGAAACCCTAAGACGAATTTCTGCCATTTTTAAGGGTTTTCATACCCTTGGATCTCCCATGTTTAATTGAAGATAAGTAATCACTTAATCAATCAATATGTCTATGTGTTGTTTGATTATATCTTGTTCTTGTCTTTTAATTAACATGCTAGGCTAGATTTATCTTGTGTTTGCTTAGATCTAATGAAACCTAACTATTGATTATTAGTTGTTAGTGTGTTATTAATTGTATTGGATGATTGTTTATCGATGTTAGGCTTAAGAAAACTGGCTAACCTCCTATACGGTAACTTGCTTGAACGTCTTAAGAAACATGAACCAATGCGTACTAAGGTTTTTATGGTTGTATTTAATGCATGAGCGAATTCTAGTGATCCCATGTTAGGAGCTTCTTAGCCGGCTCGACATAGGAGTGAAGTAGGAGCTTGTAGAGTTGGGGAAGTACGTACGCCACCCCACGATTGGTATTAAGGAATACACCCGTCATCCACGCAATTAATACACACTAATCAACCGGTAAAAGATAGTTAGGGAGTAAGGAAATCTAAGTAAACACATTTCTCCCCATATAAGTTACACAACCTATTCATTTTTAGTTATTTTATTTTATTTGCATTTGTAGTTATTTGGGTTAGTTGACTAGCAACTAATTCCGCCCACTCCTTCAAACCCGAGATTTTACTTGCTTTCATAAAAAAATATAAAAAATACAAAAAGAATCTTCCCTCACCCTTAGACCTATTAGAGTAGTTTTTCAATCCTAACGACACTATTCCCCTAGAGAACGATCAATCCCCCAGTACTTGCCACTTCACTATACTACATCGGTCAGGTACACTGCCTGGTGGGGATTGCAAGCCTCTTGAGATCCCTCAAGAGGTAAAACCTGTTGTAAGGTCGCAAAACCACGCATCATGTGTATAGTAGATTAGTGTTGTATGTAAGTAGTGAAGAAGTTGTATAAGTAGTTATGGTATAGAAGTTGTGAAGCCGCGGAGTAGAAGTCGTGAACCCGTTGTGTAGAAGTTGTGAAGCCGTAGCTTTGAAGACGTGAAGTCGTTGTGTAGAAGTCATGAAGCCGTAGCATAGAAGTTGTGTAGCAGTCGTATTGAAGCCGTGAAGTCCTAGTCGTGAAGTCCTAGTGTTGACGTCTTGAAGCCGTAACATAGAGGTTGTGTAGCGGTCGTGTTGAAGCCATGAAGTCCTAGTCGTGAAGTCCTAGTGTTGAAGTTGTGAAGTCGTAGCATAGAGGTTGTGTAGCGGTCGTGTTGAAGTTGTGAAGTCTTAGTCGTGAAGATATAGTGTTGAAGTCGTGAAGCCGCAGCATAGAGGTTGTGTAGCGGTCATGTTAAAGTCGTGAAGAAGTCGTGAAGCAGTCACGGAGCCGTTGTGAAGTTGTCGTGAATAAGTTGTGAAGAAGTTGTGTTGTGAAGTTGTGAGATTGGTTCTAGCTACGATTAGAACTCCACATTTAGCTTTGTGTCGTTAAACCCGTGTAAGCCAAAGTTGTGTACGGTTTTCTCCGCCATATGGGAGCTTATTGAAGTTGTGAAGATAACTCTCGAGCTCGGTGCTCGGGGAGTGGAGTAGGGCAAGGAAGGTGTCCTTGTAGCCGAACCGCTATAAATCTCTCGTGTCTCAGTTAGATCTTTCCATACCTTATTTATTACTTTACTTGCATCGTCATTACTTTCATACTCATAGGCTTATATAATTGCTAGTATTAATTAGAGGTCGACTTCACATAAAGATCAATTTGAAAATCCATTCAAGAAACCAAAACTTTTACAATCAATTTAAAAGAATACATATATAACTAATAATAAGATTTAAGTTTTATTTTTCATAACAAACTTGAATCTAAGTTTTTAAAAGTAAACAATTGTTTTATAATAAATTAAAAAGACGTAAAACTATTCAACCCCCCTTCTAGTTTTTCACAAATGGTATCAGGAGCCAGGTCAATCAAGATCTTTAAAATATACTGTATTTTAAAACTTGAAACGATCTATGGAATCCGAAAAATATTTAGAAGGGGAATTTATGCAAACACTACCACTATTTGAAAACTATACTTTTCTTGAATGGAAAAATAAATTTGAAAATTATGTGAAATCAATTGATCTAGATCTTTGGCATTTCATTTCCATTGGTGATTTTCAACCAACAAAAACGAATTTTGAAAGTCAAATAAAAACGGATTTTGAAACTCAAAATGATTATTTAAAAACAAAGAATAACAAAAATAATGAAGCTAAAATAATTATTTGCAAAACCTTGCCGAAAGTTGAATATGAAAGAATATCTTTCTATAAAACGGCAAATGATATTTGGAAAAATCTCTTAAACTCTCATCAAGAAAAATGGCGAGCCAAAGATGAGGATTTCGATCTTGTGCATGAATTAGTTATTTTAGAAAATTTAATAGATAAACATTTAGATAAAATAGATACATGTGCTACTAGTTCAAATGTTGTTAATGAAGGTATTAACGAAGAAGGCTACATGGATCAACTCCAAAGTGAACTCAATCCAATATCATGGAGTGACACAGACGAAGGAGAAGATCATCATCCGATATGTGACGAATGCAAACTAGATAAAGCTCCAAATAAGGTACAATCCAAAACCGAACATTTTTGCTATGATCCATTCATTTTAGAATTTTCAAAACTAGAAAATGAGTTTAAACATCTTTGCAACATAGATCTAAAAACTATTTCTAAACATAAATCATCAAAAACTTTTGAAGGTAATCTTGAAAAAGAAATAATTTTAGAAGATAAAATGTCTAGACTTGAAACTAATATTGAAATTGATCTAGAATGCAAAATATGTCAAGATTATAAACTTGAAATTAAAAGATTAAATGAAAGAGCAAAAATATTAGCTAAATTTGAAGAAAGCTCCAAATCTCTTAAATTCTTACTAAGTTGTCAAAAGCCATTCAATGATAAAACCGGTTTAGGATTTAATTCGGATAACTCTTCAACAAGTAAATCAAAACAAATTATAATTAAAAAACCTAGTAGAGAAATTTAGATATAAGGCTATTTACTGTGATCATAATTTATATAAGTCAAGAAATCCATTGTTTGTACATCAAAACAAACTATCAAGGAATTCTTGTACTTCTTGGTGACATTTTATCCACATGCATATAAATGCAATGGATGTCCCCAACTAACCATCTCGGACCCATGAGAATCTGGGTACCAAGCTGTTTTATTTGATTAGGTAATGAATACAAAATGGAATGAAACTCAATCTTGCGTTAACCTACTCATATTCAAAACACGCGCATGAAGACTTATTTATCTACAAAAATGAGGATGGAACGAAGTGGTACTCATCTATTATTCACTTCCTCATATCATGAAGAAAAACTGGACCTGAGATAAGTCTTCTTTTTAAACTTTCCTGAGTAGTTACTTCTTGCATATAGTTATGATAATCACTGCCTTAAGATATGCTTAGTTTGATAGGTGATATGTGTCGTTTTACACATATCTTTTCGTCCAATTTTCGAGTCAAAACAACCAAAAACACTTTAAAACGATCAAATAATGTTAAAAATATCTTTGAGATGTGTTTTTGTGTATTCCATATGCAAAATGATTGAAAACGATTGAAAAACAAACAAAATTTGCATAAATGGCAAGTCTAGTCCCTCAAGCTTGAAAAAAAAAATAAAAAAATAATAAAAAATAAATTTTTGGTCCTTGGAATAATAAGCTTGGCATGTTTGGTCCCTTGGAATATTTTGGTGAAATTTCAACTCAGGTCCCTGCAGTTTCAAGATTTACAAATATAGTCCTTGTGATTAAAACAATTTTTAGCCTACTAAATCTACCCGGATCAACTAAACAATACCCATCCCTTTATAACCTTTACCCAATCCCTTAACTCCCCGCAGCCCAACATCTAAACAATCCTCAAACTCATTCTATCCTTTACAACCCACGACCCACATCAGCCCACAAAGAAAAAAAATTATCACCGGCCCATCCACCAAAAAATACCCGACCCACTTGTTTTTAACTAATACGCAGGTAAAGAAAAGTGGTCAAACCCCAATCCCCACAGTCAACTCCCTTTATCTTCTTCCCAAAACAAAGAAAAAAAACTATAATAAACCCTAACCCGCCAAATCCCTCTTCCCCAAACCCTTCTCCCATCACCATCATCTCCACCTCAGTCCAAAGTATCCTCACGGGTTCACCTCCACCTCATCAATCCGAGGCACCAAAAGCTAAATCCAACGTTCGAGATTTAAAGAAGTGGGCAACAAGATTGATCGAATGGTCCAAGAAGAAGAAAAGAAGCACACAAGAACTCTCTCACAAGAAAAACACAAGATAGAAGCTATATATATGTAGCCGATTTTCATTTTTTTTCTTGTCCCATTTTTTCATGTCTTAGAAAAATGTTGACCATTTTTATTTAATGCTTTTTTTTTAGTGTAGAATTTAATTCAAGTTGTAATTTACTCTAATTTAATTTCTTGTTAATGCAAGTTAAAGTTTCCTGTTTTCTTTTTTTTCTTGGTCATCGTGGTCAACTGCTGATGGTACTGCCTTATTTCTGCTTATTATTTGCTTGTTTTGATGTAGTTTATGAGTTGTTTTGATTTTAGCTGCTAAGTTTGATTATTCGGTTTGTTTGTTTGCTAAGTTTATGTTTTTGTTTTAAGTTTCTGATGTTTGCTAAGTTTGATGTAGTAGTAGTAGTGTTTTGATGTAGTGTTTTGATGTTTTTGTTTTAAGTTTGATACCGTTTGTTTTGATAAAGAAAAATTAGTTCCCATTCAGTTATGTTGTGTTGTTTGTGGCTTTAACAGCCCTTAGCAGCCCCCCCTAGCCCTTTTCTTAGCTTAGTTCCTGCTTGTCACTGTTTTTATTGCTTCTTGTTAGTTTAGAGTTAGGTTAGTGAGATTAGCCCTTCATTTAGCAGTCTGCCTTTGTTTTCTTTAGATCCATTTAAGTGCGAATGCTAGGATGTTAATTGCTACATTTTAATGTTCTAATTAGTTTCCTAGTTGTAGAGTGTAGTTGCATAGTTTCCTGGTTTCGTTGCTGCTTATTGAATACTTATTTGTTGCCTCAAATAGCTCACAAATCCAGCTCAGTAAACACTGCTTCAGTGTTCATTGTCTGCTCAGGCCTTTTTCAATCTCACTTTTAAGTTAGTTAGAGTAGTTTTTTAAGTTCCAATTTTCGTTTTGCTAAAAGCTTGCCAAAATTAGTTACAACAATTTAATTTTTTTTTTTTTTTTTTTTTTATGTTTTAAGGTTTAAAGTTACTTCACAAAAATTTTCAGATTTTTATTTTAAGGTTTAGTATTTTTTATAAATTAATTTAGTTTAATTAGTTTTTAATGCGTAATAAATAATTCAAAAGTCAAAAAAAAATATTTTTTCTTTTTTCAAAAATTTTCTTTTATCAGTTTTAATATAGGAAAATTATTTTCAAAATTTTAGGTTTTAAATTTAGCTTTTCACTTTTTATTTACGTTTTAAATTTCGTCGCGTAAAGTTTTTAAATTCAAATTTTCGTTTTTAGGATTAATGCTTAGTTTACTTGTTTTAATAGCTTAGTTTAATTAGTTTATCTTGTTTGTTATTTTAATATTAGTAGTGTAATCCAAAAATCAATCACTCTCTTATTCTCATTCAAAACACGTATTCACAATCCGAGATCACAAATTCCATTCACGCCTTCGTTGGGGATAACGACCCGGGAATACAACTTCCGCTGTATTCTTTGGAAATAAATAACGACTTGATTTTAACCGATCAATAGGTTGCTTTGCTCTCACACTACTAGTTATATTACTTGTTAGTAAACTAGAAAACCTTTAGTTAACCCTCCTAAGCATTAAATAAAGTGTTATTATCGAACATACAACATTTAGTCATCACTATCGTTTAAATCGCATAATTTGTTGAAAAGGATAGCATGAGACAATAGCCTTAATCAATCAAGCATGAAATTTTTTTTTTATAACAAAAACTCCTTTTATAAATGCAAATCTTCATATTTTGGAAAATGATTTTTCAAAAAGATTATGTCACTTCTCTATTAAACATGTTTTTATCAAAGCCAAAAAGTATAACAACTTCTTTGAAACAAATTCAAATCTACCTTGTTGAAATAATTTTCACATTCAAATAAATTTTTCTTTTTCAAAACATTGTTGATTAATGCCCAAAAACACTTACTCAAATCATGCTTGATCCAAGTCTAGAAATCCATGCTATCATAATTTTCCCATCACATAGACACTTATTAGGATTAATTAACTAACTAATTAATCGTCATAATAATGGTAGTATGAATTACTTGGTAATTATATGTTGCTTTCTTGTTCATGTATACATATATGCTTATTGGTAAATGAGTAGGTTGCATGATAATTAAAATTGCTAAATTGAATATGCTTAGCATACATGAGTTATTAAATTTTAAATTGCCTCAAAAAGAAGTTGGACTTGCTTGAAACTAAACTCAAAAACACAGCCTTTTCTACAAATTTCTGCCAAAAAACCCATTTTCAGAAATCTGGAAGTCAGCAGATGGGCGGCCCCCTTAAATACCTAGGCGGCCCCCTTAATTATTAAGGGGACCGGCCCCTATTTAAGGGGACCGGCCATCTGGAGACCCGGCTTACTGTTTCCTTTTTCAATTTCCAACCCATTTTATTCCATACTTCCCAAAATTCACAAACACATTTTGTCATAAACCACCCACCAAAATTTACCTTCCTAAACCACATCATTCCTTCACTATAAATGCACCTCCTCATCATAAATGCCCATTCACATCATCCACTCAAAACATGTCATCCTCCAACTACCCAAAATCAAAACCCTCAAGAGTTTCCAAAATCTCGGTGAGACCAATTTGGAGAAGGAAGCTTGAAACTTGCCATAACCCAACTAATGATGTTGTTCAAACACATAACCAATCATCCATTCCTAACCCTTCATCTCCCTATGATCAATCCCAAAACCTCAATCCAAATCTCATCCACACTCAACCCACCAATTCATCATCAAAAACACTCACCACTCTTGGAACATCTACTTCATCCACATCACCATCTTCATCCACTCATGATTACCCAAGTTCACAAACTTCTCCACCACCAAGAGTGTCACCACCACCTCCTACCAACTCACATGCTACCCCTATGTTGCATGTGCAAACATCCATCCCTCATAACAACAACACTTTACCATCAACACCTTCATCCGAACACTTGAAGTTCATCGAGGAACTCAAGGAAGCTCATGAGCTTAGTGCTCTTCTTGCCCTACACCTAGCCCAAAGAAACCTTGATCAACCTCCATCTAGCTCTCCCACATCACCCCACAACCAAAACCAAGTTGAGAAACATGTCAACAATTGTCCTTGTTGCATCTTTCTTCAACAACAAACCATTGCTCTAAATGAGCACTTTACTTGGATTGAGTATCTTCTCACTAGATCCAATCCAATATCCCCAATTGAACAACATCAAAACCTTCATCCATCATGTTCCACTCCAAGCTCTCCACCTCAAATGTCTCCACCACCACCATCTTCAACCTTCACACACCCAAACATATACCTTCACTAATCCCATTTACTCACACTCTCACTTGTTTTCATTTCAAAAACCACCTCCATCATCAAGCAAGTCAAATGGATTTCTTAGGCAAATTAGAATTCTCTAACTAATGTATGCTTTAAGCACTATGTATGTTGTAACAATGATTATGTTTGTCACATAATCATTTTAAATTAATGAATGTTTGTTTCTTTCTTTCTTATATATGTTTGCTATGAATGTGTTGTCTCATTTTTTGCTTAATTAAGATATATGCTTATGACATGCTTACAATATGATCTTAGTAGTTTACTTATAAACATTATTCTTCTTAATATGTTATTGCTACTATATAATCATTCTTCATGTACATGATCTAAATGAAGCTTGCTGCAAATACACCCTAAAAATGACCTTTTTTCTGGAAAATTTTCAAATTTGGTCGCCTGGGAAAACACCAGATGGGCGGCCCCCTTAATTCCCTAGGCGGTCCCCTTAATTTTAAGGGGGCCGGCCAGCAATTAAGGGGACCGGCCATCTGGACAGTAAAATTTACTGTTTTCTTTTGCATCTTGTGACCACTTTTACCTAGCCCCAGCTACCATTTCTCCTTATGGACGAACTGGTATTGGAATCTTCCTACAAAACCTCAAAAATCAACCTAAACCAACCACATTTTCATACTATAAATTCCCTCCATACAATCACCTCTCATTCCATCATCCTTCATCATCCAAAACCACCATGTTATCACCAAAATCCTCCATCTCTAAGACTCCAAGGAAGCAAAGACTTGTTATCATACCACCAAAACAACCTTTCATAGACCTAACCCAAGATGACATCAAAACTCCATCACCACCACCTCAAAGTTCATCCCCAAGTGCACCTAATGCACCATCAAAAACACCCTCTACCCATGGAGCTTCATCTTCCTCCATTCCATCCACTTCATCCATCAATGACTACATCCACACTCACCTAACATCATCACCAAGAGCATCATCACCACCATCCACTCAAGAACCTTCATACACCCAACTTGCCATTTCCTTATCACCCATCACACCTCTTGATGCTCACTTCTCACCATCACCAACCCCACAACCATTCTTTCCTATACCTTGGGCATTGCTTGAAGCCCATGGTGACAATTGTCTTTGTTGCATCCATAACCGGACTATAATCTTTGGTCTTAGAGATGAGATACACTACATGTTTTCATCACTTGAACACATGATTACCAACCCAACACCACCAACTCCTCCACCTCCTTCACCCACTACACCACCACCACCTCCATTTTCACCCAATTAAGCATATGCAATGCTTAAAAATAATTTTCAAAACCTTTTTGTGTGCAAGCCCAATGGAAGATCATGTACTCCTAGGACGATTATGTAGTATCATTAGTTGTTTTGTTTCAATGTTTGCATGCCTTATGTTGTAATCTACTTGGTTGTGTATTTATACACAACACTTCTATTAAATGAATGCTCTTTTTGCTTGCTTATTGTTGTTACATATACTTGTGCTTCTAACATTTTTCGTGCAAGCGTTCCATAGCTCGTTTCCTTGGTGCCCCCAAACGAGGGGGAGTACACATCAAGGGGGAGTTCTCATACGACATTTTTTTTTCACTTAAAACTTGTCGGTTAACCTTTTTGATTCTACAAAAAGGGGAGAAATAGATGTAAACTCACTAAATACTTGTCTAAAAACTAATTTTTAGATTTAATGAGTTTAGATTTTGTAATCATCAAAAAGGGGGAGATTGTTGATATAAATAATGCCTAAACACGTTATTAATATTTTTCGATGTCTCTACGTTTTGATAATCACAAAATGTAAAATCATTAATCGGAAAATTATGACGTAAACAAGTATTTAGTTGTAAATATCTATTTCTACAACTCAAATCACTTAAGGTATGAATGAACTAATGCTTAATGCATTATATGATCAAAGGAACATTTTCTTAAAAACTAGATTTTTTATAAAACATCAAAAACATTTTATATATTTTTGAAAAACATTTTTGGTATTAAATAAAAATGTTTAATCCTTTATAAAAATATGAATTCAAATTTTTAACTAAAATCAGTTAAAATGTTCCAGAAAAACCTTCCCCACAAAAGGACAAATCTGGGCAACGGACACCTTGGGCGGCCCCCTTAATTTTACTAGGCGGCCCCCTTAAAATTAAGGGGACCGCACCCCTATTTAAGGGGGCCGGCCACGCTCCTGTAGGTTCCAGCTGTCCAGATTTTTCTCCTATAAATACCAGCCTTCCCCTGGATTTTTACTCACCTTTTGCACCCCAAACTTTCTGTTTTAAATCTTGTAAATACTTTCTAAAATCCTTTGATCATATAATCTTAAGCTTTGGTTTTCAAGTGATCCAAGCTTCCTTCATTCAAGTGCAAAAGAAGAATACTTCTATCAATCAAGATTAGAAGTATTACAACTTAGTATCATCTTGTTACTTAAGTTTTTAGTTTAACAAAGTTTGTAAATCATTCATTCATTTGTGTGTAAGGTGTGTATAGTAGATTAGTGTTGTATGTAAGTAGTGAAGAAGTTGTATAAGTAGTTGTGGTATAGAAGTTGTGAAGCCGCGGAGTAGAAGTCGTGAACCCGTTGTGTAGAAGTTGTGAAGCCGTAGCTTTGAAGACGTGAAGTCGTTGTGTAGAAGTCGTGAAGCCGTAGCATAGAAGTTGTGTAGCGGTCGTATTGAAGCCGTGAAGTCCTAGTCGTGAAGTCCTAGTGTTGAAGTCGTGAAGCCGTAGCATAGAGGTTGTGTAGCGGTCGTGTTGAAGCCGTGAAGTCCTAGTCGTGAAGTCCTAGTGTTGAAGTTGTGAAGCCGTAGCATAGAGGTTGTGTAGCGGTCGTGTTGAAGTCGTGAAGTCTTAGTCGTGAAGATATAGTGTTGAAGTCGTGAAGCCGCAGCATAGAGGTTGTGTAGCGGTCGTGTTAAAGTCGTGAAGAAGTCGTGAAGCCGTTGTGAAGTTGTCGTGAATAAGTTGTGAAGAAGTTGTGTTGTGAAGTTGTGAGATTGGTTCTAGCTACGATTAGAACTCGACATTTAGCTTTGTGTCGTTAAACCCGTGTAAGCCAAAGTTGTGTACGGTTTTCTCCGCCATAAGGGAGCTTATTGAAGTTGTGAAGAAAACTCTCGAGCTCGGTGCTCGGGGAGTGGAGTAGGGCAAGGAAGGTGTCCTTGTAGCCGAACCACTATAAATCTCTCGTGTCTCGGTTAGATCTTTCCATACCTTATTTATTTCTTTACTTGCATCGTCATTACTTTCATACTCATAGGCTTATATAATTGCTAGTATTAATTAGAGGTCGACTTCACATAAAGATCAATTTGAAAATCCATTCAAGAAACCAAAACTTTTACAATCAATTTAAAAGAATACATATATAACTAATAATAAGATTTAAGTTTTATTTTTCATAACAAACTTGAATCTAAGTTTTTAAAAGTAAACAAAGGTTTTATAATAAATTAAAAAGACGAAAAACTATTCAACCCCCCTTCTAGTTTTCCACAAAGGTACCCAAGTCCATCTGACCTTGGGAATTCACTCTCTTCAGGATCTAAGTTGGAGGATTCTCATCATCAATCAAGAACTTACATCTTCACTTACTCCTCATATGATGGTGAATTCAATCCCTCTATCACTAATCAAGTCTCAACCTTTGATGTCCATCCTACTGCTACCAAGAGGATAAACACTGTTCATCCTCAGTCTTTGATTCTTGGAGATCCCAATTCAACTGTTCAGACAAGAAGCAAGTTGAAACAACCTGGCTTTGGAGAATCTGCATTTGTGAGTTATATTCAAGATCAGCGCAGGAATAATCACACAGACTATCTACACTGCCTCTATGCTTGTTTTCTGTCTCAAATTGAACCAAGCAGTGTAGCTCACGCCCTTGAAGATTCTGATTGGGTTGAAGCTATGCAAGAGGAAATGCAACAGTTTTACAATCAGAAGGTCTGGAAGTTAGTACCTTTTCCTGAAGGAAAGTAGGCTATTGGAACAAAATGGATTCTCAAGAACAAAAGGGATGCTAGGGGTATTGTGGTCAGAAATAAAGCTAGATTGGTAGCTCAAGGTCATAGGCAGGAAGAAGGTATTGACTATGATGAGGTGTTTGCTCCTGTGGCAAGGGTTGAAGCTATCAGATGTTCTTAGCTTTTGCCTCATACATGGGATTCATTGTCTATCAGATGGATGTGAAGAGTGCATTTCTGTATGGTGAAATTGAAGAGGAAGTTTATGTAACTCATCCTAAAGGTTTTGTAGACCCTCAGAATCCTGATTTGGTTTATAAGGTGGTAAAGGCACTCTATGGTCTTCATCAAGCACCCAGGGCATGGTATGCTAGGTTATCTGCTTTTCTGCTGAAGCATGGTTACAGAAGAGGAGCTATTGACAAGACACTCTTCATCAAGAAGAATTCAAAAGATATCATTCTTGTTCAGGTTTATGTGGATGACATCATTTTTGGATCCACTAAGGATGCTTGGTGTCGGGAGTTTGAGGCGCTTATGAAAGGAGAATTTGAAATGAGTGCTATGGGTGAACTTACCTTTTTCTTGGGACTACAGGTTAAACAAAAGCCAGATGGAATTTTTATCAACCAGGAAAAGTATGTGCAAGACATACTTAAAAAGTTTGATTTGGAAAGTGTGAGGACTGCAACAACGCCATATGAAGCTCCAAAGCCTAAGTCTAACAATGAACCTGATTCTACTGTTAATGTTCACTTATACAGATCCATGATAGGTTCATTGATGTATTTGACCGCTTCTAGGCTAGATATCATGTTTGCAGTCAGTGCTTGTTCTAGACATCAAGTTACACCATTAACTTCACACTTGAATGCAGTCAAGAAGATCTTCAAATACCTAAAAGGACAACCTAAGTTGGGTCTTTGGTACCCACGAGATTCTCCTTTTGTGTTGGAAGCTTACAGTGACAGTGACTATGCTGGTGCTAACTTTGATAGGAAATCTACTACTGGGGGATGTCGGTTTCTGGGAAGAAGGTTGATATCTTGGCAGTGCAAGAAGAAGACTATAGTGGCTACATCTTCTACTAAGGCAGAGTATGTTGCTGATGCTAGTTGCTGTGGTCAGGTACTTTGGATTCAAAATCAGTTATTAGACTATGGGTTTAATTCCATGAACACCAAAATCTTTATTGACAACCAGAGCACCATTTGCATTGTTAAGAACCCAGTGTTTCATCAAAGAACTAAGCACATAGAAATTAGGCACCATTTTATCAGGGATGCTAATGAGAAGCATCTTATCCAAGTGCTTAAAATTCAAACTGATGACAATGTGGCTGATTTGTTAACCAAGGCTTTTGATGAACCAAGATTTAATCATTTGGTGGTCCATATTGGGATGCTTAATCCTTAAGTGCTGAGATTGAGGGGAGGTTTAAGCCTAAGGGGAGGCTTATTGTTGTATATTTTTCATTTTCATTTGTTTGTTTTCTTTCTTTATTTTCTTTTATGTTTATTTTATTTTCTTTCTAATAAAAAAAATAAAATAAAATAAAAAAATCTTTGTCTCTTGTATACTAACTTTTGTGCAGGTATAGTGTTGGTTTTTAACCACACACCAAATGGTAATCATCTCACCATGTCTAACAGACAAGAAAGAGTTGACTCACCATGAGGGTACGGCTCTGGTGTGATCATCAAATCCGTTGATAGCTGTAATAGTTTGCTCAAAACTATAGGGTTCTCAACTCACCTATGTTTCATTACTGAGCGTTGAATGGTTTTCAATTCACCATGGATTTTACCCTTTGGGGTTTCCAAAGAATTGGCTAGCCCCCATGTATATGGCATGTGGTAAAGGCAGTGGAAAACCATATTTGGTAATCAATTCACCAAGGTTATCTTCAACCTAAGAATTGGCTAGTCCTGAGCAAACGGCTACAGGTAAAGACAACTCAAATCCGTTTATAGTTGATGATTTACTAAAAATCATATGGTTATCAATGTACTATGGTCTCACACACCTAAACATTGGCTACTCCAGTAGTGATGGCTATTGGTAAAGAGACATCAAATCCATTCATTTTTAATGATTCACCTCTCACAGTCACAGGAGTTTACACACCTGGATGTGATGAGAATAGTATGAAACTTAAATGTTTTGATGTACAATATGTCATTGTTGCTGTGAAGTTCAAGTGCATTGCATATCAGGGGTAACCAGATTATGAATTGAAGATGTTTCTGTTGCTGCTGTTCCACATATGTTGCTGCTGGAAGCTTGTGCTTAAAGATGGTGTTGCTGCTGGTTACTTTCTGATGCTGCTGATTCAATCCTCTATCCCTGGACGTCAAAGATCTATCTGGAAACTTGAAGTTAACGAAGTCAAATTCAAGTTTAGGGGAGGATTGTTAGGAATTATTAGAATAATATTTTATTTTCATTCCTGCTGTTAGTTATAGTGGTTCCTGCTGGCAGGTATGTAGTTCCTGCTGGTGTTGGTTCCTGCTGGTAGTGCAGGTTGTTCCTGCTGTTAGTTGTCATTGCTGCGGGTAATCCGTATGTTTAGAAAGTTTGTTAGAGCTATTTTAGGAAGAGATAGTGTGTATCTCTTTACACGTTTACTTAGTGATGCAGCATTAGGGTTTCTTGTAGTATAAAAGAAACATGCGGCATTGAGTTTTGTAAGCGTTTTTACGAATTCTTAATATCTTTAGTAAATAAAAGATCCATAGAGGATCAACGTTTTATAGTTTGTTTTCTTCTTAACTCTTGTGTTTAGATTCCGCCTAAGCATAAGTTTCATTCATAGAGATTCTCTTAGGCTGTTTGTGATTACATAGACAGTCTACCAAGCTCAAAGATCTATCAGGAAGGCACGATCCAACAATAACCAAATAACATACACAAAAGCACGAATAACTGATGAGTGGCCTTTTACTCATCATTTTATACCCGAAAAACCCACAAAAATGACCAAAAACACCCACATATGCCAAATATTGTTGCAAATATCCTTGGATTGTGTTTTTATGTGTTTTAGGTACAAAAGGATTGAAAACGGGGCAAAAACGGACAAAACCAAGCTTGGATGGAAAAAGAGCAAATAGGAGCATTTTCGGATCGACTCGACACCATTTGAGAATTTAATGAAGAAAAGGAAAGTCAAAGTCAATCCCGGGAAAGGACATGAGGGTGAGCATGGAAAAACAAACTCGACACCAAAATCACATTTCACCCAAAACCCACTTTTCATCATTAATCCTAAACCATTTCACAATTAATCCTAAACCTAAAACTAACTCTAAATCAAAATCACTAAACTAAAATACCCAACAGCCCAATCCCATCCCCACCCCATCACTAAAGCCCACCTCCCATCTTAATTTACCAAATCCGGATCCTATAACCCAAAAACCCACACAACCCTTTTATAATTAAAAACGGGTCAAAGAAATAGTCAAACCAACATCCCTGTTTATCCCTAACCCCTAATATTACTGGCCAAATCACTGATAATCATCATCCCTGTCACTCTCACCCTCACCTCAGTCCAAAACCAGCTCATCCTCATGGTCCCCCCCCCCCCTCAATGCCACCTTGGCAATCCAAGGTACAAAAGAACCATCCACGGCTGAAATTAATTGAAGTGGTGGCCAAGGCAAGATCAAGGGCTCAAGTTGAAGCTGAGAAAGCACAAGCTGAGTCCCCTCACACAACAAGCACATCAAGAGAGAAAGAAAAACCCTAGAGTGCTAGTATAAATAGAATATCATGTAGCCAAAAAGTAGCAGTAGGTAGTGTTAGAATTTTAGGGTTAGAATTTAGGAGTAGGTTTAATTTAGGAATATGTTAGGAATACAAATATTCAGTTGAAGACTCAGTCACCCCGAGTACTTATTAGCACTTAATAGCTCGTAGGTTTATTTATAATATTAGTGGTAGATTAGTTATTAGTAGTATTGTGGAGTAGGTCGGGGCTTTCCCCACTGTCAGCTTGCTCCACAGCCCGCTAGGGGCATATTAGCTAGTAAAGTAAAGTACTATAAATACCCCTCTCCTCATGTGGAGAGGGTTGAACCTTCCTACACTTTGAATACATTTTTCTTTCTTTGTTTATCTCTCTAAGGTTCCAACACTCCTTCTCTCTAATCTCCTTCTTCTTATTCGATCCATATTTGTCCCAAACTAGTATTTCTTTGCTTGTGAATAACCAACAATTGGTATCAGAGCCATGGTTAGGTTCACATAAGGGTTTATTCACATATTCGTAGTGTTTTGGGACAATCTTGGTTCGAAATGGTTTTTTCTTAAAAATCCATTTTGTGCTTTGTTTTGTTGGTAGAAGGTGTTAGATCTTGTACTTTCGTGCTTAGGGTTAACATAGGAGTTGTTCTTGGTGCTTGGAATCACATTTTGTGGCTTGGTGTGGCTGTTTTTGGATGATTCGAAGGGTAGTACTTTGTGTTCTTAGTTGCGTTTTGTCCTACTGAAGTTTGTGTTCTTCGTTGCATTTTGTGTCTAGTGGGGTAAAGAAAAGCAGCGTTTTGTGTTTCGTCAAAGTTGCGACTTGCCTTTTTACCGGATTTGGAAAAAACGACAAAACGCTACGATAGCGACTTGTCTGGCGTGTAGTGAAGTTGCGACTTGTGTGTTGCGTTTTGTATATTCAGAAGTTGCGACTTGTCTGTTGCGATTTGTGTTCTCAGAAGTTGCGACTTGTCTGTAGCGTTTTGTATACTCAGAAGCTGCGACTTGTCTGTGGCGATTTGTATCTTCAGAGGTTGCGATTTGTGTGTTGCGTTTTGTGTCCTCAAGGGTGCGATTTGGGTCTTGCGATTTGTGTCCTCAGGGGTAATAATTTCATCAAAACTGAGTAAAATGTTGCAAACGAATCAGAACCCAACAATGATCACTAATTCAGACTCCTTCATATCGGAGGTGCTTAAACTGTACGATGCTAATGAGGATCATGGGAATTCCAATTACACATTTCAAACAGAAGCAAGTGATTCTGAATCAGCTGGAGTAAATGGGCCATGCTTACAATCACACATGGAAGAACGTCGTCAGTCCATGTAGTTAATCAATGAAAAGGAAAGTCAAGTTGCATGCTTCCGCTCACTTCAGTCACACATCAAAGCTTTGTTTGTAAAGTCTGAATACGTGATGGGGTACACACGGGCTTTCGCGACACTCTTTGGTCAAGGAGTCCATGACTTCAAAGTCAAGATGACACTATACCTGGATCAACTAGAACAACAACTGGACAAAGTAGAATTTTCTGAAACAAAATCCAGTGCCGCTCTCAATGTGATCAACAATCAACTTCAAGTGTTCATTGACTCTCATTATACCATGGACTATGAATATGATAGTCAAATGATAAAGGAGTGTTTTGCTAAGAACACCGGGACAGAGATTGCATTGTTCAGAACTACGTTGCTGCAACTGATAAGGGATGTTAATGAGTTCATTGAGGAAAAGGCTAACCAAGTTGAGAATGATACAAGATCAGCTGCATCAGATGATGGTGTCAGCTCAGGAGTTAATGAAATTGATTATCAACAAGCACCGTCTACTGTGGTACATCAATCTGATCTTAATTTAGTCCTCGCTGATGAACTTCAACACACCGATCAATGTAAACCTGCTTATGACACATATGAGTTGGAAAAGACTGATAGTGATATCATTCCGGATTCAACTCATATGAGTAAAAGAAAGGGAGACATTGGTCAGGATGCTGAATTCGAGCCTCTGTCAAGCTCTGTGCTTATAGCTGATTCTTTCAAATCACATGATAAGATTGAAAAAAGGGTTTATGATGAACTTTTAAAAAGGTTTTTACAACTGGAAAAACATTGTATTGATCTTGAAATTTCAATGCAACAAATGAAAGAAAGTCTTCAAACAAACCTGTCAACAAAAAATCAGGAATTGCCTGAAATTCGTGAATTTTTTATGATCAACAGTTTGAAGGATCAGCTAGTGGCCAAGAACTTGACAATTAACAACTTAAAAACGAAATTGATTGAGATGCATGATATGTACAATGATGTTAAAACCACACATGTTGATAAAGCAGTTGAGTTACAGGCTGAAAATGAAACATTAAAATTGCAATGTGAACAACTGTGTGATTCCATCAAGGAAACCAAGCCTAAAGGCACTGAACGAACAAAATCCTTGATAGCTGAGAATGATATACTCAAAGAACAAATTCAAAGGAAAAGCCTCACTATAGCTGCCCTTAAGAATGACTTAAAGAAGTCAGTTAAAAATTGTGTGAACACTAAGTTTGACAAACCATCTGTCGTGGAAACACCTGACTCTAATCCAAGGTGTGCCCCCCAAGTTGATGAGGTTCAGAGTTTGCCAAAACCAGTCACTTCACAACATAGACATAAGGGCATGTTAGCTAAATGTCACCTTCAGGATAAATCTCACATAACACAAGCTAGGGAAATAAATGATCATGTCATAGTGCATTCCACTACAACCAAGAACCACAATAGGCCTGTAGAAATGTTAAAGCACTCTAAGAAGCCTGGTGGATCTAGTACTGAAAGAAAAGATAATACCTCTCGTAGTCACACTAAGGTACCTAAGAAGCCTAACTCTTTTAGAGCGTGCCTAAGATGGTTACCTACTGGTAGAATCTTTAAGAAAATAGGTCTTAAGTGGATACCTACTGACATAGAAAATGTTCCCAAGAATGACTGCAAGATAATGCAGAAGCAGGATACCGCTGTCACTAACCAATACACATGTGAACAAAATCATTA
Organism: Artemisia tridentata subsp. tridentata; assembly: GCA_021014915.2. Taxonomy (NCBI): domain Eukaryota; kingdom Viridiplantae; phylum Streptophyta; class Magnoliopsida; order Asterales; family Asteraceae; genus Artemisia; species Artemisia tridentata. Next base: position 220,406,650 of record CP139505.1, on the reverse strand, counting down.
TGTTAGTGCAGGGAAACGAATTATGAGTGCAGGTACATTCACAAAGAACTTTAAAAGGGTTCTCAAAGTGTGGCGACCAAAGGGGATGAGAACTCCCATTGTGGAGGTACAACAAACTCATCGGTGATGTATGGATGCAATGACTTTTGAACACATCAGTTCAAAACTCGTATTGATAGTATGGAGGGAATGTTATGTATCCTTGTATATATTTTGCTTCTCACATTCTTTTTCATATCTTATACCATTTTGTAAATAGATATATAGAAATCTTGCTAATTGTAAATAGAGAATCGTAAAATCAGAAAAACCACAAAAAAAAAAAAAAAAAAAAAAAAGAAAAAAAAAAAAAAAGAAAAGAAAAAGAAAAAGAAAAAGGTTCACCTAGGCATGTCTTCTGTTTATCGATAACATTTACGGACTTAGATATGTCATTCAATAATGGCACGGGTCTTTAAATGAAGCTCGAGCAGAAGTTAATATGATTGGTTAAAACATGTCTAAAATGCTTGCTATTACTTTAGATAGCAACCTGCGTTTCAATTTGAGGACAGCTTGTCGCCAAAAAGACAGCTATCCTTCGAGGTGATGTTCACCTGAGTTTGGGTTACTTCATATCCATGCTCACTCTAACCGGTGTACGCTTCAGTCCATCATGTCATCTGAAAGAAGAGAAATCTTCTCGATTCCTTGATGTTATTATGTTGCTCTAAACACTCACTGTTGGTCTCACCAAGTGTTAAATTGCTTCACAATCAATGTCCTTATTCCTTTTCAGAAATAAAGTCATTGATTGAGGGGGAGAGCAATAGCAATTTATGGCATCTGTCAGGGCTTTCATTAGGATCTTTGGAAGTTATTGTGTCTTATCTGAAAACATTGGTAGCCCAGGTGTAGATTGATTCCCAATGTGTTAGTACTTTTCTTGCTAGGAAAGTCAGGGACTTAACATGTCATATCTTGTAAGAAGATCTCTAGCTAAAAAGGACAGGAACCAAAAGTGTCATTTTTGAAAGAGGTTAGGAATAAAAACATGAATTCATGCGTTTTGTTCACTATCTAAAAAGGACAGGGACCAAAAGTGTCATTCTTGAAAATAGTTTGGAATATAAATCATGAAACTATGCGTTTTGTCCTAAAATCTCTCTCTTCACACACAAAACACCACCACTCTCTCTCTCTAAACGCATAATTTTGATCGTTCTATTATCAAATCTTCGTGCATCATTGTAGGTAATTAACCAGTGATAATATGTCTAGAAGGCTATTTCTTGCATTTTAAATAGATTCTAACAACATATTTTTTCCACTATATAGGCTATTCGATCATTCTCATAATCGATCCTAGGTAAGTGTGATAATTTTCGCACTATTATTGGTGGGATTTATATTTTAGGATGTTTTGATACCTGTCATGTGTGTTAATTGCTTTGTCTGGTGTTCATTGACCTGGTTTAATGATTGTATCGTATGAAGTTTGACCAAAATTAGTCAAAGGCTTAACTTGTTTAGGGTTTATGCGTTTAGTTGTTCCTTAAGGTGTATATGGTGTAGAGAAACTGGTTCTCTTACTGTCCTTTGGGAATCAGACCCGTTAGAAGTATTAATGAGTGGGTTGTGTCCCTCGTTAATTTGCCTAAGTTAAAATGGGTCGTGAATTAGATGCCATGGTTTGCCTGCTGTGAGCATTTGTATCATAAATTGCACATATACTCGTGTGATGAATGATTGGGAGATTTTGTTTTGAGCGTACATTCATAGTAGAGTTTTTGTCTGTTCAAAAAGTTGCGTTTTGTCTGTTCGTTGTAGCATTTTGTCTCTAGCGCGTTGACTGGTCCATGTTGCGTTTTGTCTCTGTGATCAAGGTTGCGTTTTGTCTCTGTGCTCATGCTTGCGTTTTGTCTCTGTGATTGAGGTTGCATTTTTTCTATCTGCTCATGCTAGCGTTTTGTCTCTGATTGAGGTTGCTTTTTGTCTAATTGCTTATCCTTGCATTTTGTATCTGTGATCAAGGTTGCGTTTTGTCTACATGCTCATGCTTGCGTTTTGTCTATATGCTCATGCTTGCGTTTTGTCTCCACTAAATTGCAATTAACATGATACTGAATACTTGCGTTTTGTGTGATGTTACATTGTTGCGATTTGTGTCTTCAAGCATGCTATGCCACATGTCATGTTGCGACGTGAATAAATGGGTTTCTTGCGATTTGTTCTAATTGCAAACTTGCGATTTGTTCTGGTCTCAAATATGTGATTTGATCAAATGATGTATGCGACTTGTATACGTTTGCGTTTAGTGTTAGAGCATACTTGCGTTTTTGTGTTAGGGCATACTTGCGTTTTGTATTTAATGCCATGTAGTGTATGTCAAGTATAATGCAGAGTGTGATATGGTCAATAAATTGCAACTTGACTGATTAAGTTCCTCATGATACTCATATTCAAGCTCATCTTTGCTATGTGCTTCATGCTTATAGATGTCGAACTATTTCTTCACTTGTTGCCATCTATGAAATCACACAATGTGCACTAACCTCCTGCTTTGGCTTATGTCTAACTTTGCACATGTATGCTGGTCTTTCTGTGAATGTGTGTGTGCAGATCTAATGGCAGACAATGTGATTGATGCTTTCCCTGAGCTAACCCACGATGTTCCAACTCCAGTTCGTACAGACGAACAAATTCTCCCATGTGACAAGTGGATCCCCATTGGAAAGAGCAACTGCTATATAGATATGGGAAGGTCTCAACCTAGCCCTATATACAAAATAGCAGTAGATATACTAAAAGAAACCACATTCTTCAGAGCCTTCACAGCTTGTGCAACCATACCATCTATATACATTCAGCAGTTCTGGAACACGATCCATGTCAACAACGATACTGGATGCTACCGGTGCCAATTAGATGAACAATGGTATGAGCTCACCAAAGACACACTCAGAGAGGCTCTTCAAATCACACCAGTTGTCGCAGATAAACCATTTACTCAACCACCCTCATTCGAGGTTCTTATCAACTTTGTAAATGACCTGGGCTATCCTAAAACCGTCAACAGACTGTCAGTGGTGGTCACCAATGATCTGTATCAACCATGGAGAGCAATAGCCACTATCATCAACTTATGTCTTACTGGGAAGACTTCTGCTTTCGAAAGACCAAGGGCTCCAGTGCTTCAGATACTGTGGGGGATTGTGAAAGGTGCAAACATTGATTTCGCTGAAAGGATTTGGGAAGATTTTACTCAATCTATTCACACTTTCTTGGAAGACAAAGTGAAAATGGAGTTAACACAGACCAGCAAGAAGTCAGTTAGAAAGCTGATCATTCCAAGCATCCGATTCACCAAAATGATAATTCACCACCTTTACTCCATTTACAAATTCCATCCAAGATCAGGCTCTCCTCTCCATCTGTATTGCAATGAATATGTTCTGGGAAATCTCAAGTGGACGGCCAAAGGAACCAAACAAGAAGTATTTGGAATGCCCATCCCTGAGTCTCTTCTATCAGATAATATCCGACAAGCCTTCTATTATAAGGAGTATCTGAGTAAAGTTGAGGGATATCAAAAGGCTCTTTCGGACAAGTTAAGAGGTGAAGCTGAATCACCTGATCCTGAAACCCAGAAATCCAGCAAGCAGAGCCAATCAGAATCGAAGAAAAGGAAGGAAGCACCCACTGAAGTCGAGGCTCTTAAGAAAGCTAAGAAACTCAAAAAGAAGGCTAAAACCAAGAAGCTGGGATCAGAGAGAAATAAGACAAAAGGTCAAGTTGGTGAGGAAGATGTGGTAGCACATGACCTAGCTCTAAGAGATGAAGAAGACCCTAATCTCCAACAAGCCTTGGAGATTAGTACCAAAGAACATACAGAATCTACAAGGAATATTACGAAAGGTGTTGTCCTTAGAGAACCTGATGCAGGGAGTTGTGATCCAGTGCCAACCGTCGAAGGCAAGGGAAAAGGGGTAACCACAGCAGTACAAGCTGCTAAAACTCTTCTTACCATTTCATCTCCTGGACCCAAGACGACAACAAAGTTTATACTTAAAAAGCGTGGATCGGAATCATCCAAATCATTAGACTTCTCTGAAAGTGCTCAAATGGGATCCCCAAGTTTAGATGTTGATTCAAACTCCAGTGACACTGAATCCGATGAGAATATGAATAAGAATACTGAGGAGGAGGCTTCACATACTCAAATAGGGGATCCACAACCACAAGAAGAGACCCCACAAGTTCATGTTGATGAAGAAGTTGAGCCAGAAAGCACAGTCAATGAAGCCCATGTCACAGGATCGAAAACTACAACAGAACCTGATCAGGAATTGCATCATGAGGAGTTTGTAGCTACTGCATACCCAGATGTACATGAGAATTTGAAAATGAAAGATGATGAGCAGCCTCACCTTAATGAACCAACAGAGTCTACTGGCACACTGTCTTCTCTCAAAAACCTGGAACCAGACTTCAACTATGGTGATCTATTTCTCATGGATAAAGCCAATGACACTGCTACAGAGACTGGAAAGACGCAGGATGATAAAGAAGTTGAGTCAATGGTGTCAGTGCATATAGAACAAGACATGTCAGGTGTGAGACATATGACAGCTCCAGTTTCCACACCCACACCGGTCATAGAGATCACCTCACCTAAAGCAACCACAACCGCAACTGTACCTACAGATCCACCATCAGACTTAGCATCAAAGCTAGAAACAGCATTAAAGCTTTTTTATACAATGACAGAAAAGATGAAAAGTTATGAACAAAGATTGCTGAAGGTGGAAAAGCTTGATATAGAACAAAAGGTTTCTATTGCTGTTGATGCTCACGTAAATGATGCAGTCAAATGTGCAATGGAAGCACCGTTGCAAGCTCGCTTCAGAGATCTTCCCACGTCCGATATGAAAGAAATTCTTCATAGCAGAATGTTTGAAAGCGGGCAGTATAAAAGTCATGATGATCATCAGAATCTATACGAAGCCTTGGAAAAATTGATGGACAGGGATGCTAGAGATCACTTCATGACTGAACTTAATGAACAACGAAAGAGGAAGAAAAAGAGTCAAGACAAGCCCTGCACACCCCCTGGACATCCACCACATTTTTCACCACCTCCTCCTCCAGATGGTGGGTCTGAAGCAGCAGGGTTTTCCGGAGTTTCAGGTTTCACCCACACTCAATCTCATCATCACCCCTCTACATCATCTGCTAGAGAAGATCAAGCTCCTCCCTCGTCTGGTCCCAGCACGTCAAAGAGTGTCTCTGCTCCTGGATTTCTTGCATGGACGGCTGTTGACACTCAATACAAGCCTTCATTTCCTCCTGTTCCAGAGGAACGTGTTATGCATGAAATATCTGTTACAGAAGATGTTGGTTCTCACACTGATGATGAAGTAGACACAGCAAATGCACAGATTCCAAAGGTTAACCCAGATCAAGACTGGTGGAAAGAATTCATGAGAACTGACGAACCTAATGACTCGGGCTCCACAAGAAATCCTCCCTCCAGGGAAGACATGAAAACTTGGTGGAAACCTTCATCTGATGAAGAACAAGCCTCATTTCCTGAACCAGCTTGGTCGGTACCATCATCAGACACCATAGTTCCTGAGAACAACTGGGCAGTTGCAATCGCTTCTCAACACGAATCTCCACCTGAAAACTCGCTGCTAGCAAAACTTGGGTCAATCGGTGATATGGGGTCGTTCATTAGTTGGTTTTGTAAGAAGAAAGGAATCCCAAGTCTCACTCGTTAGGATCTGGAAGGCCCAGCTTATGAGATTGTCAAAGTATTCCGCCCTGATGTGCTGAATCTTCAATACCAGATGGAAGAATGTCACAAACTACTAACTGATCAAGTAAGTGAGCAGATTCTCCCCTCCAAAGTTAGCAGACCTCTTTCCCTCGAAGGGTCACCGGGTCACGTTTCTATTCGAGACGACTTCTTCTTCAATAACGATCTGGGCTATCTCCGTTTTGGAGATAATGGTAGCAGACAGGCGATATCTATCACCAAAGTGAAGGCGGCTCACTATCCTGATATTGAGCTAGAGCAAATGGTGCCTGATCAGATATGGTCGAATGAAGAACACAAATTCGATATAGCTGCCTCTTATGGTATTACACATTGGTGGTTCCACAAGAAACGGTTCTACATTGAAAGGCATGCTGCAGAGGGTAATTGCAGAGGAGTTCGCTCGCATTTGAGAATTCTAAGTGTCATCAAGGTTGAAGTTCAACATATGTACGGGTATGATTATCTCAAAAGAGTTGTGCTTTGTCGGGCTGATCAGAAGGAGTACGTCATTGCCGAAAGTGACTTCAAACACCTACTACCAGGCGATTTTGAGGATCTCTTTCTGCTGAATCTTCAAGGACACCTGGATCATCTCCCTCCCCGTGATAAGAAGATTCTATCAACTGCAGTGAACCTATGGATTAGGGGTCTTGTCGTCATACAAAGGGTAGGTGACTTTCAACTTGGAATTGAGAGCTACCAGACCAAACTCAACCTCACAAAACCAAACTGGGAAGGAAAGGGTCTTGAGTTCACTCACGACTTCAAAGTAATCGAATCTCCAAGAGCCGTCAAAATAACTAGCAGGCATGGGGCTCCAAGGATGGTGCGACTCAGCGAGATTCATAAGTTTAGTGATGGAACCCTGAGAATGATCGATGAAGCATTGGATGTTAGGGTAAAAGAAGTCAAGATCAATCCCCAAAACCCAGGATACAACACTCGATTCTGGACTCAAGTGGATGTGCGGAGATGTGAAGAGTTTATGAGAGCAATTGAGCGAAGATTGAAAACTAGAAGAATTTTTCGCAACTTGGAAAGCTTTGTCGGTGGCAGAGATCGAGATGGAGACTACCGTTTGCTGGAAAGAACAGGGTGAACAGAATCTCTCAGTGGTGCTTTGTTTTGACATCTTTTGAATGGTTGTTACTATAGTATGTAATTAACTCTGAACGTACATTGTAATTATCTATATGTGAAATGTGTATAATCAGCAGTAAATATCCCTCGTAGATTAAGGGGGAGAATCGTATGTTCCATTATCAGACTTAATTAAATCTGACACATTTTCTCCCACATTTTTTTTAACTTATTTAAATCAATTGGGATCACAAATCTCAATTGGTTTGAAATTTTTGATCGGGGGAGAGAATGTGATTTAAATATGAAATCTGATAAAATGTGATGTTTGGACGGAAATGTAAGCTCTCCCGTATGTGCTAAACCATTTTGTATATCAATGCACATATTGAGGGGGAGCAAAATGTTTTGGATGTAAAAGTAAGCTCTCCCGTAAGTGATAAACTCTTTTGTATATCAATGCACTTATTGAGGGGGAGCAAAGGATTGGGCATCACATGAGACCGTGTCTCAGACTTGACAAATGAATAGACGAAACTTGAATTGTCATCAATCGAAAGGATACGCCTTGGCCGGGTAATAATTTCAAGCTGGTCTAACCAGTGATGTAAGCGTGTCTCGAAAAAGACGTATCTGAGTAGAGTGTACCATTTCGAGAAACTTTCTGTGGATTTGACCAGGCCGGGTAATAATTTCAAGCTAGTCTAACTAGTGATGTAAACGTGTCTCGAATCGGTCATGTTCACTGAAAGTTGATCAATTCAAAAAGTGCGAGCTCTACCTAACATGTGCAAATTTATAAAACAATCATTTGAGCACATGTTGAGGGGGAGCATTTGAAAAATATAAAACTCTCAAGTGTTTGCAAAAATGTGTTTCAGAATCATGAACACTTTGAGAGATTTTTTTTTTCAAAAATTTGGTTTATGGCAATCGTGGAAGAATACCAAAGACCGACCATTTTAATTAATGTATGGAGTTATAAGGATGGTTAGGTTAGGCTCAAGTTCCCACGATCCCGCCAGAGCCGGAGGGATCTACCCAGGGACAATCCACTAGTTAGTGTAGAAGTCCTTAGGTATGATTAAAAAGGAGAAAAGTGGATAAGGGAAAAGTGCCGACTGAGATGGAGCTAGTACTGGAACAAACCCAACAAGGTGCTAGTTATGAAGTCTCGGTAAGAACTGAAGGGGTTGAAGAATGAAAAAGAATTGTAAAGATAAAGGGTGAAAAGAAAGAAGCCCTCCTTACAACTTAGGCAGAAATCGGGTCAATTCATATGCTGTCAGAATCACTTAGATGATTGCTGGCATTGAAGACAAAGTATCATGGACCCAGTGATACGCTGCACAACCCTTCCTAGCCACTCAAGGTCCCTCAAAGGATTCTTGTTTCAATTGTCACGGAGTTCAATACATTCCTATCGTCTCTCTCACTCCGAGTTAGATGATATTGAAAAGGTGGCAGTCCTCTCCAGCCTCCGCTCACTAAATCAAAACGCACTATAGAGTCTAGAGCCACGAGATTCATCATAAGATCTCTTAGGGACACGAATTACTCCTACACTGGTAGTTCAACATTGAGGACACCAGTTGTAAACTCATGAGTCCTACGCAGATCTTAGCAATCTGCCAGAACATTTATGAGAGAATTTACGTATGTAATTCTCAATGATTGAATGGAAATTCCTGCCAGGGTCATCATCAAGCAGCCCTGAAAGCAGGTCACTTCGGTAACTCCTTGTGGGTTATGCTTAGTGATCACGGCGGTTTCAAATGGTCTACAGTCGTGGAGTGATCTCCAGCGACTCACCTAATCGTTGATATACTACGGTATGATCTTAAAAAGCCCTCTGTGGGTTTTCGATTAGGAACGGCCTTGGTAAGGATTAGAGAGAGTTTTCACACTATGCTGATAACGATCTCGAAATCCAATCCTGTAAGTACCGGTCGATTTGTTGCTAACTGTCGTATGCAGGAACATCTGGCGGTTGTAGCTGTGGAATGCTGTAGCTGGTTGCTGTTGTAGCTGGTTGCAGAAAAGATGCCCATCCTCTACCACATGTTCTCACTACATTATCATCATATTCAAAAAAGTCATGATCAACCAAAAGACCTTCAACACAGCTTCTGCTAACTCTGATACTGAATATCATCACTTGGAATCATACTACAGAAAGATGTCTTAGAAACACATGTTGGATGATAACACACAAAGAATTACCAAAAATCATTCAAGACAGAAGAGAAGTCATCTAAAGACCACTGCTTTATACACATTGAACTATGATATTGAAGAACCAATATTCTCGAGCTATGAAGTCACGATTCAAGAATGAAGTGCTACAATTCAGAACATCACTTCCGGGGTGACCTCCCTTAGGGGGAGATTGTTAGGAATACAAATATTCAGTTGAAGACTCGGTCACCCCGAGTACTTATTAGCACTTAATAGCTCGTAGGTTTATTTATAATATTAGTGGTAGATTAGTTATTAGTAGTATTGTGGAGTAGGTCGGGGATTTCCCCACTGTCAGCTTGCTCCACAGCCCGCTAAGGGCATATTAGCTAGTAAAGTAAAGTACTATAAATACCCCTCTCCTCATGTGGAGAGGGTTGAACCTTCCTACACTTTGAATACATTTTTCTTTCTTTGTTTATCTCTCTAAGGTTCCAACACTCCTTCTCTCTAATCTCCTTCTTCTTATTCGATCCATATTTGTCCCAAACTAGTGTTTCTTTGCTTGTGAATAACCTACAGAATAGTTAGTGAAGCTTTTAGTATAATTGTAGCTTAAAGCTGTAGCTTATTGTAATTTCATTCTCAGACTTCACATTTTGTATTCACTTTTGGTTTTTATGGTTAAGTAAGTTTTTCATTTAACTGCTATTCTAAGTAAACTGCTTATTACTTATTTCTAGTGCTTATTTGCCCTTTTCTAGCTTACTTGTTCTCATTACGTTCTATTGATGCTATTTTGACAGTTAGTTCTAGCTTCATTTACAATTTTGCTTATAAATCTCAAAAAGTCAAAATAGGTCAAAATTGCTTATTAGCTTAATATAGTGCTTATTCAGAATTTATAGTTGTTCATTAGTGCTTTATAAACTAGGGTTAACATTTGTGTTTCACATTCTTAGCTTAATTAGGTCATAACTAGTTTAAATCTCAAATCAGCCCACATTAAGGACTGTTTGGCACTAGGTGTAAAATTGGCCAATTTAGAGAAATACTATTCATTGGTACTTGTGTTAAGTTTGATCCAGATTATTTTATTTTAAATAAGTAGATTGTATTCCCTATTAATATGATCTTAAGGTTTTCATAGATTCTTAGTACTTAGGTTTGAAATGAGGATATGTGCTGATCTTAATTGAATAATGTAGGGGTTAGTTGATGTAATCTTGGTTATTGCTTTTTCTAAGTTCAGTATAGGGTATAAAGTTTGAATTCTAGAGTTGGTTTAGTTTCTAATTGATTCAAGTAAGTTTGTGCTCATTTATTTGTTCCTGTTACTTCAGTAGGGTATTTGACCAAGTGCAGTTCTGAGCTACCTTTCTTGAGTCATTTTCAGTGCTTAATTGAGTAAATTAGAGCCTGATTCCCAGTAAATCTTAGTTGTTTGCTTATCTGTCTTTGCTATTTCTAAAGTTCCAGATCTTCACTTAGCTTATTAGAGCTTTTACAGTAGCTGAAAGATTGCCCATTGGCCTGTTTTTAGCCTGCTAATCTGATCCCCTCTGAATCAGTCCTGATTAGCTTATTTTCTGCTTTCTTGTGCTTATTAGGAGTGTTCTTTTAGATTATTGGAGCCTATGCCTGTTTCCCTTAGACTTTTAGCTTATTTGATTAAGTCCTAGTTTTTAGCTTATTAGCTTTTTGGTACCTTAATTAGCTGATCTTTTGCATTGTAAGCTTTAAAAGCTTACTGATCTTATTCTATAGCTTAATTCTCTGCTTATTTGTAGTTTTTAAAAATAGTATCAGATGTAAAAGTTGCTTATTTTAATATGCTTATTTGGTTTTTAAAATAGAAAAAAAATATATATAATAAAATAAAATAATAGATTTCCAAAAAGAGGTACACCAGGTTCGAACCTGGGACCTCTTGCTCAAACCCACAACACACACCATTTAACCATCTGCGCCCTTGGGTCTTTTCTGCCCAAGGGTGTTTACCATTTTCTTTTAACCCATTTTTAGTTCTTTTGGCTTATTTCCCAATTTTGCTTAATACCAGCTTATTCAAATAAGCTGGTAACCCATAGTTATTTTTCCTTGATTCTGTTCAGTTTAAAGTAGTTTCCTAAAAAGTTTCAGATTTTTCTAATCTCGTTTAGTATTTTTTATAATTTAATTAAATTAAAACAGTTTTTAATTCATAGAAAATTAAATATTAATCAGAAAATTATAATTCTTTTTTTTTTTTAAATTTTCTTTTATTAATTAGGACTTAGGAAAATTAGTTTGGCGTTCCTAGGATTAAAATTTCATCATTTTGACATTTTAGGCTCGGGATTTCCCGGTTTAAACGCGTGTTTAATCTTTTTTTTTTTACGTTTTTAGCTACGTGTGTTTTAGAGTAACATTTTCCTTGATTATTAAATCGTTTTTAGTTTATATTTCATATTTTAGCTTAAAAACCCATTATCTCTCTTTTATCACCATTCACGACACGTTTCACGGACCCGAATCACTAAATTCCATTCATCATTCGTTGGGGAAAAAACGACCCAGGTTACACATATTCCCTTTGTGTTTCCTTTGGATTATAATATAAATTGTACAAATCAAAATTTTTGGCGCCGTTGCCGGGGAGGGTTGAAGTGATTTTTTGATTCCCGTTTCGTCAATTCGTGTTTTGAAGACCCTTCTCCCGTGAAGTTATCGTTTTCTTTGTGAATATTTTTCCAAAAACCCAAAAAGATTTTCTTTTCAAAAATTTATTTTCCTTTTCATTTATGTTTCTAAATTATAAAAATCCAAAAATATTCTTCTTATTCCTCTTATTCGTTTAATTCTTTATCTCTCACCCTCTATCCGTTTAATTCTATCTTCTTATCACTTTAATGTTTAATTCTTATGTCGTCACTCGGCTATCATTGTTTTCATTGTAAAAGTCCAGTGGGTGATGATCATCGTTGTTACAAGTGTTTGTGTGGGCGGTGTGGAAATAATTGTAGAAACGGATTTTGTAATTGGTGTGAATCATTCATTAATCCAAATCAAAATTCTTTCAATAATTCTCAAGGTTTTTCCGACTACCCTCCACAACCCCAGCTATCTTCATTCAGTCAGCAAAATTGCTTTAATTGTGGAGATCCGTTGGGAGATGATTCACTTTTTGAACGGTGTTTTTGCAAGGAATGTGGGTTTACTCATGGACTTTGTATATGTTGCACTTCTGAAATCGGAAATACATTCACTTATCCAAATTTTCAAAACGATTTCAACCACCCTCCTCAGAATTCATTTGAGCAAGAACCGTGCTATCAAAATTTCAATGATACATCGTTTCAAAATGCACCGAATGTTCCTTGTGCTAAGTGTGGGGGTCCTCCAAATGGTGGAAATTGCCCCGGTTGTAGCATTGTAAATTCGGGAAACGGGTTTGTCTATGACCAAAATCCCTACAATGAAACAACCAATTTTTTTAACCAACCCCCACACCATGAGATGGAGACATATTCTTGTGAATACTGTGGAGGTCCTCACCAAGGTTTTAATTGTCAAGCAGGGAACATGCTTGTCTATGAGCATGTCCCTTGTAACAATTATGACTATTCTTATCTTGACCAACCTCCACAGTACCAAATGATTCAAACACCACCTCAGCCACTTCCTCAAGAACTTCTCCATGATTTTCTAGAGATAACAAAAGATTTTAAGGCTTTGGTTATTAAACATGCCCAAGAAGATCATCATCAGAAAACTTTAGTTGAATAACTGACGAGTGGCCTTTTACTCATCATTTTATACCCGAAAAACCCACAAAAATGACCAAAAACATCCACATATGCCAAATATTGTTGCAAATATCCTTGGATTGTGTTTTTATGTGTTTTAGGTACAAAAGGATTGAAAACGGGGCAAAAACGGACAAAACCAAGCTTGGATGGAAAAAGAGCAAATAGGAGCATTTTCGGATCGACTCGACACCATTTGAGCATTTAATGAAGAAAAGGAAAGTCAAAGTCAATCCCGGGAAAGGACATGAGGGTGAGCATGGAAAAACGAACTCGACACCAAAATCACATTTCACCCAAAACCCACTTTTCATCATTAATCCTAAACCATTTCACAATTAATCCTAAACCTAAAACTAACTCTAAATCAAAATCACTAAACTAAAATACCTAACAGCCCAATCCCATCCCCACCCCATCACTAAAGCCCACCTCCCATCTTAATTTACCAAATCCGGATCCTATAACCCAAAAACCCACACAACCCTTTTATAATTAAAAACGGGTCAAAGAAATAGTCAAACCAACATCCCTGTTTATCCCTAACCCCCAATATTACCCGCTAAATCACTGATAATCATCCTCCCTGTTACTCTCACCCTCACCTCAGTCCAAAACCAGCTCATCCTCATGGTCCCCCCCTCCAAACATGCACAATTTGAGCGTTATCAAGGCTGATGTAGCAACCTGTAGATTTCCCCAGTCATTAGTAAATGCTAATCAGGAATAAATCCATCATTACAGTTACTTAACCATTTTTACGAGCAAAATTTGAAAATTTTGTTTATTACATTACCAAGAATCAAAAACGTTGTTACGTGATTCACGATACTTTAGAACGAGCTCACACAAGCACCACGACAATTCATTTCACAAATAAAAACCAAACGGATCCTTAATTCTTATTCTAGGCCTGTCACTATTCAAGCCCATACTATTCCAGCCCAAATTTTCATTTTTCTTAATCAATCCAACATGCGTTTACTTGACCTCTTTTATTTCAGATTTTGACACACAACCCATACATAATTTTAGATGATTCGAATCTCTATACTTCAAAGATTCAGGATTTACAATTTACATGGTTTGGTTCGAACATTTGATCTTATAACAAGCTTCAAAGCTAACCCCATTCGGCTATACGTACAACCCAACTCAATTTTAACCAAATTCGACAAAACTCATTTCTACCTAATCCATTGTGTTTTACCTAGCCAAAAACGTTCCTCAAGCCTTATTACACTTTCCCTAATTCCATTTGGTCACGTCTACACGTTGTTTGGACCCTTTGCTTATCGAATAATACATTATATATGCACACTTGATCTAAACCGAAACACAATCACACTCACACCACTTGAACTAGTTCACTCAAGTTACCTAGCTATATTGATTCCCCATGTCCCCTTATCTCATCCATTCGGTATCTAAACAATCCCAACTTGTGCTTAAAATACATTATAACATAAGTACATGCACATACATATACGTATACTACCTCCCTCACACTCATTTCATTCACAAACAATTATCACACACATATTTTCCTAAGTTTTTCCTCCTGTCGAGTTCATTCGAAGGATAAAAGGCCATGTTCTAGTCATTCGAACCATCTTCCAAATGTTTAAGTGTTGATCTTGATTCTTTTGTGATAGTTCTAACATGTTACGTACATGACCTTCGATCTCTAGTCCATTTAGACGTGTTCTCACCACCATTCTTGGTGTTGTAAGTCATTCGAACTCATATCCATACATACTTATGTTTTATAAGTTAATACACTTTTATTTATTTCATTCGAATTCATAACAAGCTTTCTATCATTATTTTCGATTTCTAGTTATTTATTTTCGTTCATATTCGACCTCCTATTCGATGGATGGCTAGGGAATTAAGTTCTATATTCATTCGTGTCTCATTTCATCATATCATTGCTTATCAAGACTCTTTTTAAACCTATATTGCTTATCAAATGTTCATAAGTCATTTATTTATTTTTGGACCTTTTGTTTTGTCGAGAAGAACACGCTTCATAAATTCAAATCTAATCGAATAACATATCAAGTAAATTGCTCAACCCATTTCTTCACAACCTAATCTAATAAGCAGTAAAAATAAGCTCTTCTAATAAGCTCGTATAACACCTTTTTAAACGTACAAGCTAAGCCCTATCGAAGCAGTTTAAAACTTAATATATTTAACGCGTGGGCCTTTAAAGCCCATTAAGCTTGAAATAAGCAAACCGAATAAGCAGTCTATATAAGCAGCTTGATTATGTTTTTAGGACAATAAAATAAGCCCAAAACCAAGCCCAAATCCTTTTGAAACCCATTGGATCGTAAATTCTTAATGGGCCTGTTTTAAATCGCTAAAAGCCCATTAAGCTAAAAATAAGCTCTTTTATAAAATAAGCAGTTTTTATAAACTTGATTAAGCTATTTGAAGCTTATAAAACTTTCGGGAAACTTAAACTCATAAGTTTGTGACTTTTGGACTTAAAATGCAAATATTTATGCAAATCGGGTATAAATTGTAACTTTCACAAAAACTATTGTCAAAATTGTCAATTTGATAACTTAAAGGTAGAAAAGGAACATAAAGTAACCAGAGGTCTTAAAATGTCATATTAGATCATTTTGGACTAAAAGTATCACTATTTTCTAACCAAAAACTAACGGTGCAAAAGTTTCACCGTTAAGGTTAAAAGTATAAATTTCATGTAACTTCAAGGATCATTCAGTAACTTCATTTCTATATATAATTCCACTAATGCTTATACATTTTCATTCATAAAGAGTCATTTTTACATTTCGTGTGATTTATATAACAAACGATACGTATATACATTTATATAACGAAGTTTTAACGAATAATATAACTTATCATCCACCAACTTTCGAGGAAACGATATTTATGGATTCAATAAACATAAAAACAGGATAATATTATATATAATATTATTTTTGAACTTTAAGCATTTTAAGCATATCATCCATGTTCATCACAAACCAATTCGTTATCCGATACTCTTCCACAATCATTATTCACATTAAGTCAAGCTTAAACCATCGAAATCTCAGACTTCCCTATTATTCAGGTCGTGTGTTGGAGCCGTTCCTGTATTACACTTATCATCACATTACTTTGACTACTGCTGAGGTGAGTCATAGCCCCACTCTTACTCTTTTATATTCATTTTAAACTACTTGGGGGAGATACATATATGCTTAGAAATACTTTACTCGTTTATCAAATACATGATTTGCATGTTGATGCAAGTACTCAAAACATTTATACTTTTATGATACGCTACGCTTTTATACTTTTTGGACATGATGTGTAGTTTTATTACGATATATGCCTTAATGGGTTAAACTTATTCATATACACATTATTCTTAGCAACTGTTTAACTCCTGGATTGGAGCCGTTGGAGAGGTATTGATAGTAACTATCGGGCTGACGCCCCCACCCTTGTGTCCAAAATGACGCGACCTTGGGTGAATATAATCCGGAATTCTTATGATACATATATACACCGTCGAGAGGTTCAGTTTGCTGCTATTCATTACATTAAGTGCTTATATATCGTATACACATATGTCCTACTCATACTTTAGCAGTGGGTTGTAAACACACATGTTGCAAATCTTGTATGGGCGGGACTTGGGACTGAGTGGATTTACAATGCCTTTGTTGTGGAAACTTTATTCAAGGGCTTACAATTCAACTATACACATATGCCCTACTCATACTTTAGCAGTAGGTTGTAAACACACAGGTTGCAAGTCTTATATGGGCGGGACTTGGGACTGAATGGATTTACAATGCCTTTGCCGTGAAAACTTTATTCAAATGCTTTACAATTTAACTAAACTCTATGAACTCACCAACCTTTGGTTGACACTTTTTAGCATGTTTATCTCAGGTTATTAAGGCGATAGTGGATGCTTGGATCATAGAGTCATTTGCATACTTTGGAGACTTATACCTTTACTCTTTTACCATTCGATACATCTTGAAAACATTTATGTAACCTTATACTTTGGAACCTCTTGTTTTAACTCTGATTTAAATAATTCGAATGGTAACATTTCAAAACGTCTCATTTAGAGGTCGTTTTCTATACCTTGTTCTATATTATGAAGTAATACCCCATTGACACTATCGTTCTGCTGCGGTAATTTGGGGGTGTTACAACTGACCTAACATATACATACAAACACGCACATGACCTATTAAATCGATTACCTTTGTACAATGTAACTCAGCATCAGTCTATTAGGCAACATGATTTTGGGTAATGGTTAATGCTATGAAAATAATTATTTACTAATATAAGAATCCTTACTTTGCCAATATTTAACTTTGGCGAGCTGCACCACAAAAGTGACAGGCCCTGATTGTCTTTGTTGTTTTTATACAGAGTAAACATGTGTGCCCAACTATCCCAAATGGTACATGTGACTCTCCTACCCCTCATATGAACATGATTTTATTAGAAACCATTCCTCAAAGATTGTATATAACAAAAGTCAAATAAAAAATAACATCAGCCAATATACTTACTCATGATCTACAATGATGACACTTTGGCCAACTTTTTTCAAATCAGCATTATCGATCGGAACAATCTCACCAATAGCAACGACAGTTCCAATAACATCTGCAATTCATGATACTTGCTTGTTTCTGCACTGTCTGCAATAGCCATTAAACTAATTTGTAAGATTGTATTGATATGTTTTTTAATGACAACAAAATATGAACACAGTGATCACCATACATATCACAAAAAAATACTTACTTTTTTTAATTGAGAAAACAATATCCTTTCTCAAAATATAATCCGGAAAATCGCTGCCGGATTTATTGATGATAATAGCAAAAAAAGTCAGATTCATAAACAAAAGTCAATAAAAAAACTATATTTCTAAGTAGCAACATACTTTCACTTCATTTCTATTAAAAAAACTATATTTCTAAGTAAAACATATTATATTAAACCAAAAAGAAAATTAAACTGGCACACTTTGCGTTGTTTAGTTTGACTTTTTACCTTGAGAAAAACTTTGATACAATGTCAGAGTAAGGAAGCAGGTAATAGTACTCAACAACAGGAGCAATCACCCAACTTCCTGCACTCTTCATTACCACGGGACCTTGTAAGCTGCATAATAATAGGACAACAAAGCCATGTTATAACAATCCATATATCTTGACACCATAATATGGTACCAAATCCATACCTAAACACTATTGAACCTTTACCCCTCAAACCAAACAACCCCTTAATATTCAACTCATATCTCTTGCTTAAATAAGCAACCAAGGCCTTAAGGTTCTACAAAAGAAATTAACAACCAGTACTAACCTATAAATAGCATCTTGAATAGGGACCAAATTATCATGGTTGATTGATTTGGTGCTTTGCACTATGTAAAAGCGAGTGGCAGTCTTTGCTTGGCTTAAAGAATAAACGACATGGCTTTTCAAGACCTGAAGTTCGCCACTTTCAATCCCTGTTATAGTGTACAATTTTATCCATGTATCAGTAAAGATCAGATAAAAGGTGTAAAACAGAACATAAATCATATCAGTCTCATCACACAACCTTCAGGATTGGACTTTGTAACATCATCTATGATATGGAAAAACTTTAACATATAGCAACGTGATTAATAGATCTTCAAAAAATGTTACCAGAAAGATCTAGATTCTGAAAATCATTATAAATCATTAAACTTTTGAGAATAGTTATAAAACACTCAACTACAATCTGTTAGTAATGCTTAAAGTCTGTGAACCAAATTAGAAATGACGTGAAAGTATGTTGCTACTTAGTGAAGGCAATTCCAACCCATATACGGGTCAAATCAGTTAACGACAAAAATGAAAAAAAAAAAAAAAAAAAAAAAAAAGAAAAACGCAAAAACATTAGAACATTATTGTGACAATAGGGGGAAGAGAGGAGAGTTTTTTTGGTAGTTTTGAGATGAAAGGGTTTCCTGCGTGTGTGTGTTTTTTCCTGCAATAAGTTACACTTCATTTTTCTCTCCCATTTGACCATTTTCAACATTTCACTTTTACACTTGACTGTTTCATTTTATATGTAGTATAGACTAACATAACTATTAACTAATTCGGTCACCAAATTTAAGTATATGGGGGCCTAAAAGACATGTTAAAATGTTGAACCATGGAATCGGTAACATGGCTAGTCCAGTGACCGATCACGTTTTCCAAACACATAATATAAGAATAATTTTGCTAGCAAAATTTTCCTTTGATTTGTTTCAGAGACATTACTTGACCCCGCCTTTAATTTTTTTCTTGTTTAAATAATTTTTGATAAAGTGTACCAGACACGAACCTTTGATGATTGATCCGTTGCTTTTGTGGCGTTGACTAGGAAATGAAAATGTTACATTCGTCGTGACCCGCTCTTGCATATATGTCCATCGTGGAAAGGTAAGAGTGCAAAAAAATAAAACAAAAATAAATAAATTTGTTGTAAATTAAATAAGCAACCAGATAAACAAGTAATTGACATTGCTTTTGACATTATTTATTTAATGATTGGCATGCCTAAATGGCATGACTAATTTTATGCCTAATCCACTCAACATTTGACAAGTGGAGTATGATGTTTCTCTCTCCTCATGATAACATTTGATCATTTAAAGTTTTGTGATCTAATTGTTAGGCATTACAATCATCATCATCATCATTATCATCATTATTATTATTATTATTATTATTATTATTATTATTATTATTATTTAATGGCAACTAACTATCTCACAATACATAACTACAAACTATTTCACATGTCTTAAGCAAGACTTGAAACCACGACTATTTGGTTAGGGAGCTTCTCACACAATAATGAGTACCATTAGGACATAAGCGCTTTAATGCTTTTGAGAAGTTAACTTGTGAAGTGTTAATAATTACTCATCTAGTCACCTTCTTTGGCTATGAGAGTTGACATTATTTATTTTATGGAGTTTATTTTACGGTTGTAAGAGTTTCTTTGTTTAAAAAATTTAAGATAAGTAGGATCGAATCGAATCGAGATTTAACGATCTTATGGTAAAATCGAGAATATTTATAAGATCCTATGTCTTCAAAGATCCTACAGAGGATTGACTCGTTTTCGCTTAGCAAAATCGTAAACTCATACAATCTTAAGAGCTAGATCGAGATCTTAACAACTATCGTGTAAGAATCAATTTGGGAGGTGATTGGGACACTCACACTTTTGAGTGGGACACTCAATTATACAATTAGTTAAAGCGCACTTAAGTACTATACAAGTATGTAATACATACAATAGAGTATCCCAATAAAAAAAATGTGAGTGTGTAAATCATTTCAGAATCAATTTCCTGCTAATAAACAAACAATTAAATGTTATTAGTGAAAACTAACTATTGGAGTAAACCTAAAGGGATGAAAATGTAATATAGTCTAAAATAAAGGAAGAACGTTTCAAAAAAATAAAAAATAAAAAATAAAATCACATGCATTTGCAGCAACCTTGAGGCCCAGATTTTGCTGCTGATATCTCACAAAAACCAAAACATAATCTTGTACTGTACTCTAACTTCATTTAATACTTATAAAAAAAAACCAACCCACACTTTTCATAGCACCAACTAAAACACTACTGTAAAATACAATATGAACAACTGAACTATTTCAAAAGGGTATTTAGTTTAGCTGAATATGGAAGCATCTTTGTGTTGTGGAACAACAGTTCTTAGTGGCAAAACCCATGTTAAGATTAAGCCTTTTATTGGGTCTCACTCATCAATAAGATCAAATTTGTTCTCACAGGTATGGTTGGATCAATCATTATCTTTGAATATTGTTTAGTGGGTGTTGTTTAGAATGAAATGTGTGTCAATTTTCTCATTTTGAGGATTGCTTTGTGTTTTTTTTAATTGAATTTGAAGTTCAAATCATAGTTGATGTTTATTACGTAGTATATAATTGGGTTGATTAGAAACAGGGACGGAACCTGGGGATCACTGGGCACCTATGGATTTTCGCGGTGAAGTGTTGATTTTTGTCAAAAACTTGATTTTTCTTAAATGCACTTTGTCGAAAAAATGGTTGTCTTGGTTCCGTCCCTGATTAAAAAGTACAGTGGCAATAATCTCTTTGATGTTATTGATTCTGAAAAAGAATGTAATAAGTACTGATTTTGGGTTGAAATTGTTGTTATATGCTTACATTGTTTAGTATACCTTTTTACTGTTTTGCGGAATAATTGTTGATAGTTAAATCTCTGTGTAGTTTACGCAATCTTGTTCGTGGTACAAGTATTCTGTGACGGCTGGATTCTCGCATCGAATCATTGCAAGTTCAGGTTAGTTTTTGAGCTCTGTCGATTATATACTGAATGGCAGTGAAAGGCTTTAGTATGAGTTGGATTTTCTAAAGTATTGTTTAGACCAGGTGCATTCTGAAAGTGATTATGTAATATTGAATATTCGGAAAGTTCTTGATTGTTGATTGAATAAGAGATAGAATTATACTTTTACCCTTTGTTGCAGCCAACATAAAACTGATTATCCAAAAGTAATTATTTGACCCTCATATATTCAGATCAGATAGTTGAAAGAATCAGATAATCACTTTCATAATGCACATTACACGCCCCCTAATTTGCTTTAGGGTGTGTTTGGGATTGCAATATCCAAATAGATTATGCATTTGCATATGGCAGGTCTCAACCTGCTTTTTTTAAAACAGCGTTTTGTCTCTGCACACAGATACTCACTTTTCCCGAAGGTGTCCCATACATTTGTGTCTGATTATTTGTGTTTTGCAACCACAATAATCAAAAAATCTTCTCCAAAATGCAATCCCAAACACACTTTAAAACTTTTCCTTAACTGTGTATGCTGTAGACTTCTCAAGAAGAAGGCGATATAAGGTGTCTAGCCCAAGGGCAAATGACTCAACACCAAAAGGATTTAAGCCCAAACCAAGCAGTCCAAGAAAGGATCAAAAAACAATTGAAGGGAAAGAGGTTCTGAATCGTCCTATGCCTACAGAGGTTGTGAGTCCCACCAAAAAAGAAAATAAAACAGAAGTTATAATCGATAAAGTTCAGCCACTGACCGTTTCCGAGTTCACTCAAAGGACAGAAACTGTAAAAAGAAATATTACAAATGATCCAATAGAGTCTGTAAGCAGTGAAAATGAGGATGACGAGGAAGCTTCTTTAAAGTTAAAGCTAGAAATGGAAGCAAAGTTACTTAAAAAACAGATGGAAGAAGAGTTGCGTAAAAAAGAGATCGAAGCAAAGTTACTAAAAAAGCAGATGGAAGAAGAGTTACGCAAAAAACAGATGGAAGAAGAGCTGCTTAGAAAGGAGATGGAAGCAAAGTTAAGAATACAGGAGCTCAAATTGCTTGCCAACGAGACACTTGTTAACGGTGAAAAAATATTTTCTTATCCAAAGATCGTGACACCTGATCAAGATATAGAAATATTTCTCAATAGAACTGTTTCAAGTTTACATGAAGAATCAGAAATCTTGATAATGGGAGCCTTTAACGATTGGCGGTATAAGTCTTTCACTGTAAAATTAAATAAGACAAATTTTGGCATGGATTGGTGGTCTTGCAAAATTTATGTTCCAAAAGAAGCATACAAGATCGACTTTGTGTTTTTTAATGGAAAAGATGTTTATGAAAACAATGAAATGAAAGATTTTTGTATACCCGTAGAGGGTGGAATGGATATTTTTGAATTTGAGGAGCTTTTACTTGAGGAAAAACGAAGAGAACTCGAGAGACTTGCAAAAGAACAATTCGAGAGAGAAAAGCAATTGGAAGAACAAAGACGGATTGAAGCAGAAAGGGCGTCGAGTGAAGCAGATAGAGCTCAGGCTCATGGTGAGGTCGAGAGAAGAAGGGGAATGCTTCAAGAACATTTGGAAAAGGCTGTGAAGTCTGATGATAATGTATGGTATATAGAACCTAGTGAGTTTAAATGGGAAGATACAGTTAGATTATATTATAATAAGAGTGTTGGTCCTCTTGCAAAAGCTATCGATTTGTGGATTCATGGAGGCTGTAATAACTGGAGAGATGGATTGTCTATTGTTGAAAAGCTTGAAAAGTTTGAGAGAAAAGCTGGTGATTGGTGGTATGCTGATGGTATGCAACGCTATCGATTACCCTACGATAGACTTTGTTTTTTATCCAAATCAAGGAGTTAAAAAATTCATATAGACTTTTAAAGGAAACTTCTTAGAAGTTTGAATGACATTATGGTAGAAATAACCTAAATTCCCTCTTGTGGTTTGGGCTAACTTAAGTCAGTATTTTATTTTATGTAGTTGTTGTCCCTAATCGTTCTCTTGTCTTGGATTGGGTTTTTGCTGACGGTCCACCTCAGCGAGCCACCCTGTATGACAACAATAATAGAAGAGATTTCCATGCTATTGTCCCCGTATCCATTCCTCAAGATCTTTTTTGGGCTGAGGAAGAAGATGAGATTTACAAGAAACTTCAGACTGAGAGAAGGCTAAGAGAAGAAGAAATACGGGCTAAGGTCATATGCTTATAATACCAAATGTAGGATCACCTTTTACTTTCCATAAATTTTGTATTTATTTATTAATTATTTTCTTTGTGTGTTTTCATATACAGGCAGAAAAAACAGCACTCATGAAGGCGGAAATGAAAGAAAGAACTATGAAAACATTTTTGTTGTCACAAAAGAACATGGTCTATACAGACCCTCTTGATGTCCAAGCAGGAGGTGTTGTGAGTGTTTTCTACAATCCCACAAATACTGTGCTAAATGGCAAACCTGAGGTATGGTTTAGATGTTCTTTTAACCGTTGGACACACCGCCTGGGCCCTTTGCCACCTCAGAAAATGTTGCCCGCAGATAATGGGACCCATGTGAAAGCATCTGGTAAGCTGATAATTTATTTTTCCATGGCTACTGCACTTGTTATTGCCTCCCTATCCCCGTCTCTGTGTTTGTGTATGTACTTTTGGTAGCAGAAAATCAGCCGTTACTTATGAAGGGGTTGATTCTGGGTTATTCAAGTCAATCGGTTAGAATAAAAAAAAAAAAAAAGAAATAAATTTGTCCAAGTTCTTTCAAAGTGTACTTTAGTGCTTATACATCCCTAAATCTTTATATATAGGAAATTAGGTTATTATCGAATAAGCCAGGGTTTTTTTATTTATTTTTATTTTTATTATTTTTTTCTTTTTTAATTTTATATCATACTTAATGCTTTACTTGTGAGGGGCCAAGAAGTGTTTCAGATCAACCTTACTAGTTTTGACCAATACAAAAAATGATCCAATTTGACCAGAACCCTTATTGACCTGCTACCCAACCCAGAGCTGCCGATTTTGCCACCTGTATTCTATGCATGTAAGAGAGGTGTGCTGATTAAAACATCTTGATTTTCATGCAGTTAAGGTTCCACTCGATGCGTACATGATGGACTTTGTATTCTCTGAAAAGGAGAGTGATGATGGTGTTTTTGACAATAAAAATGGCATGGACTACCATTTACCTGTGTCAGGAGGAGTTAACAAAGAACCCCCTATGCATATTGTACATATTTCTGTTGAAATGGCTCCCATTGCAAAGGTAAATTTATAAGTTTCGTCTTACTAATTATTTAGTTCCCTTAAATTGTTATAATAAGAAATCCATAGTTCCTAAATATAGATAATAATAATATGAACTAAACATGTCTTGCGAAATTCTCTTTTGGACTAATAGCTTCGCATAACATAATTGATCGTGGTAAACAATAAGTCAAAAACAGTATGCACTTGGTTTACAATTTTCCTGTATCCCTTGGCAATACGTCAAGAAATATAAACCCTTTATAAGAAGATCAGACAGAAAAAGGATAAGGTAGGAAATTATGTACTTTTATATAATTCTATTTTGGTCAGGGAACCATTAAATTAATTACACAAACCACTATGCTTATAAAATTTGTTTATATTGTGTGGTTATGACCAGAAACCTGTTAAATGCCGATGTGATTAATTGGGTTTTATAACGAGGTTTCAAAAATCCAGCGGTCCAGTTTACAATTACCAAAACTTGAAATTTTCTTTAACAATATTGACGTCCAATGAGTGAATTAGAATCGAGTGAAACTGTTTGCTATGTATAGTAATTTTCTGTATTAATAGCATGTAAACAGAGTTGGTAAACAAGAGGTAATGGGCAAACGAATACGTTCTATTGAATAGATTAAAAATAACAAAGATTACAAAACTGTATGTAACCTTTGCTTAGCGTGTAAACTAAGCTAAGTTAATACTAATAATTCGACTTAAGTAACCTAATGATAATACTACTATAATTCTAACATAACGCAAAAGTTTTAGCATAGATAATGACTTGACATTAAAGCATAAATTATCTGAAAATCGTTTTGTCTCCCTAAGAATTATTCTAGTTTTGATTAAAAAATTTGTGTGTCTCATCATGTGTTTAATTTTTCCAGGTGGGAGGCCTTGGTGATGTAGTTACTAGTCTTTCTCGTGCTGTTGTGGATCTAAACCACAATGTGGAT
This sequence comes from Artemisia tridentata subsp. tridentata, assembly GCA_021014915.2. NCBI lineage: Eukaryota > Viridiplantae > Streptophyta > Magnoliopsida > Asterales > Asteraceae > Artemisia > Artemisia tridentata. The sequence continues at coordinate 220,381,216 of CP139505.1, read as the reverse complement.
ATCATTCTTCCAAAGTATGATATCTTGAATCTTAGCAATGTAAGTTCCTATGCTGTTTGTTTGGTCTTATAAGCATTCCATTAATAACTATGATTTATGAAGGAAATTCTGTTTTAGTGTATATGTTGAACCAATAGTTTGAGCTCACACTATAAACTATTGTAATTTATGTCAAAGCCTAGCAATTTTTGGTGCTAATTGTTCTGTCCTTTTTCCTTTGCATTTATGTATTTATAAGATTAAGAAGCATAGACGGTTCAAAATCAAAAGTTTGACTCTGGTTCAAAATCAAGGCTTGAGTAAAAGCTCAAAACAAGGTCAAGTCATGTTGGGTTGGTTCAGGAACACCTATTTTTTGTATTTGTTTGAGTTCTGTTAATAATTAGTAAGTTGAATACGATTACACAAACTATGTTTTTAAAATATTAATCTAAGGTTCTCTTTTTTTTTTTTTTCCTAATAAAATGCTTTAAACGTTTATAGATATTTGAATTCTCTTTGGACAACGTCGACTCATGTGACCCACTGACCCTTTTCATGTTTCGCTAAGCTTTAGAATTTCACTTATGTGAGTATGTGACACTTTGGAGACATGATTTAACAGAAAGCAGCCCATTTTATTTGGTAAATGGGTCGCAATTGCTACCTCTAGTGGAAGTGTCAATGCAACATAACCATCATATCCGGCACTGCATTTTTCTACCACAACTTCTCATTGTTTAGGAAGTGACATGTTTCTTTTTGCATAGATGCAATGGTTATAGGAGTCCATAACTCATATCCTTTTGTGTTTTTTGTGTTATAGTGCATTTGAGAGTCTGGTGCGTATTCTTTTCCTTACGACATGTTCCTTTCCTCTTTGCTGTAGGTAAAGGACTTTGGTTTCCACAAGAGCTACTCGTGGGGTGGGACCGAAATAAAAGTTTGGTTAGGGAAAGTTGAAGGACTTTCTGTATATTTTCTTGAGCCCCAAAATGGGTAAGTGATACTCTTATTTCCTTTTCAATATCTCTTTTAGCAGTTTACCACACCTGCTTATGGTGGTATCATATACAAAACTTTATACAAATTTTAATCTTCTATGCGTATTTATCAGACTCTTTTGGAAAGGCTGCATATATGGTTGCAACAATGATGGGGAAAGGTTTGGCTTTTTCTGTCATGCAGCTCTTGAATTCCTTCTCCAAAGTGGATCTCATCCTGTAAGCTCTTAGGTGTTGTGTCCACATGTTTCTTTTCTGCTTTAATTGGATCTCATTATGTAACCTTGTTATAATCAGATAATAAATTGTTGAGTATTATGAAACTTTTGATATTTAAGAAATTAATACGTAACATGGCCTAAAATGACTTCTTTTGTGATAATAGTAGAGACGGGATAATAGTCTATCAAATTAGGTGAAAAGGAGTAAATTAGTTATTTTATTTAATCCTCGGATAAATCAGTTTTGTTGCATATGGTATGAAACTGTTTATTTAGTCATAACCAGAAACAGAATTAAATAATTAATGAAGTATCAAATAATTAGTTCAAAATGCAAATCCAAACACCCTTAGTATCCTAAACTACTCATTATTGCAAATTGCGTTGTTCATTTTTGCATTTTAGCAAAAATTATAACTTGTGTTAAATTCTTTAATTTAAGGTTCTTCATTATATGTATGAATATAAAGTTTTGTTTTCTTATTTTTCGCAGGATGTAATTCATTGTCATGACTGGTCTAGTGCACCGGTTGCATGGCTGTTTAAAGATGAGTATATGCATTATGGTCTGAGTAAAGCAAGAATTGTCTTCACAATACATAACCTTGAATTTGGGGCTAAATTGATTGGGAAAGCGATGGCATATGCCGACAAGGCTACTACGGTAAATCTTTATGATGTTCCATGCGATTTTCTCTTTACTCATTCATTCGTTTTTAGTTACTTCTATTTGTGTGAAAAGGATGCAAGCGAAGTTAATTAAATGATAGTGAAATAGTTTAGTAGATCTGCGGACAAATTTTTGACTCATGTCAACCCATTATCCGGAATTTTATCTGCAGGTATCTCCGACTTATGCAAGAGAGGTTGCTGGAAATCCCGTAATTTCTCCTCATTTGTACAAGTTTCATGGAATACTTAATGGCATCGACCCGGATATATGGGACCCATTTAACGACAAGTTCCTTCCTGTAAGTAGCTTTCAATCTCAAATTTATGTCTATGTATCTTGTCGTATATTTGGAGAACAAATAAAATACGAGTCAAGCTGTGCATTGCATGTCCTTTTTGTCCTTAAATATTGATGGTATTAATTTTGGTCATTTAACATCTCATTGAACTGTGAACCACATGTGTGGTTGAATGAAATGCGACCCGTGCAATGAAGAGTAGAAATTATAAAAAAAAATCACGTTAATGGATTAGGAGGAAGTTTGCCTTGGTTTTTCTTTCGAAGTGATTATTGCAACCTGAAGATTTAGAACATATAATCAGAAGCTCTGATTTTAGAATAGTTAAGCTGATATGGGATTCTACAAGGTTTTAGAACATAATTGCATTTTGAGTCCAAATATTTCCTAGAAGATGTAAAACCACCAAAAGTGTGAGCAAAAAACAGGCCAAATATTTTCGTTGTACTAGATGTCATGATATCAAACCATTTACTTATGGATGGGTCGATTTAGGTATGTCTTATCTCTAACAGTTCAAGCTTTAAATTTGTGGAAGTTTGCTTAAGAGGAACCAGATCAAACAGGTCTAAAGTCACCCAAAGTGTACTTTAAATGCATAGAACCTCAAGGAGCATCTTTAAAAAGTTCGATTATTATTGAAATAACATTATTTTTTAATCGTGTTTGACATGCTAATTATTACTTAAAGTTCGAAACTTATAGGAAAATGTGTCTCAGGTCAATCCAACCCGCACCAAAAATTAACTGTTTGCCCAATACCCAAATCGTACAACCCACCAGCTTTTCCACCTCTATAAAAACTAATCATTATGTAATTTTTAACTTTAGGTATCCTACACTTCGGAAAATGTGGTGGAAGGCAAAAAGGCTGCCAAAGAAGCCTTGCAACAAAGACTCGGTCTAAAACGAGCTGATCTACCCTTGGTTGGAATCATCACTCGTTTGACTCACCAAAAGGGAATTCACCTTATCAAGCACGCTATATGGCGGGCCCTAGATCGTGGCAGTCAGGTTGTATTGCTAGGGTCAGCTCCTGATCCTCGAATCCAAAATGATTTTGTTAATTTCGCAAGTCAACTACACTCTACTCATAATGACCGGGCACGGCTAGTTTTGACCTACGATGAGCCTTTATCTCACTTGGTATATTACCTGTACTTATTGAACTTCTAATTGACCACTTAATTTATGTGCATTGACTTTTTAACATTTTTTTTGTATATCGTTGTAGATATACGCTGCTGCAGATTTCATATTAGTCCCTTCGATATTCGAGCCTTGTGGGCTAACCCAACTCACGGCAATGAGATACGGTTCTATACCTATTGTGCGGAAAACTGGAGGTATCAATGCTGGTTATATACGTACTTGTTGAGGTTTTAGGTCAAACAACTTAAAAATCTAGTAGTTTCAGTTGTTTTGTTTACTTTCAGTATTAACAAAACTAAAAATTGCATTAAAGTTTATAACAAATATTCTATGGAATTAGTCATTGACTTTTTAAACTAATGTATATGGAATTTCATTGTAAAAATGTAAACTATAATTTTTTATTAAATTTCAATAAAAACACTAAAATTTCCAGAAATGAGTGATCTTGAAGAATATGTGGAAATGTAGATATAGTGTTCCTTTTTGGCCTTTTTATTTATGCAACGAAATACCAAATACAACGGTTTCAAAAACTGGGAGATTGTTCTAGTATTTCATCAAATATCTAAAATGCTCTTCAAGAAATCAAGGAGATTGTGGACCCGAATCATATAAGCATGTACTTTTAACTTATATAATTTCGATCCGAATAAATCTCTTTTAATATGTATGTAACATTCTGAGCATGAAAAGTACTTTGCTTCACCTTAAAAAGTCAGTACATGATGATAATAATTTTTTAAATTTGGATGCAGGTCTTTACGATACTGTATTTGACGTTGAACACGATAAAGAGAGAGCCCAATCACAAGGGCTTGTACCAAATGGATTCAATTTTGAGGGAGCTGATGCTGCTGGTGTGGATTATGCCGTCAACAGGCAAGCTAGTTTGAAGTCGCAATAATCTGTTTTTTCTAATAATGTGGATAAACAAAATCATATAACTGTTTTCATATACATAAGTGTGTCTGGTCCGGTTTTTATATTGATACATTTTTTTCTCTTTGAACAGAGCAATATCTGCATGGTATGAAAGCCGGGATTGGTTCAATTCGTTATGCAGACTCGTAATGGAGCAAGATTGGTCGTGGAACCGACCAGCTCTTGATTACCTTGAGCTCTACCATGCGGCTCGAAAGTGAAAGAATCCACATATTAACCAAGTAAACCGAGGTTTTTTATGGTGCCATAGAATAATTTGTACAGGTCTACAGGATCTTTTTCTTGAACACTTAAGATTCTGATTCAATAATAGTAGTCATAAAAGAATCATTTTCACAAAGACCCCATTGCTGATAATATTCAGTTGTTTTTTTTGTACAAAGACGATGGTGGTTAATATTCGTTATAGTTTAGTCACTGCATTTATTTAAGCTAGGAATTTAGTTCATCAAAAATGATCTCAAAACAGTATGATATGATTCTATATTTAGAGTAAATTGCAAAAGGTATCCTTGTGGTTGGGAAAATTGCAAGTGCAGTCCCTATAGTTTCAAAAAAGCGCAGGCGTAGTCCCTGTGTGGAACTTTGTCTTGTAGTTATTGTCCGCCTGCACTTCGAAGTTTATATGTTCTTATAATTGCACATGCCTGTATAGTGTATATTCAAAGATGTAAGAACTGGTATCTGCAATTTCGGAAAATCACATGGACGGTTTTTGCAATTTACTTTTATATTTATAAAACATTAAAACCCAAAGAGACGAACATCAAACGGAATCCCAAAAATAAGGACATCGAATGCTTCATTCTGTTTTCCTTTTTCTTCATTTTCATGTCACATAAACATCTTCTGAACCTTTACTTTATGAACCATTTCACTAGTCAGAAACATATCCATAAACCTCTCACTGTACAATGCCCGAACTGTTAGGTGTGAGGTGGGTTATTGGAAATTTAATGACAAAACAATAGTTAAAGATTAAAAGATTAGTGTTATAAATTGTAATTAGGATAGTTTAGTGTGTATTATGTAAAGTCTATAAACCGACCCATTGTATTGGGCTGGGTTTATTAGAAATGGGTATAAACGGTTATTTAGATAGGTTACAACGTTTAGAATAGGTATAACGTTTAAGAATCGTCATGTCTCTTTGTGAAGACACCGATTCATGTAGTATTAATAGAGTAGGATTCTGTAAACAACTTGTAACCCAATTTCGATTAGCAATATCAGTTATAAGGGTTCACCAAATCTCTCTTGTTTCATATTTATTCATTCTTGTATGATGATGGCATGTATGTTTGTTTGATCATTCGATCCTGGAGATATGGAGATAACAAGATAAAGACGTGTGTAACAGTGGTATCAGAGTGCAAGGGATCAAACAACACCCAATTCATGTATCAATCACTCAAGAATCTGACATGAATGACGATGAAGAAAGAAAAGATAAGAAAGACGACGGTTTAGACTGGTGGTTAACCAAGAAGAAAAAAGGGCAGATTCAAGAGAGAAGAAGAAAACATGGCTGCGTTTTTGTTACAAAAGAAAGAACACAGTTTGTGTTCATAAGAAATCGAGAAGAAGAAAAGAAGAACCAATTGAAGGGGCTGCTGTGATTTTGAAAGTTAACAGGAAGCAAACTCGATTGGAGAGGAAAAGGAACGATTTCTGTGGAAAGACAAGACAAGAAGAAAGACAAGCAAGAAGAGTCTTAACACTTTAATAAAGACGATAAATGAACCCTGTTATGAAGAACAGAAGAAAGCAAGAAACGAAAGTGGAGAAGAAAGCAACGAACATTTAAAGTTCAAATAGTAAGAAGAAGAAGAAGACGGATTATATTCGTTTTACAACATCCTTAGTGGCAACGTAAGTCCTTCGTGGCAGACAAGACCTTAGTGGCAATCAAGTCCTTCGTGGCAATCAAGACCTTAGTGGCAAACAAGACCTTCGTGGCAAACAAGACCTTAGTGGCATAGAAAGAAAGAAAGCAAGGAACTATCTGTTTTGTCATTAGGGAGGAATATGTTGGAAATTTAATGACAAAACAATAGTTAAAGATTAAAAGATTAGTGTTATAAATTGTAATTAGAATAGTTTAGGATGTATTATGTAAAGTCTATAAACCGACCCATTGTATTGGTCTGGGTTTATTAGAAATGGGTATAAACGGTTATTTAGATAGGTTACAACGTTTAGAATAGGTATAACGTTTAAGAATCGTCATGTCCCTTTGTGAAGACACCGATTCATGTAGTATAAATAGAGTAGGATTCTGTAAACAACTTGTAACCCAATTTCGATTATCAATATCAGTTATAAGGGTTCACCAAATCTCTCTTGTTTCATATTTATTCATTCTTGTATGATGATGACATGTATGTTTATTTGATCATTCGATCCTGGAGATATGGAGATATCAAGATAAAGAACTGTTAGGTGTGAGGTTGGTTATTGATGAAAGATATGTTCTCACCATTGAAAAAAGATGGATATGGTGGCTTTTATTAGCATCATGAAGACTAGCCAGTTCCACCAAGAACATCCTTGAGCATCCTCACAGTAGCAACATCAAGAAAAGTAGTCGTTGCCACCAAAGTGATTTGTAAACTAGGTGATGCGCTACTAAAGCTTGCAAATGCCACAGCCGGAACTCCACTAGCATTCACTTGAAAATGCAACAACCCATGTGGAAATACCATGATATCACCCTTCTTTAATGTCTTAGCATAAACAGTATTAGCCGAGCAAATGAAACCGGCCTCAATAACTCCTTGTGTCACAAAAAGGAGCTTAGAACCATGCGCGTGTGTATGCATTGGGACTACACATAACCAGGGGATAGGTCCAATCATGCAATGGAGATCCCGAGCCCATTCGCACCAAGAATTTGAGAAGCAAATGTTGGAGTGACACAGTTGCTTGAATGATGGTGGATGCGTTCTGCATGTAGGCTACTAGACACAAAGTCATTAATTTGACATTAGCGGACGACTTGCAAGAGTAGCCCGATGGGCTTTCTGGGCTGCTTAGGTCCACGACACAAAAGTATTAGACTGCAGCATGAGTGGAGAAGGTGAAGAGGGAGGAAATGATCAAGAGAATGTGAATTTTTCACAATTGGGTGTATGATATTATCGTACAAGTACTATTAGATGTGTAGTAGGATCTATATTGATGTGATGTTATATATAAGCGTAAGTTAATATAGTTAATAGGACGGGCGGGGTTTGTTGCAAATTGGAGAACATGGCCATGCAAAGCAATTGCAGCCTTAAGTTCAGATCATTTCAAAAATAACAAAAAATGCTACCTACCTTGGGATCACCATGTATAATAGAACCGATTAGAGTATCAGACCTCTTTCTATGAGGAGAGTTAGCACAGAAACTGATATGAGCTCAAGTATTTATAGACGAAATGCAGATAGTATTTTATCGCAATTAGGTATTCCACGTAAGAAGAGGAATACATGAAATTGATGTACAATGGTTGATTGTATTGGTAGTTTAATGATTCGGTTACAAGGGAGAAAGAAGATTACAAATCAGATAATGAAAAATGAAATGGTAAATGTTGGTATTTAAACTACTATGGTGGCGGGAAAATCTGTTATGACATCTCACGTGCCAAGCACGTGAGTCTTGCAACTAACCAGCATGTGTAGCTCACGTGCTTCCCTCCCATTTAGCGTATAGCAAATACATTCACCTTAACATGCCAAGCACTTGCAACTAACCGCACGTGTATAGCTTATGACCTCACGTGCTTCCCTCCCATTTAACATATAGCAAATCCATTCCCCTTAACATTCTTGACCTCAAGCATGTAGCTCCTTCTCTAGGTAATGTTGGATCAAATCTTCATAAAGCTCCCATTTAGCATCCTCTTTTGCATGATTTGCTCATTCGACTAACACATACATGACTACCTTATTCTTCAATTTGCCCAACTTTCTCCCAATAATAGCAACTGGTTTGGCACATTAACACTCCGTCAGGAATACATTGAGGAAAACTTCCCACCGTTTGATTATTTCCTTTACGCAATTTCAACTGGGAGACATGAGAAACGGCTATGCTCAGGCAAGTGCAACTTATAAACCACTTCACCCACCTTAGTAATGATAAGAAAAGGTCTGTAATACATTGCAGCAAACTTGTGTGTTCCTTGTCTTACTTTCACTTTCCTATATGGTTGCAATTCAGATACACTCACATTCCAACATCAAAATTCCTATCATTTCTGTGCTGGCCGTATTCCTCATTTTTACTTGTGCTCTTTTCAAATGGAACTGTAGCATTGTAATGGCTTCTTCTCTAGCTTGCATAGTCGTGTCTACCTCTTCCACTAAACTAGTACCAGCCAAGTAGGGTAAATGAACATTGGTACCTGCTCATAAACAATTTCAAATGGAGTAGTTAGTGCAGAACTGTGAAAATTGATGTTATATGTTGAAGTAAATTCTTGCACCTCGACCCTAGCTTGTAAAGACCTTCAGATTGGCTCAAAGTACTTCGTTCCTACACAAATAGAGACATGCGTTAGCCTCGCCCCGGGTGTTATCCCAGGACCAAACTCCGGCGTGAGAATTAGTACAAGTAGAAACCGAAAGGTTTAGTAATAAATGTGGAGTAAATGCAATTGTGTGTCTATTAGTTAAGAATAATAAATGAGGTGTGGGTATTTATATTACCCCAACCTCGATACTTGTTTGTACTTGGGAACAGTACTCGCCGACCTAGGCCTAGCCTAGTTGATAGGTGTCAGGTCTAGTACAAAACATAATCCCTTAAAATCAGGGTGGTGGCGCAACACTGTTTCCATGCTTTATCTACAGGACAAAAGGTTGAGCCCTTCTGCCTCCGTTCTGCCATGCACGTGACGTCCAGAGACATACGCCAACATGTCCCACCCCAGTATTGTGTTAACGGTTCGAGAGCCGGTGATGCAATACTTTTAAGATCCGTGGTGTCTTTTGTCGTTTCTTTTTCTTATAGGTTTGATATTTTGAGATCCTTTACGACCATTTGGGCCTGAGTTAGCCCAATGGGGAAGGTGGTCCATGGGCCCTTCTTTAGGAATTTGAAGCAGTGCGTTCGTGCTACGTCGTTCGAGTGTTATATCGTGGACGGTTCAGATGATGCCACGTCAGCGTAGCGCAGTTTGACGCGACGTTTCGCTTCGCCCTAGGTTTACCATATATATATATATATATATATATATATATATATATATATATATATATATATATATATATATATATATATACCGTTTTCAGTTTTCATTTCAGCCATGCACGTGACGTCTAGAGACATACGCTAGCATGTCCCACCCCAATATTGTGTTAACGGTTCGAGAGCCGGTGATGCAATACTTTTAAGATCTGTGGTGTCTTTTTCCGTTTCTTTTTCTTATAGGTTTGATATTTTGAGGTCCTTTGCGACCATTTGGGCCTGAGTTAGCCTAATGGGGAAGGTGGTCCATGGGCCCTTCTTTAGGAATTTGAAACAGTGCGTTCGTGCCACGTCGTTCGAGTGTTATATCGTGGACGGTTCAGATGATGCCACGTCAGCGTAGTGCAGTTTGATGCGACGTTTCGCTTCGCCCTAGGTTTACCATATATATATATATATATATATATATATATATATATATATATATATATATATATATACCGTTTTTAGTTTTCATTTTTTACCTTGCACTGTGTGAATTCTAGTTTTTCTTCGCCGCTCGTCCGTCAATATCTCTTTCGAGATGCGTTCTATTTCCTCCTTTTGTTGTTTGTTTATTCTCTTCCGGCCATACTATTTTTTAAACATGTCCGGGGATGAACCGAGGGAAGTGACACCGAAGGTTACACAAAAGACTAAAGTAGTAACCAAATTCGATATGCATGTGTACACCTCTAATCTGACCCAAACCGACCTTGACGATGTTATAAGCACATACGGTATTCCGGAAAACCTTCACCCACAACTTTCGGACCCCAACCTTACCATGAATAATCTACCGGAGGATAAGATAGGTATATATGTACAGCAGTTGGATCTAGGTGGCATCCGGATTCCGTTTTCCACTTTTTTGCTAGCGGTAATTAAGTATTTCAAAGTACATATCTCCCAACTAGTGCCGCTGGGTCTTAACCGGGTCACCCTTTTTGAGATCCGGTGTTATAGCCTGGACTGCCGTCCGACCGTTTCACTATTCGGGTGTTTTATAAATTGTGCAAAAAAGGGCATTGGTTTTCTTTTGAGAGTAGAACAGGCAAGAAAGCTAGGAAATGATTCAAAGAGATACTGACCGGTTTAAAGCACTGGAAAGAGAAATTCTTTCTCATAGACCGAAGGGCTATACCGGATGCCATGGCCTGGAGACACCGGGATTCGAAGATCAGCGATGATTTCCCGATTACTTACTCCGAGACTGTAGCTGGGAAGATGAGCGAAACAGTTATTCTTCTTCGCAAGCCTACTTTCAGCCTTTTGTGGATATCTGGTTTGTCAACGGTTTTTAAGAATCCAGATTATGAAGCCATTTTAAAGGATGTCGAAGGGCATGGTAATGTTGACTTTTATATAAGTTTATTCCTTGCATGATTATGGATATATGCATATTATTTTTCGTTATTTGATGTGTCGTTTATTATAGGTATTTATTGTTATCAAGTTTTACATTTATATTTAGCTGACTTAACCTATAATAAACACTAACGGGCAGTGTACTCGATCAATGTAGCCTAGTTGGTAAGTAGAGTGTCGATCACTAAGAGTGGAACGTTAACACCTAAGTATCTATCAGTATTTTAATCCTAAAGTTAGTTCTAATTAAACCTAATCTAATGCAGGGGGTTTTTAGCCTGAGTATCTGGCACGATGTGTAGATAAAGTAAAACAGTAAATTAAACTAATAAGGCGATAGACACACACGTACACAGATAGAAAACAGATACAAATAAGAGGCCTGACAGATAGTTAGGAAGATTTGTCACTCGCTTAATTGCTTAGCTGTATAAGATGAGTACTAAAATCTATTCTCTCTTAGTGAATTCTTACGTGTATGCGTATATCATTCCAATGTCTAGATCCAGTCTAAATGTCTAGATTTCGGGTATTAAGTCTTCTCGACAGACTAATCCGGTCACAATTAATCAGGTCTCCGCATAAAGTCCACCTTAATGATTACTAAGTTTATTTATTATTTATCCCTTTTACAGGCTTAGATTAACTATGCAAACGATGTTAATGAAGTAATTGTGCGAGCCTAAGGTTGACAAGGCACGATAAACTTGTGTATGTAATCAAACGATACGCATAAGGATCCAATAAAACATCAAATACTCTTTATAAAAGCTGGAAACAATTAAGTCCGATTGGTATGTGTTAAATCACATACCTTTTCTTTATAAAAAACGGACTTAAAAGACCAAAAACCGACCATAAAAGCCATATATATGCTTGTTTTTGTGTTTGTGTATGTGCAGGTAAAGGATATAAGAAAATGACAAAAAGAAAGGCAAAACGGACGAAAACGAGCACGAGAATGGAAAGAGTGAGAAAAGCCGAGGCCGGGGATGTGATTCTACATTTTTATCAACATTAAACCCTCAAAACCAAATCCTTTATGATAAATCATTTACATCAAAAGTCCAAAATCATTTTCAGCTCAAGTCCTTAAATTTTTACATAGTTAGTCCTTACTAACTTTTGGTTAAATCCATAAACAAATAACCAGTCAAAAAAAATATAAATCCAGTCCACCATTTCCTTAAAACCAAAGCCCAGTCCAAAAAGATTAAACCCGGATCCAACCCAACACCTATAACCCGAAGTCAAAAAAATTATAAAGCCCGGGTCGAACGATAAAAAAGGGCGGGCAAAATGTACTGTTCATCATCCCCAACCCCGTTTTTACCCTGCTGTCTAATTCACCCAACTTAAGTACAATTTATCCCTTCTAGGAGGATGACAAGGCTAAGAATGAGCTCATTACAAGTCCACCGTGACAATTATCTAGTGTAATGACCAAGAATCGGCTTTTAACACCTTCCGGTGGTCGAGGTTCATGAAAGTAGGATCGATCCATATTTATTTTAGTGAGAAGTTAGAGAGAAGGTGGAGTGTGATAAAACTTTGATATTATTCTTGTGTTGAATGATTCACACAGCCACACCCCACAAGTGAAGTCTTGTGGGGTATTTAAATGCCTAACTTGACAACTATGACAATATTACACAATAAGTCCTTGCACTATATGCAATCTAGTTGTCTACTTCCAATTCACGTAAATATCGCCCAGCTTCATTTCTAACAATCTCCCTCCAGCTGGAGATATACGTGAATTGGTTACAATGATTCCTAACAATTACATAACAATGATAAAAGCAATGCTGAAGTAGAGCAGTTTCCTTTTGAGGATGACTTCACAGCTCTTGATCTTCTCGTATCTTTCTCAGCTTGCTTGACTTACTTGCAGAATCACTGTAATGACCTAATTGGGTTATTACTCCCTCCCAATTAGTGAGGCATATTCTTTACATGCTCCCTCCCAAATTGACAACCCGTTTGATATAGCTTTGATGCTTGTAGAAGAAGTTTCTCTGAAATCTTGCCAAATTGTCTTCAGTCTCTTGCACAGCGGAAAATGGATTATAGACTGATGACTTGTAACTTCTTCACAGGTTTCTTTGGGGAGCATCATATCGACAACTTCATCTCACTTAGAATGCTTCCAGTTCTTCAATAAACAGCCCCGATGTACACCTTTCTCCCTCCAGGATGATGACGATCTTTCGGACTCATCCTACATATGTGTACATAGACATATCAACTAGAAGCAACATACAAATCAATACCCCATGAGTGGATGTCGATAACTATTCTCTCTTCAATTCTCTTCAGATTAATCTCTTCTCAAACCTCTTGTATCAAATCAACGGCTTTTTGTAGTGACTGCTGATGGATAAACCCACTATGACGAACTTGAGACTGAAGTAAAATAACCCAGACTTGTGACTTAAACTTGCACTAAAGTGTGACTAAGAACCTATACTGAGCACTACAACGTAACTCCTTAAAGCATATAGGTCGTTTCATATACCCATCCATCCTTCCTTAACTGTATATGAACATCTCTTGAATTATCCACATCTTTGTGTGACACTGAGTACTACAACGTATCTCCTTTAAGTGATAGTTAACTAGGTCTTCGTCCATCCTCCCCTTGACCTATGAAAACTAGATAACCCAAGACTTAGTCACTATTCCCTAAATGCTCAAACAAGGATCTCGAAGAATCATGCATCCAACCAACCCCGATATCTTCAAGATACTAAGTACACGCACCCGTGATATTCCACTTCAACTTCAAATAAGTAATAACAAATCATCCTTGTAGTCACAGTTGATAGTATAGCCATTGTCATTTGATTGCGATTCTTGTTCAGGATCTTTTCGGCTATACGTGGTGATGTTGAAGGTGTAGTCCGATAATATTATTTGTGATTTTGGTGTGAAATATGCCATAAAATAAAATTCTAATGATGCTGGGAAAATTTGAATTTTACAATTTTTACGCTAAAAATTCCCCGAAAAATTCGAATTTTGGCCAAAAAATTTGAATTTTGGGCCAAAATTTTCACTCTTGTACCAGAATTTGAATCTCGCGTAAAAATTGTCCGTTAAGTCTCCTGTAAAAATTAAATTTTACTCGGATTTTCCAGCCAAAAAACTTTTCTTTCTTTTTTTTTTTTTTTTTTTTTTTTTTTTTTTTTTTTTTTTGGCAAAGGTCGTCCGATAACTGGAATGTAGTGTCGTCCGATATCGCATTTGGTACAAAGTTCTCGGACAAAGCTTAAGTTCTGAACTGAAGTGCGATAAGTCTTATGAACTGCGATAAGCCTGAATCGCGATAAGCCTGACCAGAGATCAATTGCGATAGGCCAAGTGCGATAGGCCAAGTGCGATAGCATGGCCAATTGCGATAAGGTCTGAAACGTGATAAGATATGAATCGCGATAGATGCTGAACTGCGATAGAATCTCAATCGCGATAGAAGTTGTCAAATGCGATAAAACGCCTGGTGATGCCAATTGCGATAAGACGCAGATTCCACCAACTTTTTGACTTTCTTCCACTTGCAACCTTATCTTCCCTGACAACTTTTTACTTGCTTTCCCTGACTTATACCAACTCAATAATTCACCTCTTTTATACTAAAATAATCATAAACAAATTCTATACAAAATTTGTTATGATTCTATATGATCAAAGAGGGTAAAAACAAACCCAGATCCAAACCACAAGAACTAAATTCGAGTGAAAGGATACCCACAAGCGCATAAGTCAGTCGCAAAACCACAAACCAACACAACCTTTGATCTTTATTTTGTGTACGATTTCAAGATAAACACCAAAAGGGTCACGTTTTTATGAAACAAAAACGCAACATTTGGGTTCTTTTAAACATAAATCGAACACAAAAACATCCAAAACTGCTACTGATGAACAGTAACGAGCAAGAACACACCAAAAAATCACATTTTTACCTTAAACACACCACGATTCGCCCCCGGTTAGCTCGTGATACCAATTGTAATGACCAAGAATCGTCTTTTAAGACCTTCCGGAGGTCGAGGTTCATGAAAGAAGATGATATTCATGTTAGTTTTAGTGAGAGAGTGTAGAGAGAAGGTGGAGAAAACCTTTGATATTATTTCTATGTTGGATAAGATTTTACAGCCACACCCTTCAAGTGATAACTTGAAGGGTATTTATATGCCTAATTTGACAACTATTAGAGTATTACACAATAGGTCCTTGCACTAAATGCAAACTAGTTGTCTAATTCCAATTCACGTAAATATCGTCCAGCTTTGTTTCTAACGTGGCAATTATCTAGCATCCTATTGGTTGAAGCTATGTGGCACTTGATCCAAGGGCATAGATTGATGAATGATGTCGACATGATTGAATTAAGGGCTGGGATTTGATTGAAGAAACCCTAGAAGCATCCTGGATCTCCTATAAATAGTGGCCTCTTCACCAAGCATTGGAAGTTTTCTTAAATACTGCTTAGAGCTCAAATAAGCTCTTCCATAGCTTGTTTTGAGATTCTATTACTTAAGCTTGAATTGTCTTCAATTGTGTTTAAGCAAATTTGCCTTAAAAGTGAAATAAGCACTTTGGATGATAAGCCAGACTTGGATGGGCTTATGGGACTTTACCAGCATGTTTTAAACAAGCTGAAGCTTGTAGATCAGCTCTTGGAGCATTTATAGTCCTTGTTTTGAGCAAAGGACCAAGTGAGTTCCATTTTTCTTACTTTTTAGACCTAAACTGCTTATTACTTATTTCTTGTCTTTTATTTGCCTATTACTTGTTCTTATTTCTTATTATTGTCCTTTATTACTATTATTTGATCATTAGTAGTTTAAATCTCATTAGTTTAAGTTTTTGCACAAAATTCATAAAAATACAAAAATATGTCTTTTTCTTATAGCTTAATGATAAATGCTTATTATTAGTTCAAATATTCTTTTTATGAACTTAAATATCTTATAAGCAAGTGTTTGTTAAAAGCTTAGGCAAGTTTTATAGTAAAATCAGTTTTAAAAGCAAAACAGCTAGTTAAAAGGGTGTTTGGATTTAGCTTTTAGAATAAGTAAAAAGCTGTGTTCATGAGTTTTGGTCATTTGTCCAATTTGATTTAGCTCTAATTCAGTCTCATAAGTTGAATTTAAGTTGTTTCAAGCTTTTCTAAATAGATTTATAGGTTTTAGGTTAATTTTCAAGTTTTCAAGGTTTTAAACTATTAGATTTAGCTTATTTTGATAAGTTCATTAAAAGGTCTTTTGGTTGTAGTTTTTTTTAGTATAATCTAGTCTAAAATCCTTGTTTACATGCTCTGACTAAGGGTCACATGGATTAGAGTCCTAGTGTTCACTTTTCAATTCTGTCATAAGTTTCAAAAAACCAAAAAAATCAGTTCTGAGTAGACATTTATTAGCTTATTTTCTAAGCTTATTTTTAGTGAACAGTGTGTGAAAATCATTTTACAAGTTTTTTGTTATTGCTTAATGCTGTTTTAGAGGTTTCAGTTTAATTCACCGCTTATTAAATGCTTATTTGTAGCTTAGAAAGTAGTGTATCAGATCTATATACTAGTGTATCAGTTTCAGTTTGTTTGGACAGCCTTTTTCTCAGCTGATTATTAAGCACTAAATAAGCTCAAAATTGTCTGATTTTAGTTATATAAGCTCTTTAGTCTATAAGCTTTATCTGTTTTTAGTTTTTGTGAAATAGCTTTTAAGTTTAAGTGCTTATTTAGAAGCTTAAAGTTGCCACTTCAGGCTGTTTTGGGATAGCAAGTTTGGCGCTTAGTAGCTTTTTTGAGATTTGTGCTTATTACTTGATTAGAAAACTTATTTAGTTTGGACTGCTTATTAGGGTAGCTTTTAGGTTTTAGAAGCTTATTTCAATTAACACAAGCTTATAGAAGCTGTGTGTTCACTCAGTTAGATTATTAGTTTTCTAAGCACTTTATAATGTTTGCTTATTTAGCAGCTTTTCAGCTTATTTCTTGAGTTTTAAAAATATTGTTTTCACAAAGTGTTTAATTATAGCTATTAATATGTTCTAAAAAATTTTCAAAAAAAAAAAAAAAAATTTTCCAAAAAAAAAAGGCTCGAACCCTGAACCAAGCCTCAACCAAGCCTCAACCACTTATCACACACACCACTACCATAGCGCCCTTGGGTATTTTCCGTTAAGGGTTGCAGTGGTTATTTATTTAACCACCTTTTTCCATTTTAGCTTATTTTACTTTTTTGCTTATTGACAGCTTATCCAAATAAGCTGGCGACTTATTTTTAATTTTCCTAAGATCCTTATAGCTTAAAGTAGTTTTCTGAAAATTTTCATAATTTTTCATATTAATTTAGTAATTTTAATATTATTTTTAGTCCAAAAGTGTTTTTAATTCATAAAAAATAAAATAAAAAGAAAAAAAATATAAATCTTTTTTTCTAAAATTATTTTTAATCATTTAGGACTTTTAGGAACCAAATTTACACATTTAGGGTTAATTTTTTATTTTTAGGTTTTCTTAGGCCTGTTTTAGTCCCGTAAGAGCCCCTTTTTTTAGTTTAAATTGCTTATTTGTGTCTTACTTTCTCATTTTATATGCTTATTAGTTTGTTTTTTAGTTTATGTTTTCCGATTTTAGATATAATCCCAAAATATCTAAATTAATCAAATCATTCGATCACGAACGGAATTCAAAATTCAATTCACACTTCATCGGAACCTAACGACCCGGGAAAAATCAATACTTCCGGAATTATATTTTGTTTGATTTTCTTTGACCTCTCGATTTATTCAATCTTGGTTAGAGAGAGAATTTACATTTTGGTCGGGTTTTTCTTATAATATATATATATATATATATATATATATATATATATATATATATATATATATATATATATATATATATATACTTGTGCACGAACCAAGTTTTTGGCACCGCTGCCGGGGAAATTGTGAAGCGAATATCTAGTTACGTTTGAAGATTAGCGATTTGAAGATCCTTCCCCGTGAAGTTATCGTTTTATTTTGTAAATATCATAATTTCTTATATTATTATAAAAAACAAAAAAATTAAAAAATCACGAATACTTTTCCTAAAGTATTCATAATACCAAAAAAAATAAAAAACCAACAAA